>VZTQ01005942.1:4715-75618 GCA_013400755.1 Pelecanoides urinatrix
GAACTAGTTGCACATGTCAGATATTTAAGGCATGCAGAAAACCCACCTGAATGTCCCTGGCACACTGCTGCTCTGGGGCTACTTGCTTTGTCTCTTTTGGAGATCGAGTCACAAAGCATTTCCAAGATGATGTTATATTTACACAACATTGATAAAATGCAAGAAATAGTGACGAAAATCAATTATCTGACCTGCTGCTCTAGTACCTGAAATGGCTCCAGCACCATAAGCTTTCACATGCCCACGAAGTATCTCTAGGTCACATCAACTGACTGTGTCTCAATTCCTTTCACAGAATGACTCTTTTGGAGAGTCTTGGATAATGCCTCCTGAAAAGGCTGCAACCTCTTCCAGATACCTTCAAACCTTTGCATCTTTTCTGGCCGTTGGCTGTGGTACAGCAATTTCATGCAGTCATCGGTGGAAGCCTCACAATTTCAGCAACGTCTAGCTTTGTTCCGTAGCTGCAGAGTAGTAGTTACTCTGATAACTTCCAGAATTGTAGCAGAAGTTAGCCAGAAATCACTAGTCAAGAACTGATCGTTCCCAGTAGCAGTGGCAAATGTTTCTTTTTGAATGTTTTTCCTGACAGTGGGAGATGGAAGACATCCATTCTAGGCCTTCTTGCAATATGAGATTCAGTCAGCCATAGAGGGAGGGGGCAGAGGTGGGCCAAAATGTTTTACATACTACTTGGAGAGATGCAGCCAAGTTGGGAGACCACATCACTACAAGACTCCTCCATGTTTGTAGAGATCAGCTCTCTCCATCATTCCCATCAAGCTTCTGTGTGCAGCCGCAGAGGGGTCTGATCTGGGCTCAAGCACCAAACAGAAGCAACACAGTTCTGTGTATCTTCTGCTGCGTACCAGCTCATTATTCCCACAAGGAAATCCTTGTACTAGGATGACGTCAGTTTGTGGATGAAGAAGAGTCTTTTGAATCTGAATACAAGTGAGAGAGTGGTTATACTGACGGACAAAGAAAACATGTTGAGGATTTTAAGCTCAAGAACGGTGTTGACAAAAATAAATAAATGGTTATAAACTGTCTGAAACAAGTGCGCTCTGGATATTGAATGAAAAGAGTGAAACTGCATTTAAGGAGTGAGCTCAAGGAATATCTTGTCCATAGATATTGTGGGGATAAACAGAGTTATTTCAAAGTGACTCTTGCTGACTTTATGACCAGGAGCAGATTGTGACAACAGGGGAACTGCTGCTCAGGATTCTTGTCTTTCTCCTGGACGGCTGCAGTGCAACATGCCTGTATGTGAACGCACCTTGCTTCAGTCCCTGAGCACAGAACTCTGTCATGTGTGCTACGTGTGTGTGTTTGTGTGTGAACCTGTGACACAAGCACATTAGGCCTTGTTCTAGTTTCCTAGGAAATACTAAGCAAAATTAAGGCTTCTCTGACTCATCTTGAAGGTGCTCATGACTTAGTTGTCATAGCTTCTTTAAAAGATTGCCTAAACTCAGTGATGATGACAACTGCGGTTGACACCTTTGATTCTTAGATGCCTTCTCAAAAGGATATTGTTCACACAGGAGACAAAAATCCTTTGCTGTCCAGTGGAAATCTTGAAATTAACTCCCTTCACAGCTGGAGACCACTGCAAATTGCACCTGCTTCTTTCTCCAGTGTAAGACACTTTATTTTTTTTAACTTATCTTCTCTATATTGAGCAGCATCTGTTAAAAAAATTAACTTTTAAAAACCACTCGCTAGTGCCTTAGAAAATTGCCCTTTCCATAAAAAATACTAGATCTTGATACGCTCGGGTATATTAGTCATCATTGCAATATAAGCCTTCTGTGGTGCTCCTACATTACTGTTTCCTATATCAATTTATTCGCTTTTATCAAGATAATTTTTTTACTCTTCAGTGCCATATGTATTTTCTGAGGACTGCATACAGACACATAGGTATGTGCACTCTCTCAGCTCAGACACAAGGTTGAAAAAGTAGAGTTTCTGATGGTACTGACTAATGTGACCAACAAATGTTTTAATGGTGGGATTGTATAGGCTGGTGGTATTCAATTGTTAACAGCTGAGCTAATTCATCAATGACATGGCAAAGAACAGCAAAAGAACTTGAATTTGAAGTTTGTTTGGGTTTTTTTTTTTTTAATAAATGTTGCAGCACGTGCCAGTCTCTACTGTTTGTTTTCAATTATTGTAATTTTTTCCACATAATAAATGCTATGTGGTTCCCTGAGGGGAATTTCTGATTCCAGACAGGAGGGCAGACAGAGGAGGATTACAGGTATCTTTTGCCTAGTGCTACCACATCTTTAGTCCTCTCTTTCATATCACTGCAATGCAGTATCACTTGTAACGTTCATCAGAAATTGTTAGCAATCTTCTGTCCCTTGTGTGAACTCATTGGGAACGCTTGACAGCCCTCTGGCATCTTGATTCACAAAACAGCCTTCACTATTACACCCTTGTTGCATAATTAGTTTTAAATTAGAGGTAACCTGTCGGTATTTCTGTAGTGATCTTGTTCTGGAAATGTATGCTTTTAAAACATCACTGTAATGGCAAATCCTGTAACTTAAATCCTCGTTCTAAAAGGTTGCAAGTGAAGGTACTGCAGAACTTTTTTTTTTATTATTTATTTATTTTATTTTTAAAAAACTAAACCACATTCCTTGTTAAGTTTCCAGGCTATTTTTAGACGGTTTCTATAAAAAGATTTTTCAGGAGACGGTAGATGAGGTCTGCCCCCTCCCTGACACATAATGTTCTGTGAGTCTATTCTTAGAAACGTGTTCTGACAGATTACAACTTTCTGGTAGGGAGTCGGGAATTGCTTAAGGACAGCTCGGGAGCGTGACTACACACTTCTCCAGCATGTCTGGAGATGGAGTTATTAATAACTGCCAACGGCCTTGCTTGCTTCAGCAGGTCGTAGACAGCAAAGAGGAGAGTTGCTCATTCTGTATTGGCTCAACAGAAAGGAGGTTGTTCTCTCCATTAACTGTGGGGATACTGTGGAGGCACTAATGGTGATGAGTTGCAGACCTCTGGGACTTCATGTCTGAAAACCTGGAAAGTTTTGTTTCTAGGTTGCTCTCTGGCTGAAGAAGAAACATCATCTGTTCTTACTCAAACAGTCAGTTGCAAACTTCTCCAGGAGATATTCTAACTGATAAAACAGTTGCCCTATAGCTAGGTGACAAATGCTGTGTAGTAATGAGGGAGGAACTATGTTGGTTGGCTCTGGTTTAGAAGAACAAATTTAAAAATCAGAGCTGGCATCTGGATTGGCATGGGTTTTGTTTAAGCAGTTGCACCCCCCTGCCCCTGCCTTTGGGAAACATTCCTTGTGGGAAATGGAAAATGGGGACTTGGCTGTTCTAGCTCTTTTGCTGCAGCGGCATATTTAGGAAATTGTTTCTTAGTAAATTCATTCAGGCTGCTCATTAGCAAAATGAACATAATAAATATTTATTTTTTCATAGAAACCAATGTTTCAAAATTTTCCAGGAATAAGCATTTGGTTTCCTTTGTTTCCATTAAATCTGGAGTAGAAAAGGTACTATACAATCATACCTAGAAGTGGAACTGAATTTGTGAAGGGATAGGTCTGTTTTATTGCAAAGATGGTTTCTTCACAATGGAGAAACCTTCACTCCTGAAATAACATATCTTAATCTTTGTAAGGTTATTCTATAAATTTAGGATACAAATTTCTAATGAGATGTTGTAGTTTAGTCATGGTCTTAATTCTCAAATCTTCTCAAGTTATGCTGTAGCCAGACATTTCTATGTTTTAAGTCAATCTGTAAACACCCAGAGTAAACGCCAATGCTTATGTCAATAGGCTATTTTCATTCTTTAGTAGATCTCATGCCATCCTGTCATCTGTCCATCCAGTTACTGGTAAGGAGTCAAACTGCAACTGTAAATAACAGATGACAAAACTAAAGTGCCTGTAGTGGTCATATGCAGTCTAAATAATTTGTGTTCCTGGCAATTACTGTAGTTCAAGTAAGCAATATTATGCCTATATTCAAGCAGCCACTTCATGAAAAAAAAATCAAAATTATTTGCTACAGTGAAGGCTCCTACTCACAGCATCCCATTCTGACATCCTAAGTTGGTAAAATGTGTAACTGGTGGGTTTTCTTCCTTCTCTCAGTACAGTTTCACCCAGCACTGCCAGTTAAGATCATTCAGAAATTGTAGTACAATTAGTGCTAAGTGCAAAACACTGCATTTCTGTGCCTCAGTTTTCCCATTTGTACATAGGGATCATAACAACTCTTGTAAAATACTCTGGGATTTGCTGAAGAACATTTTTAATATAAAAATTAAAAATGAAGAACATTTTTAATATAAAATCTAGATATTACTGTGAGAATAATAATAATAATGTGCACACATACATCTGTTTTTTGCTGTTGAACAGATTTTCTACAATACTTGACAAAAGTATACAAATGCTTTTATGCAAAATAAAGAGTCTGGGGTTTGAAATAGATTTGTAATTGCAGTAAGACTTTTATAAGATTGCGAAGTGGGGTAGGAGGAGGAAGTAAGATTAGTCAGCCACAGGCTCAGCTGGCCTGGATGCACCCACTCAGTGAGTAACTCAATGACAGCAAAAGCTGTCATAGGAAGATGGTCAGCACCTGTGTTGAATTGTTCTGTGAGTATTAATTGCATAATTGCAATTATTTGTTTACCTTTTCTGCCTATAGTGACATTATAGAGCCCTTTGTTGGTGAATAAGGTGGTTGCCTAACTTTGTTCTCAGAACTGCTGTAATCCCAGCAATGATGTGATGGTCATGAATTAGTGGGAGGAGGATTGTGCTCTTCACCCTGGCCTTCACATCAGTGCAGTGGGACAAGATCAGCTCAGCCAACAAAACAGGTCACTGCTGCGGGAAGGGGTAATCCTACATCTGCCACATCTCACCCTGTTTCCTACTGCTTCTCTTGTGCCAGCTCTGATGCCTCAGTGAGCTGGTCAGAAGGGTAACTCAGCCAAAACCACGACCGCTTACCCCAACAGATACGTACCAACAGAAGGAGGGGATCAGGAATACAGGGCAGAGCGCAGGGAAAGGGAGCAGGTCAGTGTTGCCTGCAGCTTCTCCAAAAGGACAAGAGGCATCCAAAGTTGGGTTAATATTTCATGGGCAATTTCACTCCCACTTCTGTCGCTTACCTTTTGTTGTCTCTCGTGCTTGCTAGACCCCACGGTAAGCCAAATCAATTCACCAGTCCAGCAGAAGACCAGACAAAATGGCTGGTTTTCTGCCAAGTTAGTGCATTGAATCAGCTCAGAAGAATCTGACAAGCCCCAGAAGTGAACGGTGGGGTAAATGCTGCGTGTGGGGAAGGAGGGTAAAAGGAGTGAGATGAGAAGGAGTGAGATGAGAAGGGGAAGTAAGAAGTCCTCTTTTTGGCAGGTTGACGCAGCTGTCTGGTACAACTTGACCTCACATATGTGGTTTCACACTATCCCTAATGCAGTGAATTATAGACAGTCCCCTTCTCACACCCTCAGGTATGGGTTCCTGTCCCCTTTCTTGTGCCAGACCTACACAGCTGCGTGACTGCCTGTGGTTCATATCTGCTCACTGCCCACCCAGGAACTGTACACACTTTTGATCAGCTCGCCTTCCGTGAGATCATGATGTGAGCTGAGGGAGCAGCGGGGTGTTGCAGAGGAGGAGGGTAGGAGCCCTCTTTAGCAGCAATGCAAATACAAAGTGGCGTAACCCTGACATGAAACTACATGCTAAATAACCACTGTGGAGGCAGGCCTTGGTGGAGCTAGGCTGTAGGAATGAACTCTGATTTAAATGGGGACTACAGGTGACGCCAGTTGTACTGAACACTGTACCTAAATTTCCTCTGAGATGCAAATATAAATGTTGCTTTATAAAAGCCCACCAGCAGCAAGTGCAGCATGACAAGATCGCTTTTCTAAAATGAACCTGCATTTTTAGGCACTCTGAACTCATAAGCAAAGCATCAGGGAGCAGCAAGGGTGGCACTGCTCCCTCAGGGCATGTGAGTGCGGAGCCGAGGGCACCCCAAGGCGAGCGGAGCGGTGACCCCACCAACGGCGCGCAGCCCCACTGCACTGGAGGCAGGTGAGCAGGGCAGGGTGGTTACTGCAGCGGGGCCTATGGATAGTCCGGGGATCAACAGGCCAGGTCCGAGGCTGGTCCAGGAGCCCCGACGCTCAGGTAGGCACAGCTGAGGTGTAGCTCAGGAAAGAATGAAGACCCAGTCCCATCAGAGGGTGAGGGTGGAGGCCCCCGTTGAGGTTGTTGCAGCAATTAAGGTCTATTTGTGCACTCAGCACCCTGACACAAAGCTGTAGAGTCAAAACAGCATCTAACAAAGCCTTTACTGATCAAGGGCAGTACAACCATACAGAGTCCTGTCTGATACCCTTGAGCTGTTTATCAGCATATATCTGACAAAATACAGGCATATAATATTCGCAGATTTCCTCACATTCTGCCTGAGGTGCAGGGTTTATTTCAGGATATTACGGGAGCAAACAGTTAGCAATCGCCAGTGCTAAGAAAGCATCAGACAGAACTCCAGGCAACGAGTCTAATGAAAAAATCTCAATTTAATTTAAACAAAAATATCAATCTAAGTGACTGCCAAACGCATAGCGTCTTTATCTTTCAACCTAGCAAAATTAAAATCCAAGTTGAGTCAGAGAAGGCAGCTGTCTAAATGAGGATGCATGACTTCATTAATTACAATACTTGGGATGAAAGCAGAATTTTTTTCCATCAAATCTTTATTTTACAAAAAAAAACAAAGGATTGCTGAAACACTCTGCAAATTTTGACAAACTACATGTGTAGTGCTGTGGAAATCTCGCTTTTCAGATCTACTTTTTCTTCTCTCCTTTTCTCCTCTCTGTCCCCCCTCCCATGCCCTCCAAGAAACTTTTAATTTTTTTAGGTGGTTTTAATGGTATTGTCATATGTTTAATGGTATATGAGGCTTTGAAAAACTGTATGGATAAAGAATCCCTGTGCCATACTGCTCAAAATAAATAATCTGGCAGAGAAGAATAAATACATTTTAGCAACAACCTTGAACTTCAGAGTAGGAGTGCTGAAGTACTATTCTACCCAGGGAAGCGGAAAGCAGAAGCATGCTGGGCTGGATCACCTGTGGTGCTTCTCCAAGGACGTGTTCCAAAAGGCATGCCAAATGGAGGCTACACACACAGAGCGGTGCAGGCTGCAGTCCAGAACCCAGTTATGGTGGCAATAATGGCTGAGTGGAAAATCCTGAAGGACAGGGTGGAGACTGGAAGGTCACTGGGGTGGGAAAGCACCTGGAAGATGCAAGAACCTCTATGGGCTGTGGCTAGTTGGAAGAGACAAAGCTCCCCTGGTACTTACGTGTCTTGTTCCAGCTCTGATTCAGAGGATTAAGGTGCCTCCTTTGGCAATTTGAGAATGCTATAAAAGAAGGACAATTTTTACTATAGCTTCTTCTGGAAGATATCCCTTGGTACAGAGGGAATGCAAAGAAGCAAAGTTGAAAGGCAGTATTCTGGAGTAGCCAGTTTGAATGGCTTTTCCAGCACCTATATGGATATTAGGGGATCTCTGCAGCAGTCCTTGTAGGAGCTAGAATGGCTTAGGGGAACAACCTAAATCTTTCTAGATATGACAACAGAAAACAATGTTTTTGTTCACTTCCATCTCCTGAGCAAGCGGACTTCAAAAGCCTCTTCCTAGGAGGAGCCAGAAAGAGAGGTATCATGAAAACTGCAACTTTTCCAGGATGTGGCAGGCCACTTGTTATGCAACAAAAACTATCAAAACATAATAGGTTGCCAGACTGACTTGCTGCAATTTCAGACTGAAGCAAGATTCCTGGTCTACAACACTTGAAAGGGGACACTGAATGCAACATTCATGAGCATTTTTTTGAGCCAACTATGCTCCACTCTGTTGTTGCATCTCACAGACATAGGGCAAGGTTTACAGAGCAAAAGTTCCAGCACTTTCAAGAAACTGAGTGGCATTTTACTCACATTGAGCCTAAAAGCATCTTTTGGCCCATGTTTTCTTCCACTTATGCCAGTCCTTTAATGGTCAGTATTCTGGGAGAAGGGTAAAAGGAAAAAAAAAAGAGTAGGAGAAGGCAGAAACAAAGAAAAAGAAGTAATTCTGCAAGGAGTGTAACAAAATACATTGTTTTCCAATTACTTTGGTCTTGAGGATATGGCCCAGTGAAGGTTCTTTGATGTCTAATAAAGTGTTGGAGTCATGGAGTCTTTCTCTAGTGGGATTATCAGCAATATATATTTTTTTTCCTTTTGTCTTCCTACTTTCATAAAATTCACAAAGAATTGCTATCTTTCACAAGGAATTGCTTCACCTCTTCAGCAGTATCTTCATATTTGTTTGATGCTGGCAAGTGCATAGAAGGATTACCAGCATAGGACAGAAGGGTGAAAAGGGATCATTTGGTTTAGGGACCGTTTCTGGTCTTGGTCCCTAAACTGGCTATTGTATTATGTGAAATTTACACAACATGGAGAGAACAATTTTAAAAAAATACTAAATATTTGCATTTCTTCTACATATGTATACTTGCTAACTCAAAATGAAGGCTCCTAATTCTTACTGGGTGTCATAGCAACATGATTACAAATATTTTCAGTTATTCACGAAGTTTCAAGATTATACGAATGCTAATTTCCTCTTTTCATTAACCTTCTGTCCTGATCTTTTTCTCCTGACTCCCTAAGCAAAATTCACTACAATCCCATTCCTCAAAACCAATGAGATTCTCACCCCATCCGCATGCTGCTCAGTGGTAAGCAGTTATTTGTAGGCAGGTCAGCACTGCATTGTGGTAGTCACTAGATGTTGTTAATTCATTTATACCAACCTTACTGCTCTCCCAAATGACACGTGATTTGAGAAGGCATTACTGTATTTACCCCTTGTAAAATTTACTGCAAAATAAGCCTTCATTTTAGAAGATCTGAATTCTAGAAACGGGCACTGAATACAGCCTCAAAAATCTTCCAATCGAACAAGGATTGCTCAAGAGCAATTTTAGTACTACTCGGGTTCTAAACCCCCCATATGAGCCCAGGCCTGATGTTTACATTTGCCCATACAAGGAACATCCTGAATACCATACTTTCCATATAGACTGTTTGTTCCTGCAGAGGGGTGGGAAGCTGTGCTATACTCATTTGAAAGAGGTTTCACATCTCTGTGTGTAACCACAACTATCTGAAAAAAATACCCAAAACCCAAACCCAAAAGCAACCAAGTAGAAAATCACCAAGACTGCTGCCATCAGAATCAAACTGTAAGATGCTGTGCATCCTCAGGAGGAGAGCCCTATCAGCCCAATTATAATTGTTTATTCTAAGGCACCAGTTGTGCTATAGATAATTAAGTATCTGTGAAGCTAGGAGAAAAACAGGCTAACATGCAGCTGACAAAGGTATTGTCTTGGAAGGGTTCTTCTCCACTTTACAACTTTTTTTTCTAGAGATGAGCATTTCACCTTTTTAGGTTAGATGGTAAGTACTGTGAAGGTGCTGAATATACAAAAGTATCTACTCAGTCTTTTTTAGTAGTAGCAACAGGTTGTAATAATTAAGTAAAAAGAAAAATCCACGATTAAAGAACAGTTATATGTGTAACTAGCCAGACCAGATTTTGCTGAAGGAGCACATCTCAATATGGATGTTTCACATGCTAATGTATGCAAATGAACTCACCCATCTCCACTGCAGAATGAGGGGATGTTATTGATGAATGCTTTAAGCCCCAATTCTGCAAATGTGTTTTCCTGCACTTCTTTTGGTGCACATCACGTCATTGTTGACTGACTTCAGAGAAAGTTACATCCAGAAAGTTAGGAGAGGAATTGAGTGCTTAAAGGGCTGAGGATATACACAAGAGTTCACAGAGATTATGGGTTTTCATGAATTGACATAAAGTTTAGAATTACTGGGGATATCAAACAGTGTAGTAACAGCTGAGGATATCAAATAGTGTAGAACAACTCTGCACTTGTTAGTCACCTTCTATAGTGCCGACGGCTCAGTGAGGAGGACAGAGAAGGAAAACTAGGTAAGTTTTTGGGAAGTATTGTAGGGAGGGTGAAGGAAGGAGGCACACCACTCTTCTGACACATGCTTCATGTTATCATAACCATCATGTAATAATACAAATGCTTAAATTTTAGGATATAGAACATGTTAGATATAGATATCTGTGATAGGAGTGTTTCAGCAATTACACAGTCCAGATTTTAGTGTCAGAAAACTTTTCATTCTACCAGAGCATAAAGAAATTGTGTAGATCATCTAGAAGTTCTGTTTTTAAACCAGAAGAAAACACTTGACGGGGACTCATATGTACGCAGGGTCCTATTCCTGGCTGTGCTGCTAGCCTGCTTGGTAACCTATGGCAAATCGCTTCATCTTTCTATGCTTTTATTTCCCACCAAAAATGATGCACGGTGCTAGATGTTACTATTACTATGCAGCTGTAA
The DNA here is from genome assembly GCA_013400755.1 of Pelecanoides urinatrix. Lineage (NCBI taxonomy): Eukaryota > Metazoa > Chordata > Aves > Procellariiformes > Procellariidae > Pelecanoides > Pelecanoides urinatrix. Next base: position 15,254 of record VZTQ01005942.1, read on the forward strand.
TAGTGTCCTAGGATGCTCGTGTGATAATTACACTCTAATTTCTACAATATTTCTCTTCCTGCTAAAAAAGATGGTGGTTCACTAACCAGGTGTTATTAAGGCAAAGATGTTCTAAGGTATCTCTGTGACATGTCTAGGGACACTCACAGTGCCTAAGATCAGGCAATGGTACACGTCGTAGCATTATGGTGCACAAGACACGCCGATGAAATCCTAATTCCGTCAGTGTTGAGCGATGACCCCCCACACGTATTACAAACGGGCTTCTCCTGCCTTTGCAGGTAGCCGGTGCGCATCACGGAAGGGGTAAATCAGAGGGACCGTAGGCAGCACCGGCAACTGCGCTCGTACCGGGGAGGCTTAGGAGGCCGCTGCCCCCGGCGTTGGCCGCTTTTCCCGCAGGACTTGGAGAACCGAACGCCCCTCCCGGGCCCGCAGGCTGCCTGCTCCGGCCCGTTTTCGCCTGTAAGCAGAGGCGGCGGGTTCCTCCCGCCACCCGCGGTCGGGGCGGCGCGGCCTCAGGCACGGGGCGGCGCGGGCGGCGGCACGCCCCGACCCTCCTGCCGCCTCACGGCCCGCCCCAGGGCCCCCTGACAGGACTCCCTCCGCCCAGGGATCCCCTCGCAGCCGCGGGTGGCCGCCTTGCCCCCGGAGTGTCCCGCAGCTTGGGCAACGCCCGCCGGCCAGCGGTCATTGCGGCGGACAAGCGGGCGCGGCCTACATTGCCCGACGTGCCGCGCCGAGGGCGGCGCCACCGGAAGCGCGGCGCGGACTACTTCCGGCTGTGCGCGAGCCCCGAGCGGAGGCGAGCCCGCGAGCCTGTACCCCGACGAGACAAGATGGCCGGGCTGCCCCGCAGGATCATCAAGGTACCCCCGCCCTCCCCGCCGCGCCCCNGGAGCGGGCCCGCGCCTATCATGGTGACCGCCCGGGCGGTGGCGGCGCCTCACGGCCTCTGGTGCTGCCGACCGTCGGGTGCCCGCGCGTCTCTTCTAGAGCCCGGAGCTTGAAAGGCGCCGGGCGCGCCCCACACCCCCTTCCGCCGGTGGTGTGGCGCCTGGCCGGGGGCGCCCCGCAGACGGGCGGTGCGGCGCCTGGCCTGGCCCCAGCTCCCCGGCATAGCTCTCGCCGCGTTTGGGCCGGGGTAGCGCGGCGGCGGCGCGGTACTCGGGTTCCTCCTCCTGTGCGCGGAGGGACACCACACAGCGAGCAGTTGAACCGGGGCTTGAGCTGTACGTCGGGGGGGCATCCGTACCGGTACACGCCTGGTTACTATTACGTGCGCTCTGAGCTGTCGGCCCTTAAGGTATTAGCGTGTTCGTGCTGGCGGTTCACTGTCTTGCTTCGACTTTCATTTACCAAGCTTTGTAAGGGCTGTCAACTTGGGGTACTTTCAGCTGACCCTCCGAGTGCGTTTTCAACTTAAGACTTGAATGATTTGGAGTCACTCAGCAGAGATACAGGTAGCTGCCTTGCAAGCTATCAGAAGATAGCTTGGTCCCATGGCTAGCGTGGATGTTTGTGCTGGGCTGCTATTTCCCACTCGATTTGCAGTGGTGTGAATTGAAGTCCTCAGATTGGTGATCGCTCCCTTTACAAAAGTTACTAAGTGATTCCAGTAAGGTTTGTTAGCCCTCATAGGAAATAACAGCACCCTTGTTACTTGTTGAAGTAAACGAATGTCACAAATAATTTATATTGCTGTGAAGCTCTTTTGGTTGAGCACACAATGTTGGCAACCATGGTAAAACACCCGAGTGCAGAATATGTTAAATAGTGGATGAAAAAATAAAACTGGATTTTCTCTAAAAAGTCAAGTTATCTAATAGGTGATAGAGGAGATGAGGTAAAAATAAGGCAGGAGGTGTGAAACAGACTAAACTATGATTACTGCTCAGAATTGTAAGCAGTAAAAATAATGAAGACAAATCTTACAGAATGAGTTTGACACTTGTCCAGCTGCCTTAGTGCACAGTGTGCAAAGCTGAATATATTTCAGGTGTGAGGGGAGACACTGATGCGTAATACAGTGGAACTGGTATTCATCACAGAGTTGTGGTAAGAGCTCAGTCATGAGGCTGATGTCTGTGTTAATTTTGTTTGATAGCTCTTCACAATTCCCCTGAATACAAGAAGCGCACCCACTTGTAAGCTGGTGCATAAATTTCCTTCTTGGTGCTTTTGTTTTTTTTCACGCTTTTCTAGAAGAAACTTGGAGCAATTCACACAATTCACTTCAAAGATGTGTGATTGCATGGGAATGTTTCTTCTTCTCCTGGAGAGGGGAGGTGGAGGGCAGCAGAAGAGAGACCTAGAAACTCCAGATTTTGTCCGGAGGATCCCCCTTAGAATTCTATTATTATCTGTTATAGGGTGGTGTGTACAGTGGGTTGTGTTTTTTCATGTATGCATTATAAGTTGACTGCAGCCAGTCTAGAGCTTTTAAATCTTGGATTGGTTGTGCTAGATGACTGATTCTTTAGCTCCTGTGCTGTGCATGCGTTAGGTTGCCAGATGTACATACGGTCCAGGACTTGAATCTGACTAGTTTCTGCAGCCTCAAAAACATGCAAAGTCATATTTTGAAATATCACAGCTGCAGAAGTGCAGAACTAGAAATGTGGCTGCCTCAGTCTTCCGGAGTCTCAAGTGAGAATCGTTGGGACCTTTTCTATCCTACCAATCTTGATGTTAGAGTTAAATTTCCTATTGCTGGTTGCCTTAGATGGAGGGGAGTAAATGAACTCTGCTGCTAGTGAGAATTTGAAAGATCAAGAAAGGAAATGGAAGAGAAAGAGAGAGATAGAAAATGAAAGAGCTATAGAAAGGTGAAATAACTCAAACAACAAGAAGATCCTGTTCTATGCACAATAGTAAATTTGATGATAAATTGATGGCTTAGGTTACTGTTAGGAAAAGACCTTTTCCCTTTGATCCATGTGCACCCTTTGTGTTGTCATCCGAGGGAGACCAGCGATGGCTGATTGGGGATAGGACTGTAACAAAGTACAGAAACTAGCTAACCACTCAAAATGCAGTTGGCGTTCCTCATCTTGACCGACTGCTGGCAGATGGCCTGGTGCTCAGGTTGACTAGCAGCCCTGTACTCCTCAGCTCGCTTCTTTGCTGTGTGCAGGCTGTCATCTAGCCCAGTAGGAGAGCAGTAGTTTTCCTTGTCTCGGCAGAGCGCTCTATTTATACTTCCAGTGCTTTCCCCAAATTCAATTAAAAGGTGACAGTATAGATGTTGCAAAGCAGTTGTTACAGAAGACACAGAATTACTCCTGGTTTGCTGTCCGCAAATTACTTGGAAACACAGGCTTTAAAGAAGTGCAGGGAATGATCTGCAAGTTCANCGCGGGGGGCTTGAGGGGCCGCCGGGCCGGCTCCCGCGCGGCTGGCAGGGCTGGGCCGGGCCGGGTGCTGCTTCCGGTGCCCGGGAGCAAGGCCGCGCGGGGGCAGGGCCGCTCCCAGGCCTCCTCCTTCCCCTGCCGGGCGGGGGGCGACCCGCCGNGTGCAGGGAATGATCTGCAAGTTCAAGAGATGTCTTGCTTTAGAGGTATGAGTTAGTGTTAACACATTGCAAATGTGTGGGGAGTAGAAAATAATGATGTAGTTTTGAATCTTTAAAGATAGAATGTTTTCCAATTCCATCTATATCTTGTGAATAGAGAAGAGGTATTTTAATTTTCTTCTGTAGTCCAAAACCAGCGATCCTCTGAGAATCAGCTTGACAAGAAAATATATTAATAAAAATGTGGTAGAGCACATTTACATAGATGTGTGTTTTTGATACTGTAAACTTCTTTTCCTACTGCACAGTATTAAAAAGTGAGCCTTTGCAATATACACAATAAATAAGCCCAGTGATTTTTTACTTTTAGGCACTTATTACACTCATTCTCTCCAGTGTTGCAAAGTCACATAGCTCCAGTCGAGTAAGGAGTTGAATTGCATCTGATGGGTGGTGTTGGTTTTTTTTTTTTGGCTGACATTCAAACCACCTCATTGCTGTGTCAAGTGCAGTCGGTATATCTGAATGGGATGGGCAATGCTGCCTCATGTCACCTTTTCAAATGGTTTTCCTGCTGTTCTCACTGCTGCAGTGATCTTATCATTCATGATTTGATGTCCACCTCTATGTGTTAACTGTAGCCAGTTGTTAGTAGCACTTCTGTTACAATCACTGTAGCTGCTCATATAATGAAGCAAACCATCTGAAACAGTATCTGAGACTTCTTCAGTTTTTTTTATTAATGAATTTATCAGTGTTAAACTACTGAGGCTTTGATTTCCTCCCATGCATGGTGGCGTGTTGTTATCTGAGATATTCCTTTCTTGCTCTTTACTGTGAGAAGTTATTTCCATGTTGCTGCCAGTGAGCTCCTGCTTGCAGCATTTTTCGGGAGTCTGGGTAACATTTGGACTGCTGAGTTATAAAATGTTACCTCAAAATAAAAAAGTTTCTGGGAGGTTTTAAGGAGATTTTCATGGTGTATGTGGTGATAGGCATCTACAGAATTGTATATTAGAAGTCAGTATAATCAGCTTTATAAGGTTGTGTGTTGTGGTTTTTTTTTTTTTTTCCTTTAAATGTAAATCGTGTATTTAGTCTGCAACTTCTGAAACTTTCTGAAAGTTCTTAAATGTACTGGCAGCCAACTTGAAGTCTTGGAAGCTATGGGCTTCTGGGGCATGGACATCTGTCTCCACATGAAAATTTAAGTCGCCATTACTTTTTGATTTTTCTGACATTCCTGGCCATTTCTTTATTTTCTGGATAAACAATTAAATAAAAAAAGACTAGAGGTAAACCTAATACCTTTTTACGGTATTTTGCATTTCTTTGAATGGTGGTTAGGCATAGAAAACATTACTACTGGGCAGTGCTGTTCCTTGGCATTTATCAGAGAAGCTGTATATTTGGTCTTTGTAATGTNAGAATTTGAAAGATCAAGAAAGGAAATGGAAGAGAAAGAGAGAGATAGAAAATGAAAGAGCTATAGAAAGGTGAAATAACTCAAACAACAAGAAGATCCTGTTCTATGCACAATAGTAAATTTGATGATAAATTGATGGCTTAGGTTACTGTTAGGAAAAGACCTTTTCCCTTTGATCCATGTGCACCCTTTGTGTTGTCATCCGAGGGAGACCAGCGATGGCTGATTGGGGATAGGACTGTAACAAAGTACAGAAACTAGCTAACCACTCAAAATGCAGTTGGCGTTCCTCATCTTGACCGACTGCTGGCAGATGGCCTGGTGCTCAGGTTGACTAGCAGCCCTGTACTCCTCAGCTCGCTTCTTTGCTGTGTGCAGGCTGTCATCTAGCCCAGTAGGAGAGCAGTAGTTTTCCTTGTCTCGGCAGAGCGCTCTATTTATACTTCCAGTGCTTTCCCCAAATTCAATTAAAAGGTGACAGTATAGATGTTGCAAAGCAGTTGTTACAGAAGACACAGAATTACTCCTGGTTTGCTGTCCGCAAATTACTTGGAAACACAGGCTTTAAAGAAGTGCAGGGAATGATCTGCAAGTTCAAGAGATGACTTGCTTTAGAGGTATGAGTTAGTGTTAACACATTGCAAATGTGTGGGGAGTAGAAAATAATGATGTAGTTTTGAATCTTTAAAGATAGAATGTTTTCCAATTCCAACTATATCTTGTGAATAGAGAAGAGGTATTTTAATTTTCTTCTGTAGTCCAAAACCAGCGATCCTCTGAGAATCAGCTTGACAAGAAAATATATTAATAAAAATGTGGTAGAGCACATTTACATAGATGTGTGTTTTTGATACTGTAAACTTCTTTTCCTACTGCACAGTATTAAAAAGTGAGCCTTTGCAATATACACAATAAATAAGCCCAGTGATTTTTTACTTTTAGGCACTTATTACACTCATTCTCTCCAGTGTTGCAAAGTCACATAGCTCCAGTCGAGTAAGGAGTTGAATTGCATCTGATGGGTGGTGTTGGTTTTTTTTTTTTGGCTGACATTCAAACCACCTCATTGCTGTGTCAAGTGCAGTCGGTATATCTGAATGGGATGGGCAATGCTGCCTCATGTCACCTTTTCAAATGGTTTTCCTGCTGTTCTCACTGCTGCAGTGATCTTATCATTCATGATTTGATGTCCACCTCTATGTGTTAACTGTAGCCAGTTGTTAGTAGCACTTCTGTTACAATCACTGTAGCTGCTCATATAATGAAGCAAACCATCTGAAACAGTATCTGAGACTTCTTCAGTTTTTTTTATTAATGAATTTATCAGTGTTAAACTACTGAGGCTTTGATTTCCTCCCATGCATGGTGGCGTGTTGTTATCTGAGATATTCCTTTCTTGCTCTTTACTGTGAGAAGTTATTTCCATGTTGCTGCCAGTGAGCTCCTGCTTGCAGCATTTTTCGGGAGTCTGGGTAACATTTGGACTGCTGAGTTATAAAATGTTACCTCAAAATAAAAAAGTTTCTGGGAGGTTTTAAGGAGATTTTCATGGTGTATGTGGTGATAGGCATCTACAGAATTGTATATTAGAAGTCAGTATAATCAGCTTTATAAGGTTGTGTGTTGTGGTTTTTTTTTTTTTTTCCTTTAAATGTAAATCGTGTATTTAGTCTGCAACTTCTGAAACTTTCTGAAAGTTCTTAAATGTACTGGCAGCCAACTTGAAGTCTTGGAAGCTATGGGCTTCTGGGGCATGGACATCTGTCTCCACATGAAAATTTAAGTCGCCATTACTTTTTGATTTTTCTGACATTCCTGGCCATTTCTTTATTTTCTGGATAAACAATTAAATAAAAAAAGACTAGAGGTAAACCTAATACCTTTTTACGGTATTTTGCATTTCTTTGAATGGTGGTTAGGCATAGAAAACATTACTACTGGGCAGTGCTGTTCCTTGGCATTTATCAGAGAAGCTGTATATTTGGTCTTTGTAATGTCTTTTTGCCCTTTGTATGCTGTTTGAATCTTGTGGATAACTTCAAATTTGACAGATGGGTGAAAATTTTGGGAATTTTCAGAGGGGTTTTTTGTACTGTTCTTAAAACCACCTTCCCCCGCCCCCCAACAAATGTAGGAAGATAATATATATGCTACTTTGCGACCCTCTTTGAGTCTTCTTGCCAGGTGACTAGTATAGCATAGGCTGGCTGTGATAGTGGGGGTGTATAGGCAGGTATTGGAAGCCTGATGTTTGGCAGGACAGATCTTTTGTGGAGGTGTGGGAGGGAGGCTGAGAAGGAGGCTCAGACCCAGAGGATAGGAAAACTCTCAAGTTGGACCAAGGTACCGGTTTTAAAAGGAAAACATGGAGTCTTAATAAAAGATCTTAAAGAGGACACTGATAACTTTCCACAGCCTTTTCCTTAAAGAAGCTTTCAGTAGACACTAGAGAATAAAATGAGGAAAAAAACAGCAAATTATCCAACTAGAGGCAAAAATCTTGTTTGGACCACCTTCTTGTATAATACTTGAGCAACTTTGAGGTACAAATTCAAGCTTTCTAAGTACTGATGCTAATGGTTTTTTGTGGCTTTGCACACAGTTGTAAACATAACAGACAAGTACAGTATAAAACATGGCTTTCAGTGTATCATCAAAATTTGTTTTGTACAAAACAAAAACACATTTTCATAGTTATATGTGACTGGTGGGTTAACAGTGAGAAGCAAGTGGCAAATTTTGCCATAGATGGTGTGGTGGGTTGACCCTGGCTGGATGCTAAGTGCCCGCCAAAGCCGCTCTGTCACTCCCTTCTTCAGCTGGACAGTGGAAAGAGAATATAATGAAAGGCTTGTGGGTCGAGATAAGGACAGAGAGAGATCACTCGCCCATTGCTGTCACAGGCAAAACAGACTTGACTTGGGGAAATTAGTTTAATTTATTACCAATCAAATCAGAGTAGGATAATGAGAAAATAAGAGCTAAATCTTAAAACACCTTCCCCCTACCCCTCCCTTCTTCCCGGCCTCAACTTTACTCCTGATTTTCTCTACCTCCTCCCTGTGAGCAGCGCAGGGGGACGGGGAATGGGGGTTGTGGGCAGCTCATCACACATTGTCTCTGCTGCTCCTTCTTCCTCATGCTCTTCCTCTGCTCCAACGTGGGTCCCTCCCATAGGAGACAATCCTCTGTGAACTTCTCCAACGTGAGTCCTTCCCACGGGCTGCAATTCTTCACAAACTGCTCCAGTGTGGGTCTCTTCTACAGGTGCAGTCCTTCAGGAACAGACTGCTCCAGCGTGGGTCCCCCACAGGGTCACAAGTCCTGCCGGCACACCTGTTTCAGTGTGGGCTCTTCTCTCCATGGGTCCACAGGTCCTGCCAGGAACTTGCTCCAGCATAGGCTTCCCATGGGGTCACAGCCTCCTTTGGGCCCATTACTTTCACAGCCTGCCTCACCTTGATCTTCACCAGGGGCTGCAGGGGAACCTCCACTATGGTGCCTGGAGCACCTCATCCCCCTCCTTCTTCACTGACCTTGGCGTCTGCAGAGTTGTTTCTCTCACATATTCTCACTCCTCTCTCTTCTGACTGCTGCTGGTGTTGCACAGTTCTTTTCCCACTTCTTAAATATGTTATCCCAGAGGTGCTACCACCATCGCCAATTGGCTCGGCCTTGGCCAGCAGTGGATCTGTCTTGGAGCCGGCTGGCATTGGCTCTGTCGGATGTAGAGGAAGCTTCTAGCAGCTACCCCAGCTACCAAAACATTGCCACACAATCCAATACAGATGGCATTTGGACAGAAGCTCTGTGTGAATTATTGTTTGCTTTAACCACACTTTGATAGTTGACTCTGCACTGTATATTAATGCAAGACTCTAATGCAAATGTGCTCCATCACATTACAGTATAACCGCAGGAATGGTTTACACTATTAGCTTAGTGAATTTAGTTATGCCTCACTTTACCGTAGCTGGACATGCACCATGAAAAGCTTGATCTGTGCAAGTACATAGATAATCCTCTAGGAATTTGCATAGGATCTCATCTTCACAGTTCCAAAATCCTGTAATCTGCTGTGGAAAATTTGAGAATGAGGTCATTCTCAGGCGAGAGTGATGCTGACCTTAAAAAATGCCCCTCTTCATGTTACTGTTGTTTGGCAACAAGGGGTTCTTCCAAGAGTGGGTAGATTCTGGTTTGGGGTTTTTTTGTTTGTTTTTGTTTGGGGTTTTTTTTTGTGGGTGTTTTCTTTGTTTGTTTGTTTTTTCCTGGGAAGGTGCTGTTACCTGGAGTATATTTGTCTTCATCTCACTGTAAGTGACTTTGCAGTGGTTAAAATTGTGTGGTGATGGGAACTGGAGAACCAGAAATGCGTGAGGGAAGATTGTGAGCGATCCAGAGTTCACGGTGCTTGCTTAACAGAGCTATAGTTTCAAGTTGCTGGACAATTGTCCATAGATTAAGTACTAGTTAATGGTTTCTAAATCTACTGTACCACTGTTTTATTCTTTTTTACAGCTGATGCCTTTGACATGTTGACACTCAAAACATTTTCTTGCTTTTTATTTTTTGGGGGGTAGAAACAGTCGGGGCTGGTGATGGCTAGGAACCTGCAGGGTAGTGGAAGCAGTAGTGTATGGAGATGTTAGCCCAGTAATGAGTCTAGGAGGCATGTGGGGTGCTGACTCTCAGGGATTATATGGCGAGGAAGAGAAGAATTTGTGTGGAGGCCAGCTACTGGAAACCACAAGTGTGGCCTTCTATTTATGATATTTGACCTTTGCTTTACAGTTTATGGGCTTTATTGCTAATTCTTTTTTTCCTAAAAGGCAGAGATTATTTTTAGAAGACTTTCTCCAATGTAGTTGTTTTACAGTGATATAATTTTAATCTAAATATTCTGAAATCTCTCTGACGATATGACATCTGCTAAGGTAACCAATTTATTTTCAGTAACGCTGGTTATAGCCAGTTCTTTACATAATTGTAGCTAATGAATTAATAGACCCTGGAAGAATTTGTGCCAAAATATGATGTATTGTTATAAAAAGTTTTTGAATTAAGTCTTTGTGGTTTTCTGAGGCAGCTTTATCGCTATATGTAGAAGACAGTTTCAACTGATATGTTTCACTTTCTCCTGCTGCCTTCCCCTCAAAAATGAAAGCAAAAACATGCATGTGGTTTACCTTCTTGTGTGCAACTTACCAGTTCTTGGTGAAGGAGATCAGTGTGATCTTCCCCCTTATCCCACTCTGACAGAACAGGAAAGAATTGACATTTGTCAAGTAATTATAACTTTTCTGTGTGCCAATATGCTGCATTAAGTTTCGCCCTATGCAGCTAAATTCATAGCTATTTCATACCCCAAAATTAATCGAAACTATTAGATGTAGTTGGAAGATAACAGCACTGGTAGCTGGCAAGGGTTTCCTGCAATCAGAATAAACATGTGAAACAAATGTATGCTGTATGTAGTCTGAATTGGAATGCTAAAGTTGGTGTTGTACTTCTGTGGTTTTTGCAGAGAGCCAGCACAAGGTGGAAAAGTTACCACCTAGTTAAGTTAGATTAACCAGAAGTTCTCAAGGTGATTAGCTTGCGGTTCATGTTGAGCAGCCTTACTGTATAAACAGATTTAGCCTGGGCTGTGCTGGCACAGAAGTTTTTGTGCTGCTGCGGTAAACTTGGACTGAGGGATTGATTTGGCTTGGAACTCTGCAGTAAAGGTTATTTCTTAAGCCAAATCAGTTCTGTGATCTCATTTGCTGTTTGACTTTGGAAATGCTTGGGCTGATGAAATGGAATGGTGACTGTACAAATTAGTGCTGCTGCTGAGAAGTTAGGGCTTCCCATTTGGGCAAACTCTTGCATTTTGTGAGGAAAGGAAAAGGTGGAGGTAGTTACAGTTGTGAGTGAAGTTGGTCAAGAAGGACTCAGAACTGGGCTGAAATGGTGGGGAGAAAAGCAGTTTGACTCCATTGTAAATTCAACAGCTGAAGCCAATGAAGAATGAGATAAATGACGCACTAATTTTTAGTCATTGAGAGTGGAACTTAGGTGTAACATTTAAAAAAAAAAACAACAAAAAAAAAACCCCAAAAAACAACAAACAAACAAAAAAACCCAAACAACTCTCTGTTTTTTGCTACTGGTAGTGACTTTTTATCTGCTTTAGAATCTTCCTGGAGGACTTGGCAGCAAATGTCTGATCTCCCCTAGGAAGCAAATATTGAAGAGTCTGATGAGCAATCAGTTAAACTGAAAGATATCTCTCTTTCCTCATCACATCTTTTCCCATATAAATTGGTATGTGTGCTACCCTCCAAGTGATAAGTGTTATCATTTCAACTATAGCAGAAAATGGAGCTAGTACTTTCATTTTAAGTCTGTCATCTCTTTTTTTTTTGGGGGGGGGAACCCCAAACAAAAAACCCACAACACCCTAATTTGCAATATCATCTGCAGAGTCTGAAACTGTCTACCACATCCTCTCTAAAAGTGCTTCAAACACATCTCAGATTAAAAGTTACCGTGTGATTTATGCTGTAGTGGGTTGACCTTGAACAGCTGCCCACCCAGCCACTCTCTCACCATCTCCACCAGGCAGGGGGAGAAAATAAAACAGAAAAGCTCATGGGTCAAGACAAAGACAGGAAGATCACTTACCGATTACCATCACGGGCAAAACACAGTCAACTTGGGGAAAATTAATTAATTTATTGCCAAGTAAAATGGAGTTGGATGGTGAGAAACAAAGACAAAATTAAAACAACACCTTTGCCCCCCTTTTCCCACACTCAACTTCAGCCCTTCACTCCTGACTCCTCTACCTCCCTTGTCCCTGATGGTTGCAAGGGGATGGGGGTTTGTGGTCAGTCCATAACAGCTCCTCTCTGCTGTTCCCTCCTCCTCACGCTTTTCGTGTGCTCCAGCATGGTCCTCTCCATGGGCTGCAGCGTGGATGTCTGCTCCATTCTGGTCTTCCGTGGGCTACAGGGAATCTCTGCTCCAGTGCCTGGAGCACCTCCTCACCCTCCTTCTCTGACCTTGGTGTTCACGCTAGTTTTGCTCACACTTTTTATTTTTTTCCGCTCACTATTCTCTCTGTGTGATGTTTTCTATCTTTTCTTAAACACATTTTAAGATACACTTAAATACACCCCTGGAGCTCCCCTGCTGCCAACACCTTGACACCTATACCCTGTACATATGCCTAGATGGTTATGCAGTTAAATTAGATCATACCAAATACAAGTTTTATGTCCCAAAGAAGTGAGGAAAGCTGATGTGTATGTCTTTCAATCTGGATGCCTCTTTCATTTTACCAATAGCTTTCTTTTAGGCCATCTTGGGACTATTCATGCATCCTATTCTTCCTTTTATAAATGGCCAGTGCTACCAAAGAAGTTCATTTTGTAGCTAGCTGTTTGGAGACCCTTGCTTGCAGTGCCTATGGAAGAAACGTATCAAGACGTGCAGATTTCATTCATTTGTACTGGTGGAAGATGATTTACCCACAGCCAGTGCCAACTGTTCATCAGTTTCTGTTGGAAGTTACTGTCCTCTGTGAGATGGCAACAGAGTTTGTATGTCGTCAGTCAACATTTTTTGGTTTAAAGATCTAGTTAAGAGAGCCCAGCTCACTTTTCCTGAATTGAACTGGGAATGCTGACAGGGTCTACTTTCTCAGTAGATCTGCAGGATGGTGATTTCTGGCAAGGGGGCAGCAATAAGCACTGGGAGTTGAGCTGTGAGCTGTAATTCCCATTGCAGATTAAGTCCTATTAAGACAAAGATACTCATCCATCATCTGTCTTCTCTGACTTGTTCAGAATAAAGCCACCTAGGGTTTTTTGAACCTGCAGGTAAAGGTGGATATTACCTACATTTTTTCACTGTCTGAAATAGATTAGAGAAGGCTTGTACTTTGTCTTGGACTGACAAAGTTGTAGGGGTGTAACCTCCATCTTAGTAGGTGATGCTGAAGGTAAATTACTTGACTACTGCATAGAGAATTGAGCTAGTAAATATGCTGCTTAAAATACGAGGAAAGAATCATTCCCCTGAGACTTTGCATAAAGATGTGGTATTGTGCCATTTTAAATATTTAACAGCTTTAAGACCTGCAATCTTTTATCTTTGTGTAGGAGGCCTTATTAACGTTTTCTGTTTTGAAGTTTCAGAATAATTTTATCACAGCTATGTTGACCTTTGAAAGTCTTACTGATGTTATCTCTCTCTTTTTAAGGTACTAGCGTAAAGCTGCTAGTCATAAGGATGCTTTTCTGTAGTCTCAACACTATAAAAGATTGCTAGATAACTGTTTATAACAAGTTAGAAGATACACAGTCTTTGGTGTTTAAGACTTTTACAGATGGATGAAGACTTTTATTTAGCAGTTTACCATCTGTTATTGAAATTAGCCCTGTTGGTAGTTAAGCTTCTTCCGTTGGAATGAGGAGGTAGCCTCTGCGTTTCCTTTTTAGGTTGGTTACAGAATAGTAATCTGTTATGCTAGTATCTCACTGTGATTAATGCTGCACTCTCAACTCTTTAAACCCGCCCTTTCACCAAAAGGAGCAGTCTGTTCTCCCATCCTTCTGACAGCATGTGTTTGCACCCTCCTTTTTGTTGGCACAGCTGTTTGCGTGGACTGCGTCAGGAACTCTTCTCTCTTGCATGATTTTTTTTTCTTTTTTTTCCTCCAGATCGGCTACATGCTATGTTTCACCATGATGTCAAGAGTCAGCTATACAGGCAAAAGTGAAGGTGCATAATAGGCTGAAGTGGAAAGGCAGCACAGCTTTTTTTCCTTCCTTTCCCCAGTGGCTGCTAATTTATCAGCTTAAAATGTTCAGGTTTTGATGGGATTTCTCTCAGCTCCCTTTGTTCTAATGGATTTTATGAATTTCACCAGGTGATTTCACAGCTGATATTAAAGGACTGTTTAGAGCAGAAGACCATGTTAGATTCTGTCAAAAAGTATTCCTTCAATTGTAACATCTCATTAAAGACTACTGTATTTAACTTGTGGATTAATATGCAGAATTTTTTACCTATTGAAGGAAACTGTATAGCAGTAATATTGAGTATGAAATAAGAAGACTGGGGTGTCAGGGAATTGAGCATGCAGACAGCTGAATTACTGAGCAAATCAAATTTGGCTGAAGACATGGAGCTTGGATTTCTTCTTTGAGCTCGTTTGTGCTGACTTTGCAAGCAAGCTTCTCTCTTAAATTCTAATGGCCTTCATACAGTAGCCTTAAAGTTCCTGTATTTTGAGGGTGCTAGATATTGATTTGTTCTTAACGTTTTTAGCCACATCCTTTGGCAGGCAGTGTGGAATTTGTGGTGATTAACTATTGCCATAGTAAAGGGAATGGAATTGCAATTATTTTTCCAAGCAAATAATATATTACTCCTTTCTAAAAAGCAATGAAGAAGCTTTAAAAATTGTCTCATCCCATGCAACAATTTCTTCCTTCACTACTGGAGTAGTCTCTGTCAGACAGGTGAAGCTGTGGAGATTTCAGTTCAGCTGCAGTGGTTCTGCTATGTAAGAAATAATGTTTGGGTTTTGTTTGTTTTTTTCTTCCAAATACTTGCATACATGAGTTTTCTGATTGTAGTTATTTGCCAATATGCCACTGTCTGATCCTGCTTTAGTCTGTTGATAGCAAGTAAGGCTTCTGAAGTAGCTTTTTGTTTTCCAAAAATGTAGCATACAGAAATCTTTTTTTGATTGTTTTGATTGAGGCCTTGGCAACTTGAGGCTTTTCTAAACACTTCTCCAAGACTGGAAGTGATTGAAATAGTATATTTCTAATGGATTCCTTCTTGTATGCTTGCTCGTATCTCCATGTGCTGTAACAATTGATTTTCGTGCATGTCTGTATGGAAGCATCTTCTGGGTTGTTCAGTTCGCTTCCTTAAAGAAGGGTTCTGTCTTGTTCTGGGTGTGTGAACCAGGAGAATCCTGGTGGTTATGTCTGCTTTTCAGTAACTTTTTTTTTTTCTCCCTTCCACTGAAAAGCAGGATAACCAAGCAAAAGCTCAAAGAATGAAACATACCCCCTGCAAATCGATATCTCATGTTTGTGTGGCTTCCTTCAGTCTCAGCAACCCGAAAAACCCTCACCACCACCTCCTGCTCTGTTGGTCTCTTCTAAAGATTACAGCGCTCTCTCTTCCTGATGCTACTTGTCCTCACAGGTTACTGTAAAAACTGGTTGAGGGTTTCTCCCCTCTTGGGTACAATTAGTTTTCAATTTAATGTCTTCATAGAAGAATAGCTGTGCAGAATATCAGGTACACCATCTGTCCCATCCATATCATCTGTCACTCTACTTCAGGCCACCTGTGTTGGTAAGAAAAGCTTTGCTTTGCTTGTCAAAACATCTTCAACACTTCTGTGTTTTTTAACCACTTAATCAAAAATAAGAAAGATAAAATTGTGGGGGCATAACAGGTTGTGAATGACAGTGTGACAGTGTTGTGTTTTGTGGGTTTTTTGGGGGTTTTTTTGTTTGTTTTTTTTAAGTACTGACTGGCATGTATCTTCATTTTGGGTTTATTAATTTTCTTTAGTCAATGAAAATTATGACATTTGACTTGGAATTAAAAAAAGTGGAGTAAAAGCAGGAGTAAAAAGAGATCTCAATCTAAAAACTCTGCAGAGTATGGCGAATAGAAATAACTGCCTATGGCAGCATGGGATACTTCATTAAGTGCTTTAAAGCTCAAAATATGTCTTAAAATCTCTTCTGTGAACCTTACTTGAGTATGCTAGAGGAGAGCTAATAAGAAACACTATGAAGTGCTGTTCTGGAACACTTATTTGATGGAAATTTGTATTCCCATGAAGACAAAATTAACTGTGCTATTGTAAAAACATTTATTGTGAGCAGAAGAACTGTAAAAACTGGTTTTCTGTGAATTTGTCTTTTTTCCTTTTTAACGTGTTAATATTTGGGTGTCCCAGCTCTTTGTATTCTTATTGGCAGGGTCTTTTGCCAGGCAAGAATAATACATATTTGGTTGGAATAAACTGGCCAAACAGCGTGTAATATCAGAGTTCTTCATGTCTTTCTCTTCGGTAGCACTGAGCTTGGTTTCTGGCTTAGCCACTGACAGCTTATAAAACATACAGAAAAGTTGAAATTGGACAAAGGGTTCAAAGGCAGTTTTGGGGAGAAAGGGGGAAGTAACAGATTGCACAAAACTCATTTCCTCAGCTAAAAATCTGTTAGAAAGATTTTGCCTAAAAAGATGCTGAAAAGTGAAATATTACATATGCTTGATCTTCCTGATTAGTTAAAAAGGTGGAAGTTAAAAGCTTATTTAGAAGCGAGTTATTTATTTAAACGTGTTTGAGAGACTGTTTTTCATTGGGTAACCATCCTCTGGGGAAAGTAATATAAAATTACAAAATAAGATCGACATGTAGTTAAACATTTCCTTGTTTGTAGGTTGAGTCCACATCTCGTGACTCTCTTGTGGGTGACTTGCATGGTGTTTTTTGGATTTGTTTTTTTTTTTTTTTGGTAATGCATACTTCCAAAAAAAAAAAACCCACCAACTTTAAGCGGTTCAGTTTCCTGACCTGGTGCATAGTGTTGCCCTGTATACTGATAAGTGTTTCTCTCAAATATGACTTATTTCTCCAAGTCTTATGGCAAATCAAATTTATTTTAATATCAGCATGTCTGTAACTGGCCATCTTACTGTAAAATGTGGAAGTCAAATTCCTGATATCCCCTTAGAACTGGACCTACTTGTATGTTTAAGCATTTTATATGCTTAGACCTTAAAATGTAACTTTTTGATTAATTTCTCCCTTTCTGTTCCTTTTCCATGGTTTCCCCCCAAGTATATTGAAGATGATATTTCTTCATAATTGAAGGGCAAAAGCCTTATTTGCTGTCAGAATTTAGTAGGTGGTGTTGATGTATTTAAGTACAAACATTTCACATTCTTTTAATAAATGGCATCTTCATTGTGTTTTTCATAGTCTAACAAGCTTGTCTGTGTTATACTGTTTTAAAAAGATGCCTTTTCTGAATGGATGATGCTTCTCAGCTTTTGCATAAAACGGTAGTGGTGTATGTTCACAGGAGTCACGACCTATCATTTTGTGTGTGTACTTGCTCTCTTGGCCTGATGGCTGCATCAGGGCCTGGCGGGTATGAAACATGAGTGTCAACCAGTTCCCTCACAGATTTCTTGCAAGTATTCCTCCTCATCTCTGCTTGAAAACGGCTTCAATTATGCCAGTAGTGGTGGAGCTCCACGCACAGTGCGGGAAGTGAGGTGTCCTTGCTTAAAGCATTTTTCATCTAATATTAATATTCCACAGGGGGCCTGTATGGGTTCTGAGTAGCCTCAGCACTAGTGTAGCTGTATGCAGCGTAAATGCTTTTCTTTGCACTCCCCTTTTCTGTGGTTTTTTATAGCAAGATAACTGTGGCCACATAAAGGAGAGGCATAAAGGGCTATCTGAACGTGATGACATACTAGCAGTGGTATAGCCCTTTCAGTATAATGCGGTACCTCGATTAAAAGAATCGTTTTTCTCATACATGGGCTCTTTCATTGTTTACCGACAAATGGATTTTAATGGCAGAATGTGCTGCTCGCAGCCAGGCATTGCTCCCTCATTTACACTGGCAGGTAGAAGTGCTGATGCTGCTGCCAGGGAACTGCTGATTCTGGGTTATTTTAAGCCAGGATTGGCTGTCCAAAATTATTACAGTCAGCATACTGGCATAACAAGGGAGGCAGTCTGGGGACCAGAATGACTGAGTGGGGGCTAGGGACTGTGGAGATCAGCCCAGCTATTAAATGTGTTGTCCTTATTATTATAAAAAAAAAAAAAGTCTTAGATTTGAGCATGCCCCTAAGAACCAAATTCATGATTTGCCTACTAGCATGTATCTGGCAAAGTCCAGGTGGTAGCAACTGTGAAGAAGTTTAAAAATTGGGTCTTTTTGTTAAGGTCTGTCTTTTTGAATTTCTAGTTGTCTTCCTGTATTAGTTTGTATTTGGCATAAGACACTGTTTCCTCTGCCCAAACTGTCAAACTGTAATAAGTATATGATCCTTCATAGGTGGAAATCCAGATTGTCCCATTTACCTGCGGCAGCACTCATACTGAAACCTTGCTGAAAGAAACAGAGAATGTTTTATGCATTTACAGGGATAATCTATAGTTTCTTACTTGCTGACTTTCATACCACTAAACTAAAGCTTTAACTATTCATTATAACTGCTTTTCTACAGAATTACTGCACAAGTAAATAGCCAGCAGAACACAAATTCTGAGTATGTTATAAATTTATGTGTATAATTTTTAAAAAATATACTTGCAGAAGTGAGTGTAGACAGCACTGAGAAGCTTGGATGTCCTTCCAGTAAGGTCTGTAAGTGGCATTGGCTGCTAATGCCCGTGCAGATAAGTAGGCAATATGTAGTCACAACAAGGAATTAGACCAGATAAATTATTTTTATGTTTGTGTATGTACATAGTAATAACTTCAATATTATGATTTGTAGGGCCTTGACAATTTTGAGATGAATAACTGGATTTTGGCATTAATTACTGTGACTTCATGTCTTTATATTATGTATTTGATTATTTTTTGCTAAAGTGAGGTGTTAGTTAACTGCATCAGGACAGCCATATCACTTAAATCCTGTGTGCATTTATTTCTACAAAATGCCAGTATTGTAACAGTCCAATTATGTTTGAAGAACGTATTAAGCCAAGTATAGGTAATCTGTCTATTTTGTCTTTGTATTAGTGCTATTGTAGACACACAGAATAAATATGCTATAAAACTAGAATAATAAATTAATATTATACCTACAAGTTACCATTTTTCTTCAGTAGAAACAGAATAATTTTTCTTTATGAAAGCCAGCACAGAAAGGTGGTGAAAAAATTAACTGTATATAGTAAAAACAAGTTAGAGGAAAAGCAGGAAATGGGGCTAAAATTACCTGAGGAAATGAGGCTTCAGCAGGACTTCTTGTCTCTGCCTCATGTCCTGTGGCCTGTTTTGACCTTGGGTCCTTTTTTATAAGAAGGAGCAGAATGGTGCCTATAAGACTTGTGAAGGCTGGCAGCAGAGGAGAAGAAAAGATGTACAGGACTTGGTCGGTCTGTCTGCTCAGTGCGTTAGTGGGATGGGTGGTCAGAACATGGGCAGCTTTTAGCTGTGGTCACAGTGGTGTCTGAGCTAGGATGGGTGCTGTGGGCAGAATTGAGCAACAAAGAATACAAATCTCTGTAGGAAACCAGGCTTTCTTAATTTTAGAGAACAACTTGCCTGTCTCCTGCTGTTTGTTAGGGTGACTTTAAACGTGCTTATATGTAGGCTGACAGTACTCACATCAGAGCTATTTATGCGTATATATGTGTAAATATGTAAAGCATCCTTATAAACACCTTTAGTGTTGCAGCAGAGTAGTACTTTGAATTTTTAAAAGTTGAATCTGATTCTGGTACAAATGTTCATCATAATAAACTAGTCCACGCCTGTTAGAGTAAATCTTGAACACTTTCTGTGAGTGATTAGCCGTTTTGGTTTTGGTTTTTCACTGATGGGATTTTCTGTAGGTAGAATGGAAAATGGTTTTGGTATTTTTACTGTGGTATTCTTTAAAGTGCTTTTAAGTATATTGAAAAATAACAGCTTGGCAGTAGTTTAATCAAAAGTTAAGAAATTTGTTGAGGACAGCTTAATTGTTATCTAATACCTTGCGCTATAGAAGCACACACTATTACACCAGTTGAGGGATCCGAAAGGAGATGCGTACCAGTTTACCACATCCTCATCTTCTTTCTGCAGATGTTCTTTGACTTTAAGGTATTTTTCTAACATGATCATTTCTGTGGATGTAGGCAAGTAACTCATAATGAATACTTGTTTTTAAAATAGTTTGTACAGGTCATGTTTATTTTAAATGGGTTGTAGCTGTTACATTTTCTCTTCTTTTTCTTCTAGGAAACCCAGCGCTTGCTGGCAGAACCAGTCCCTGGGATAAAAGCGGAGCCAGATGAAAGCAACGCACGTTATTTTCATGTGGTCATTGCAGGTCCACAGGATTCCCCCTTTGAGGGTGGGACATTTAAACTTGAACTATTCCTTCCAGAAGAATATCCAATGGCAGCTCCTAAAGTACGTTTCATGACCAAAATTTATCATCCTAATGTAGACAAGCTGGGAAGAATATGTTTAGATATTTTGAAAGGTAAGTGCTTGTTTTCTTTGTTTTGATGTTATTAAGTACAGAAACTTGTAGATTGACCTTAAAAAGAGATTTTATTTCTTTAGAGAATACCTTGCTTATTCTTTAATCTGTGAGGGAAAAATTTGCTCTTTCTGTAGACTATGATGAATACAGTGTCTCATACTGCTATAAATGTCTCTTCAGATAAATGGTCCCCAGCTTTGCAGATTCGTACAGTTCTGCTATCAATCCAGGCTTTGTTAAGCGCTCCCAATCCAGATGATCCACTAGCAAATGATGTAGCTGAGCAATGGAAGACCAATGAAGCCCAAGCCATAGAAACAGGTGATATATCTTAGACTTCTTTCTCTAGCTTTAGGAAGTAGCTGATTACTAACTGGTTGGGGGATACAAATCCTGACCTCTTGTTTTATGTCTGTAACTTGCAGAAACAATTACTGCATGCACTCATAGTCCACGTACCCTGAATATGCCTGCGGTGGTCTATTTTCAAGTCTTTGAGGCCTGCTGGAGGAGAAGCGCCCTCTTGATCTGTTTTACCTTGAGCTTTCATGTTCCTAAATTGCAAGCATGTCTAATTTGGACTCATGGTAAAATAAAAGTACGCACCACTGCTTGTTCTGTAAAGCTTAAGGAACAGATTATCTAGTTTCAGAAAGTACATCTCTTCCACACCTGCTTCTGTGGCAGGATGTGATGGATTGAAAGAATTATTACATTATGCCTCTTTGCTTTTCGATCCACTGCAGTCAGGCCACTTCAGCAGCTGTCAACTTTTGTGTATTATAGGAGTTCAAAATTGCACTTAAAATCTCAGAACTGATATAGTTTGTATACTTGCAGCAGTGGTATAAAAGTGATCTTTAAAAATAAGTATTTAAAGTAACTTTATTAAAGCCTGAAAAATACATCTTTTCTTAAATGTGTCTCTCTTTCTTTACAGCCAGAGCATGGACTAGGCTATATGCCATGAATAATATTTAAATGCGCTTTGAACATCAAGTGTGCATCACTTCTCCTGTTCTGCCAAGACCTCTTCCTTTTTTGTTTGCATTTAATGGACACAGTCTTAGAAACATTACAGAATAAAAGCCCAGACATCTTCAGTCCTTTGGTGATTAAATGCACATTAGCAAATCTGTGTCTTGTCCTAAATCACTATTGTACCGCATGAGCAGAGGCTAGAAGTATCATCTGGATTGTTGTGAAATTGTTTAAAAGCAGCAGCACATCTCTGCTTTTAATCACTTTTCCCATCATGGTTTAAGTATAAGCACTGTGAATGAAGGTAGGCAGGGTTAGCTGTGGGGCTTTTTGTTTTAATTTTGTGGGCTCCTCCTCCCTTTTTATGGTGATGCTAATTGCATTGGTAAAAGCAGCTAACCAGTTATACTTTAGAATATACCCTCTAGCCCAGTCTAACTTAGACGCTGTAGATGGACAAGCTTCATTGTTTGAACAAAAAATGGGAACATAAACATCCGTCACCTTCACTAATAATATTGTGATTCTGCTGTCAAGTGTAGAAAAATCCCTCCAAGAAAAAGCTTGTGACCATTTTGTATGGCTTGTCTGGAAAATCTCCTGTAAATCTTATGTTTTAGTAAAATATTTTTTGTTATTCTACTTTGCCTTTGTACAGTTTATTTTGCTGTGTTTTCATTTCTCTAATGTGACAATCGTATTTAAAAAAATTGAAACCAGAATTGACAATTTGTCTTCACCAGTCTGACAGATTAAACAGTAAAGAGGTGGAATTCACGTGATTTTTTTACTTGTGTTTGCTGACTTTTTTTATTAGCTTGTGTTACGTGGGTGACCTTACCTGGCCAATTTAATATGAAATTGCATTTGGAGTGACTTTTAGAAACAAGTCTCTGATGTAACCATTGTAACCATAATTTTAGTAATGTATTCATATGCATTTTCGTGGAAATAACCATAATCAAGTAGGAGGTTGAGAGCAACTGACAGCGCTAATTATGAGTATCTGCGTAACTTCTCTTTGCTGATTGTTAATCGGGTGTTAGACTACAGAGTTTTCTACCTTCTTTAATTCCTGCCCTCTATTAACATGAAATACCAGTGTGTAGAACCACTGTTACAGCCAGCTTGTGTATCGACGGATGTTTGCTTAACCACTTACAGCTAGCGCCTCATACCACTGTTTTTTTTTTTTCTATGAGCCTTATTAAGCTACTTGCTTGAGCAACTGGTCGGCTTAAATAGCAACAAAGGTCTTTATTGCAGGGAAGGAAAGTGATTAAAAACTTCCTTCTCATCCTTGTTTTTTATGTATGCATCTTGTCTGGGAGTCCAGCATCTTTTCTGGGAACCCATCTTATTGCTTCCCTTAATTTCTTGTATCCCTATTCTCTTCCTTTCCCCAAGCCCTCTCCCTCACAAGACAAAAAAAAAGGAAAAAAAAAAAAAGAGAAGCTGAAAAGCTTTTGGTGAGGCCAACCTGAGATGTGTAAATGACAGTAGTTGCAATGGGGGAGTGTTTTGTCATGCAATTCAGGGGTATGGTTATGTAGTCTATTGGTATTCTCCCTTCACCTCTTCTTACTCTAGTGTCAGCTGAAATTCCTATAGAATGTGGTGTATTTATTGTGCTCATATGTAAAATGAAGAATATCTATTAAAACCACATTTTCCAACAGACAGTGCTTTCAGTCGTTAGTAATCGGTATTGTCCCTCAAAGTACTCTTTATGACATGGTTGAAGCTTGGTTCAGAATTCAACTTATTGACCAAGACTGAGCGATAAAAACCCCTGTTTTAAGAGTAGTTTCTGCGTTGAATGTAAACCAAAGTTGCATTCATGGCTTGTAACAAACTGATTTTCTTCAGAGTGGGTAAGCACCATTAACCCTGCCTTTTCGTTACAAATAAGCATGTGTTTGGGTTTAGCTGGCATACATCCCATATATGATATTAACATGGGAAACTTTTGTGGCAGGTAGCTGAGAACACGAGCTGTGCGGTAGACCCTGGATTCATTTCACCTACCTCTTAAAGCTTTACCTTACACTATATATACAGCTTTCCTCAGCTTTGTCTCTAGTCCAAGGACGAGTGGCACCCCCAGGGGATGGTCAGGCCCACCTAAGCACCCCCTTTGAAAGTGACTTTCCTTTCCTTCGGTAGAGAAACAGGACCTGAACTGGCATTTACACAAATTAACTTCAAACTAGGTGGGATGAATCCAGACCCAAGGTCACTTAGCAGATGGCTAGGTATCTGTAGGTTCAGGGCTTAAAACTCAGCTAGAGTTGGCTGCTAATTGGAGGATGTAATTAAAACTAAGTTCTTGATGGTATATTGTTAATGTATTAATAGAAAAAAATCCTCTGCCTTCATTTGCTAGTGACTGAATAAAGTGGATTATAGAACCGTTTGAGTACACAGTGGCCAGTATGTGTCTGGGTTCTTTTTTTAACTATCTCAACAAATTTGAGATTTTAGTAGTCCATGCTGTCTGAGTTTGAACGTGTGAGTCCATGGTGATGGTACATCTGAAATTAATGGTGTAAAAGGATAGGTATTTTAACTGTATTTTAACACTTTTCAGAGTATTTTGAAGTTACAGTTGTAATGAAAGAAATTTTAAATGGGCTTCCTAAACACTAAAATTTGTTGTGGGGTCTATTCAGGCATATTTAAATCCTTTTAAAGTTGATGATATATATTAAATAATACATATTTAACTTTTAAACCTGATTTAAGAGCCCTGTCTAAAGCCAAGCTGGGATTCTATCTTATGCTGAGGAATGTGTGAAACTTTTAGGCTAAATTCTTTGACGCCAGTTAGATACAACTTTTTCCTCGGTTAAGCAGGTGTATAAGCACAGCTGTTATCAAACTCAGTTACTTCTGTTACGTGTACCATTACATCTGGTTAGCAAATGCAGCTATCTTTTAGGCAGCATTAGTTTTATCTCCATTTTTAGTGGATGTCCGTTGGATAAATATACAGTAAATTGAAAATAAATGGGTTTCCTCTAGCATTACTGGTGCTATGTGTCAAACGTCCTGAAATCCTGAGCAAGAGTGGTGACATTGCTTTTTGTATGTTAGTGTCTGGATAGTAACTGTGTAGCTGGGTTATCACATGGGCTCTAAAACCACACATGCAAAATACTTTTGCAGTAGTTTCCTGTAGATCAAGAGGAGGTTTTGGAAGACTTTTATTTTTGCATAACCATTCAGTGGTGGTCTCTTAACATGTAGCCATGTTCTGTCATGCGTGTGAAGTGTGTTATCACTGGGAACTGATGGAACAGGTTTTTTGTATCTTAGTTGATTTTAGTCTAAACCAAGTGAAACGTTGCTTCTATAGCTTTCAAGAAAGTGTATTTCCAACACATTGAGATTATTGTGAAACATCTTAATGGACTAGTAACATCAAAAATTGTGACATCTCTATTTATGTACATTCCTTCTTGGGATTTTTTTTTTTTTTGAGGGTTACTCTTGAAGTAAAATGGCTGGTAGGTTTTGTCAATAACATGTCTTGACTGTAATGTAATATGACACTGAAATAAAAGGAAGAGTGATTGTTCATTACATAGGCACTGAGCTTCATTTAACTGTAGTGGGCTGCTGTCGGCGTGCAATACAGTTTCCTAACAGTTTTTCACATCTGTTAAAATAAGGAAGATAAACATTGATAACTTCTCTCATAATTCACTTTCCAATTGCTGGGGCTTTCCCCCCCCCCCCCTCTTGTGTGGGGAGAAAAGAGCAATACCTCTGTCCTAAAGCCATCAGAGGGGAACTGCTCTGGTACACAAGCTCAGAGGATGCTTTTTCTTTTTGCCTGCCTGTGTTTAAATCTGCCTGTTTTAGTACAAGAGGTTCCTACTCAAGTGTACAGTTTGGATAATTTCTAGTGCAATCAAATTGATGTATTAAGCTTTGCTAAACTGTGTTACATTATGAGCATAGCATGAAGTTAATAATTATATGTCTGCTATGATGGATTTTGTACTGTGTATTGCAACCTTTCCTGTCAAACTGCGCAGGAAGATTTTAAAGCAAATATCCAATTGTTATGTTGCACTGAAGTTCATTAGAAGAGTGGCATCAAGCAGTGAAACTGCTTTATCTGTGATGTTTGCTTTTGTAAACTCCCCTCAACACTTAAAATAAGGGGTTAGGTGTGAGCAAGTAGAGACTGTTCTCTGTCTGCCGGGCAGAAAACTAAGGGTAAAAACTGCTCTGATTTGAAGGGGGTGGTGGAAGCTGTCAGCTGAACACTAACTGCTGGATGACCTGTGTCAGGAAAGGGAATGATACCCTAATACGACTCATCTGGGTAGCTCAGTTTGTTGCTTAGTTGTCACCCTTGATCAGCCCATCACTGAGAGAGTACTCAAGAATCCTCCTCAAGATAGAGAGGCTGGGAGGTACAGTACCTGCGGTTTCTGTATATCACACCTGTGAGCCTTCCCAGATAAAGAGCTTGATGCAAGTGTGGCATGTACAAAGATTTTTATTATTATTATTTTTATTTTTTACAAAGAAAAACATATTATTTCACATGGGCAACTCATCTCTGAATGCAGTACTTGTTGCAAAATTGTGTTTCAGATACTCTGGTGTAGGCTGGGCTCTTGTCTTCAGAGCTGCTGTGAAGGAGTATTTTTGGTTCAGGCCTAATCTACACCTCCCTGGCTGATGGGTGCCCAAGTTCAGATGTCCATGGTTTCTGTAGACAGACTTGCAAGGTCAGTTACAAATCTGAAAGATTTCATGTGCGATGTTCAGTTGTTGCTTGCTGTAGTGGGTGTGCTCATCTCAGCCCAAACACCTGCTGTGCCTTCCGCAGTACTGCTGCCGTGGTTTTCCCATTGGCTACTCGTTATTACTACAGGAAACGCTGAAGGCTTAGGATGAGTACTGACATTTATCGAGGTTTGTCTGTGGTCTTATGCCCCATGCATCAATTATTAAAGGTGGGCTAATCTCAGAAGAGTAAGACACAGTAAGGTGATTCTAATGGTATTTTTCCTTTCTTAGTTGCTGTGGATATTTGCCTGCCTTATTCAAAACCAGGTTGTGCTAGTGGGGTACCCAGAAAGCAGGAAAGGAAGTATTTAGGACAATTAAGCAGTTGAATTAAGCAGGAAGTCACTTAGCACAAGGGCCTTGTTACAGTCTGTCTGGATGTAACAGGTCCTGGCCACAGGTAAGCCAACACCAGGGTAAGTGCATAAGGTGATGGTCTTTGGCCAGTAGCACACATTGCTGTATATGCTGCTTCACCTGTTCATCCATCAGCATTGGAGGTAACAAATAATGAGGGAAAGCTACTGGGAACCAGTGCTACCACTGAGAGCTGCCTGAAAGTTCAGCGTGGGCCATCAGGCAAACAGCAGCTGATCATACAGCAGGCTCATTCAGTGGTCTCTAGCCTTCCTAAACGGCTCTATGAACAGCATTTCCTGCTTATTTAGGAACAGCAAATTGTCCAAGAGCATTGTTCTGAGCAGTGCACAGCCCATAGGGCTCAGATTGCCACAAGCAGGGACATGCCTGCAGCTGCTGAGTTTGCAGGTTAAGAGGCAATACCATTCCTTGTGTGGAGCACTGTCCTCCTAATACAGACACAGCGCTGGCTTCATCACTTGAGCTGAGCATGCACTGCCTAGCTTAATGCCACAGCAGTACTGAGGCCAGAAGAGTGTTGGAAATAAAAGGGTAAGTATAAAAATGCCCAAATACATTCAACTTGAAGATTCTTATCTTCTGAGTCTTGGAAAAGTCAATCATTTTGCCTTTCCCACTATGTGTTGTGCTTAGACACACACCCTACCCCTACTTGTGTGCTTCAACTTTACATGATGCATGGGAGATACGCTGACAGGAGCCAGACACAACTACAGTAAAACTCTCTTAAATCTGAAGAGAAGGATGTGCAGTAACTGTCTACTTGTCAGAAGTCATATGGAGAGGGGGAACAGAGTAACTGCTCACTGTCAAAACAATGTGGAAGGAAGCAGGTTCAAAAAAACAAGGCAAGAGGAGGTGGGCCTGCAGCAGCAGCAGGCAGAGCTCCAGCAGTGCTCTCCAAACTGGGGTGGGTATTAAGAGACATGTGTTGTAAGGCAGGGGCATGGTGTCAAGTTCAAGGAAAATAAATCTATTCCTTGTAACAGCACAAAGAAACTATGTCTGGCTGGGGAGGATCCTGAGCCACAAATGGAGGTAGCTGGGGGGCACTTGAGGCAAATACTTACTGTCCTGTTGTTACTAATCCCTCCAGGCACTGTTGAAAATCAGGCACTGGGCTTGATGGACCTTTGGTCTGATCTGATGCAGCTGCTCTCAGTGTTACTGTACAGATATTAAATACATGTCCATGCTGCAACAATTTAGGTTTTATTTTGGTATTTCTCAAATATAAAAAGTCAAAATTCTTACATCAATCTTTAAAGAAAATCCATGCAAGCAGGTTAAAATGTTTACAACTTAATTTGCCCCCACCCCCCCCACCCCTTCCCTTCAGTTTTCACTTCACAAACCATGTTGGTAAGTAAACCAAGCGTTTGCCTCTCAGGTTTTTTTCACAGCACATTGTTAACAGACCAATGCTAGGCTAAGTCAAGGGTGCAGTGAGCACCAAAATAAGATTTTTCACTTTAACAACCTCTGTGCAATACTTCAGTAATTCTTACGGTGTTTAAAAGCACATCCATTTCACTTAATTCTGGCTCCACATGATTTTAAACTTTAAGGCTATTTCTATTTGATACCACCATAATCTAACTCATGATAATCTCAAAAACCTAAAAGCCAGGAAAAGCAGCAGTACAAACTAGACTTTTTGAAAACTGCAGACAAGAACCTGTTCTTTCCCCTTCTCCGCTGGAGAACCAGACCTGGATACATTGTACAGAATTTATGGCATGAGAAAAATCCCAAGTCTGGTCTATATGAAATGGGTTTGGCCCACCTAAATAGAGATGCATGTAAAAACAAAATGCTTCTACATTTAAATTGGTAGAGTAGAAAAAACTTTAGCCTTCCTATTCTGATTTTTACAAAGACCCCTTCTGTTGAAGTTTAGTGTCAGATTTCATGAGGACCAAAGCCATAATCCTGCCTGTTTACTACAGTTATTCCACATAGCATAATTGAAATGTTTTCAATTTATCTTTAAAATTCACAGAACATTTATCTTCAAAAGGGAGTAGAAGTCAAACTAAGCAACAGAGCTTCATTCTGAAGGTTGCATAGAGACTGAAGAGATTTATACAATGAATGGTGTTTTTAAAAAAAGAAAAAAAAAATCTGTCTGGCACTACTGAACAGCTCAAATGTGTGTGACCAAAAAATAATCGAAATATTTATAGGCAATCAACTCTGAGTTTGTTAGCAACAGCAATACTGTACATTTTTACATTATTATCAAATACATAATTCAAGAGTTACAAAATAAGATCATGCATTACCACTAAATCTCATACAAGCCTGGATTGGTTTCATTCCAAGAAATCTGAAACGGAGACAGAAGCATTTTTTTATGAATAAGAGCTCAAACTCTGGATTCTTGTTTCAGCTTTCACAGATTTTATAAAATCATACAAGAAAGCTTGTACAAGTTTGCTCAATTTAAAGTGTTAAAATGACTACTGAACAAAAAAAGTGAGCATCAAAGTGATCAAAAAAGGGAGCTAAATGATTCACGCTTTTAAAGGCAGCTTTAGAGCCAGAGGTACCCTTACAGACTGTGGGTATGATTTTAACAAAGATCAGACATTCTTCAACACATTCAACTCCACCTTCTTCTGTTTCGTCTGGCAAAACAGTGCCTTCCTTTAGGTGCACCTGAACAGGGTTGTGTGTTCTTTCCAGTTCAGGAAGTGACCTGGAACAGGAGATATAGGGGTGGAAAGCAGCATCCTACCCAACATTTCAGAAGTCTTCAGCTTTGTGGCTCATGCCTCTTGTCAGTAGTATTTATGCCTCTTCAAAGAGAGCAGCATTAAGAGATCAGATCATCTATCTCCCTAGTTTCACTGCATTTACATATGGCACAAGATTGGTTTTTTTAAGGAATAACTTGTGGCAACAACATTTTTCCTAAAAAAGTGTAACAGCACAAAAAAGTTTAATTTATAGCAGCATTTTACACAATTTGTGTTAAAAAAGTAGAAGTTAACCATTTGTGTATTGAGTAACAAAAGGCTTAAATTACATTTATTTTCCATTTTACACTCACTATTTACTAGTTTGACTATTTACAAAGGTTCAAATGTTGTATAAGAGAATGAGCTTTACCCAGAAAAAACTTCACATGTGAGATAATGGTCTACCTCAACCTCTGTTTTGGCTGGCTATAGAAGAGGTACAGTTGGGTGTAGATCCTAGAAAAAATTCAGAATTAGGATGTTCATATGAATTAGATTGTGTTCTCGTAGAAGAAACCATACATACACACATACACAGAGAGAGAGTAATCCTATGGTGAACACATTAAGACAAACAGTAGATTTAGTTTTCATCTTTTTGGCTGAAAAAGAGGAAAAAATAATTAAGAACAGGGAAGTTGTCAGCTGTACCTCATTTATTCCAACTAAGTTTTTATTAAGAGGACAGCTTTTAATTCAAGAAGCTAAAGCAACTGATATTAAAACAGTAGAACTGAAATATTTAAGAATTAACTTAAAATTGGGGCTTTCAGCACACCTTCTGAATAAGAAAAAGGAATATTATTTCTCCACTAGTGTAAGTATCAACCCATCTGTCTCCAAGGCCAGGAGGTACCACTACCAGCTTCTGCTGGGCAAGACACCTCAACACATGCTTGCTAATAGACACCTCTGTAACTTAAGGGTGCCCGTTGGGTAAGTCTTACCTTCCTCTAAACATTTTCAAATTACAACAGACTGCAGGAACACTACGTAAGATGCTTCTCATTGAAGATCAGAAGTTTTTAGAACCTGCAGTATAATTACACCATGAACAAAACATGTATCAAAATGCTAAAAGGAAAAAAATGGGGGAAAGAGGGATCTACAATGCTTTTCATGTAAGTCTTCTGACAGTTCATCAGCTGACCAAGTGATGAAACAAAAGCATAGTGAATAGTTTTGGTAGTTGCAAGACAAAGTTATTGTTCTTGCTCTATTTATACATTACATGAAGATTGCATAGGACAAGGCAACCTTTTGGATAAGTGAGGCAAGCAGTGCTTAGTGTTGGTATCCTTTGCTCAACAGGCTGAATGTGGTTTAGTGCTTTATTGTCGTCACGCTTATGCATCTCTGCCTTCAACACACCCATTTACCCAAATACTGCCATCTTAAGATCTTAGCGCTTCATCTGTGGATACCAAGTAAGAGTTTAGTATAAGACTATTTGCTCAAGCTTTTTTCTAAGCAAGTACTCTTGTGGAACTACTGACTAAAACTGACAAGTCTTAAATAAGCTGAACACCACTGAGATGCATATTTTATTTTAGCAGATATGGAAATTTATATACTCAAGTTTCTTTTTTAAAAAAAAAGGCCTATTAAGGCATCTTAAAAAAAAATCCATATATGGCTTTGGTTTGCTGAAATACTATTTTACATTGTTAAAAAGGAAAAACATGTTCAAACAAATTTGACATGATGACACATTCACATATTTCACTTAGAACTGACAGTTACACAGATGCCTATGTGTGATCACAGATGTCTCCCCTTGTGATGACATGAATAAAAAGGTAATCCAAATGTTTATCTCACAGTAGAGGGCAACCCAGAAGTCTGTGCAGAAGTGACATATAAGGAGTTATTATCTGGAAGAGGGGGAACCACAGAGTTTCCATTAGTGGGTGAACAGCTCAGTTTCAGTTTTTCCAAGTACTCTGCATGAACTGGCTTGTGACACTGAAGGACCTTGATTGCATCTTCTACTTTAAACCATTCTCTTTTCCTTCCTAAATGAGTATAATCCACAAAGAAAAACAGAGTTATAAATTTGTAATGGCACATTTGTTGCTATCTGTTCATTCACTTATTCTCATTTCTTTTTACTTTAGTAAAAGATACAGAGGCAAAAGATAGAGTGAAAAGACCTTGAAAGAACTGATGAACACAAGAGATTCACTCAAGCTTACTGAAATGCAGTTCATAATAAAGCCTTTCAGATAACTCTCTTGAAGCAAATACTGGGCAGAAGCTCATATGACTGTTCATATGATCCAAAAGCCACATCTACTCCTTACAGAGGAGGATATTATTATTTAAATGACTTAATACTGCCTTCCTACACAGTCATGCCTAGCAGAAAACTGAAGAGTGAACGTGCATACATGAAGCTACAGAAGTATGGCTTGGTCTGATTTAGAAAGCAGCGTTCCATACTCAAAACATATCCATGTTCGGAGTTATTCAAGTTAGCTGTAAGTTTTAAAAAAATAATATACCTTATACCAGAGATCTGTTTAGATACGTACTAAGACTTATCTTAGTAAGATAGTCCACCTTTCTTACACAAGTCTTTTAAAATTAGAGGCCTCTGAAAATACTTACACTCAAGGTCAAGGATAGTATTATTAAAACTGGGATTAATTCTATTTTTCATTTCATTTTACAGTGTTACAGGCACTATGCTTGAACACTGTTAAGACATCTATAAACTGCTAGTTTAAGACCAAGGTATGTGGCCCCACCAGGGCTGTTCATCCAGCTGGCACCCCGCTGCCAGCAGCGCTCCCCAGAAGGAAGCCGGCCGAAGCCCCACGCTGAGTGCTCCCCTCTGCCCCACAGCTTGGCACAGAGCAGGAACAGACCAGTGATGTCCTCACAGGCCCTGTACGGTTCCAGGTACAAAAAAAACCCTAAAAACAATCCCACCCCTGCCAATATTGATCCTCTTAAGTAATGGATCGGTGTTGCTATACAGGGAACCTGACATGCAATTAAGAGGGTGCACTCCCCACAACTTGATAGTATCGGAAAAAACCATTCTCTCTCCACCTGAAAAATGGAGCACAGTGTTGAAGCTACCCTTACAGTTACATGCCACTTGCTGACAGATCAATAGTGCTAAGTTTATGAATGTTAACACTCCTAAAGCTCCATCTCCTGAAAAGGGCAAACCATAAGAAATCAAGGTAGGATATAATTTTTTATACCAATTTTTAATTAACTAAAATTTCAGCTGGACAAATAAACTGAATGAACTAAGCTTTGCGAGTTTGAGGTTTTTGTTTGGTTTTGTTTTTTGTTGTTTTTTTTGTTTTAAAAAACTTAAGGACAAAACTGATTAATGTTTACCTAATTAAATTCAAAGTGAAAGATCCATACAACATCACAAAGGATGTTAATCTAACTAAACTGCATGACAGTGGTATCTGTATGACATAGACTTATATATAGGAATAGATACCTCTTAAGGTCAGCAGTATCACTACTGAAAAATTAGACTAAGGCGAAGTAAATACTAATGATTTACCACACACACACACACACACACACACCCCGCCTCAGGAGAATTAGGGGAAAAAGAACCTCTTCAAAACTTTCCAAAGAATTTTTTTTTTCTGAAAGATACTTTCAAAAACACCCTAGAGTATCAGACAGCAAAACACTCTACTTGTTAAGGAAAAAACAATTCGTCAGTATAATATTTGGCCTTTAAAAAAAATTAAGAGCTGTATCAGCAACTAATAATGAAGTTTTTTCCATCGTAATACTTAGAATACCCTAATTACTGTAACATAAGAGTAACACAGTGTGTTGGAAGTAACCCTAGTTCTATGTGTACAGAAGTGTGGAAGAACAGCATCACAATTTCCAGTAATTTCAGTTTGTAGAACAGAATTAGTATTCCCCCCACTATTATAGGAATTGCTTCAGGAAATGAAAGAAGTTTGCTTAATATATTTTAAGTATAGCATATGAGGACAGAGAATGAGTTTACCTATATTAACTGAATCCTCCCAGTCTTCCAGTATTTCCGTCACAGTAAGAACATAAACATATGTCCTATGCTTCCGATCCTGGTTCTGCTTGAATATTAAAAGTAGATGTTTTAATTCTCAGCAAAAAATAACTTACAGACTTACTACAACTGTAAGATTAGAAATTACTTACCTCTGAAGGATAATTCCTAGCAAAACCTGGCTTTTATTTTCACTAAATAAACGTCTGTACTGAGTAGGCCCAAAAGGATGGGAAAACGGAAGTTTTCTTTGAAACAACAGCTATTCTATTTTACCAGGCTAAAAACAAAAAAAAAAATCAGAAAACCAACCCCCACCTCCCCACCCCCACCCAAAAAAAAACCCCACCAAAACCCAACCCAAGCAGATTTGAAGATCATGAAGTTGGGACCAAACTATGTTCTGGGTCATCCAGTTTAATACTAGCAGTTGTCTGCTAGTACCGCCCATTACTTATCTTTTACGTATCTTGTAAGTTAGCACAGTAGAGTGCATTTGCTAAAACTATTTCCACAACTCATGCTCCTAGATGAAAGGTTATTAAAAAAACCTTTGCAAGATGGAACCACTGCATCACATGGCCAGATCATCTATGCAATGTTGGCTATAAAGTTTCACTCAGTAAGTGAGGCAAATTAAATAGCCTATGTTTGCAACCATGACAAATGCAAAAATCATTACTATCTGTTCACTCGACAGGTTTGCCACATTCGCAGCACTAGCCACCTATTTAGAAGGCACATGCTTTTTGAACAAGGCGGGTCAAATACAGAGACTGGCAGAGGGAGTCTGCTCAGGGCAGGGTCGCTGTGCCGCAGCCAGTCCACACGAGGTCTGTGTAGACATTACTCCCTGCTAGCTCCAAAGCAGGCTAGCGGTGCGCTGTTAAAGGTGCTACTGCCTCTTGGAAAAGAACTGAGCTCTTAGAAAACCCAGGACTATCTACGATTACAACTATATTAAGAACCAAGAGATGTTATGCCCTAGCTCCCCTTACAGATGGTTTTATCCTTGTGCCAAATAACCATTCCTACTTAACTCTCTCTCACTACAAGCTTAATATAGTTTTAAACTGTTGTGCTTTATTAGGAAATAAAAATACTCCAAGACAGTTCTTTGTCAATATTACTATTAAATGGCGTAAGTACATCTATAACATGTATCCTTTCTGGCTGTTCTAGAATACAAGGACTCAGCAGCAATATAATTTCCATCTTCTCTTAGTTCCATCCCCAGGTCTCAATGTGTGGCCCCCTCAATGGTACTAACAATTGTTTGTGAGGCTGTGTTGTGAAACTGAAGTAGGGCCTTGATTTAAGTTAGAAGTAACCTAGAAAAGTGCCACTCAACACAAATTTTTATCTCCTCTGGTCTAGATGATGGTAGATGGCTTCAGAAGAACATACAGCTGAATTACCAAAGAATCATCATTCCTTGCAGCCCCTGTTTTAAGTCAACAAGATGATAGGTATCCTGTCTTTTTTTGGTCTGGGAGACACAGAATACTTCTGTAGACTAACCAGCAGACTTAAAACACAGACAAGTTTTTAATATGTAGAACCATCCAAGTGTACTCATAAACCCAAAACAAATCAGAAAAAGAGCGAGTGCTACTAATTACACACAGGAACTTCTCTAATTTTATCATGGTTTCCATACTTCACAATGGGAATACCTTTAGCACTGCATCAACTAGTCATACATGACAAAGTAATATTTCACATAGGAAATCCTCATCAGAAATACATTGCCTCTGAAAGTTGATTTTATAATTAAACTGTGAAGATTCCTACCTAACTACTAGACTAAGGGACTGCCACTCTCACCCATCATACAGTACATAATAACGCTGGATGTATTATGATCTGAAGACTCACACCCACATTTCTACAATCTACCCCTGTCTAGAACCTGAGAAGTGGGCAACGCCAACACTAAAAGAGAGTTATATCTAGCATGAATCCTTACGCTGTAGTTCAGCGTCTGATGTTTACACTACAAAATACAAGTTTTGAACTACATAGTATTGCTAAAGGTTAGATTTATCTGTTATCCAAAGCCTGAGCTTTTTTAGTGAATCAAAGCCATGAGACACTTCATATACAGACCTATCAATTTATGTGTGTGAAAGCTGACAAGTTACTTCAGCAAAATCTAATCAGAGAAGTAAAATCAAAATAGTGCCCCCAAAAAAGGCATGTGTGATATTTCAGAAATCCTAGATCTATCAATATTGGTTTCACTTTTTTTTTTTACTTCTAGATGTTTTCCAAGTACTAATTTAATCTTTCCAGTAAAGTTCTAAGTGCTTTGACATCTTCCTATTCAAATATTCACACATCATGTAACAACTAAAGGAAATCACCTGTCTAACATAGCACTTTCAGTAGCACTGCAAAATTACAGGCAGGCAATACCTAAGAACTTAAGTCTGATGTTTATCAACTCTCACAAAAAAAAAAAAAACCCACATTGTTTTTAAAAGGTAAGAGAAATAGCTCACCTCAAATATCCCAAGCAGTCTGCCTAGCTTTCCCTTTACTCCAGCCTACAAAACAAACAGAAAAAAGCATTAACATGTGCTTTTTAATTTCAGAAACTAAAATATCAGTACCAGCCTCCTACATCAGCATACTCCTTCTTATTAGGGTTATTTTAAGCAAGCGTTTTAACATATGTTTTAATTAGACAGTGCTGCATTGCTTCTGGAGTTTCTCGTTTTAGAGTACTTAAGAGTATTAGAGCACAAAAGCTTGTCCTAATGAGTAGATCAAAGAATGCATATATCTCTCAAGTTTTCCATCCAAAACACTGTTTTGCTTACCATGTTCTTTATGTACTGTATTTTATTAAAGAGATAAATGGCATCCAATACAAAATAATCCAGGGAAATAATCCAGGGAAATAGATAGGACAAGAGATAACTTAAAGTAGTATAATAATCTAGAGAAGGAATCATTAAAACTCCATTGCTATTTTACACAGAAACTTAAGTCCAAGTCTTCAAAATACAGTAACAAATTAAACTTTAGGTTACTGGGTGGATCTTGCAGCATAATGACGTCATGTATGCTAGTTTTCATATAAAAGTGTAGCTTTTGGCATGTAAGCTTAAAACCAAATTTATATCCCCAATTCTCTACAAACAGTTTTGAATTCTTTTTCTAGTTAGTAACATTACAAAGGGTTTTAAATTCAAAGTTTTACTCCAACTTTTTAAAACAACCCCTATGTGTATCAGCCTATGCTTAGTAATTTTTACCAATACAGTTAAGGTGGTCGTTATATTCTACTAAGACTCTAAGGTTTGTTTTTCCAAAAGTAATATATAATTCCTCTTCCAACACAAGTAGTTTATATTCATCCATTTATTCTAAGCAAATCTCAGTCCATACGACTGAAACATAAAAGCATATGTATTCTACTGGTAGACAAAGCCATATTTAGATTTTTTGTCTTGTTGTATAACCGATATTTAAAATAGGGCTTCTTAGCACCAAGACGACATTTTCTAGCCTTCAGTCTTTCTTTCCAGCTTTAACCAAAGAAAGTTACTGATGTCTTATATAGTCTTTATATAAAGGACCATATGGATCTTAATTACATTTTAATGAGTAACTCTGACAGACAACTGGGCAGGCTTTAGCAGTAAGTCTAATCAAGATCTTACAAGTGAATGTTTTGTGTGTCTTTTTAAAGAAAGCAGATGGCTGGTGTTATTCATTAAGCAGTTTTGATGAAGGAAGTCCAACTGCAGCCTGTGCAACTCAACAAGCATTTTGCTTATCTAGAGCAAGAGCTAGACCTAAAGTTAATGCAAAACTACATACAATATTCTTCTGGTTGTCTGCTGTGATGACAGAGATACCTGTTAGAGCTCAAGAAGGTGAAATATGTAACTGAACCTGCTGGATAAGTGATTAGGCAGCACATTAATTATGAAAGTGACAGACCCTTATTTTGGTCTGAAAGGGTCAGCTATGCCACAACAGGCACTGAAGACTGCTTGTGCTTTACATTGGGTAATGAAAATTAGACATTTATTAGTCTAATGGAACACATGCTGAAAAAGTGTTTAAGTTTTATTATCAGTCCTAATTTCAACATTACAGTATCTTTTAAAAAAAGAGAAGCAGAACCTAAAAGGCTACAAACTTATGCTTCTGTGCCCAATTTTTGCCTTCTCCTCATGCAGCACTATCTAAGAATCACTATATCCTTCAAGATTTCTTCTTTGTGGCAAACTGAACAACTAAAAAAAAAAAGCAATTTCCCATCATCCTATTCCATCATAAGTAACAACATCAATCTGTGAGATCAGTCTTTTTAATACTTCAGGTGTCCAAATATGCAGTTTTAGCTGCACTAGTTCTGTAATTTCTTCATTTCTTCCCTAAAGTTGCAGCAAAGAACAAGACTGTTTAATATCCTTAAAGATATGGCTTAACAGCATGACAGAGAGCTCAGTACAGACTGCAGGTTTCTCAAACATTAAGAAAAGCTTTTCCAAGTGCCAAGGAACTGCTCTAAAGGGGACTATGCTCCACCAGAGGGAGGAAAAAAAATTTCTCCCCCTCACCCCAAATCCAAACACACACCCCCCGCCAAAACAAAAAAACTTTCAAGATTTTATAACTCTCTAAGAAGTCCTAGCCAAAGCCTTATTTACGTTACAAAGATTTCTTAAAGGCAGGTCTATGGCAACAGGACTGTTGAAGGACAAAGAAACTCACCATCAATAGATTCAGGAGAGCCTCTCTGAACTGCTAAGTGGGAGTCTGACAATTAACTGATCCAACACACAGCACAAACACCACGATCAGATAAGTTTACCAATACTGAATAGCTTTCATAGAGAAGTTTTTTTCAACTTATTAATACCCCATAGTCACAGAGTAACATTGATGATAAAAGTCACATTAAGTGGAATTATTTAACAGCTTCTCTATTCTCCCTCCAAGCAAATCAGTGGTTTAAACAAATACTCTTAGCTGAGTAATTTTGAATGAAACAATTAGAAGCATTCCATTACATTAAGTGTAAAAACTCCCCCAAGCTTATAACGAAGCTTTTGTGCAACCAGATGTTGCTATGTAAATGTGATTACTGTCACTGATGTCTAGTTACTCTCTAGGCAAAGATATGTGCTTCCAAAATGTAGCATCATTCCTGCAGACAGTAGCAGCTTTTGAAACCTCTATACCCAAAAGAATAAAAAGGTGGCAATTAGTCTCATGATTTTTCTCTGAAAGTAATATACTCAACTGAATCATCTTCATAGTTTAAAAAGTACCATCAACTTGACAGTGATTTTTAAGTGCTTTAGCAAACAAAAATATTTCCTCCAAGTTCTTATCTTAACATAGTTCATTCAAGATGTGTCAAAATTAAGTGCTAGAGGACCAAGAAATGCTTCAGCTTTTTCCCCAGAAAGTCAAACGAAGTTCCCACTTTCCCCATTATAAGCTTGTAATCCAATACACTGGTTAAGTTCTAGACTGAACCATTTTGTCACTAATAGAAATATCTTTCTTCCTTTGGCCTTTATGTACCCATGGCTGTGAAAATATGGTTCTTTAAGTAAACAGAATCCTATAGGCTACCATAAGCATGTAAGACAGTCTAAACTTTGGGAGAAAAGCCTGAAAAAACCCAGCATTTCTTTTGCCAGACAAGCAGTTGAATTAAGTGCTACACTCCTCCCGAATGATTCCCTAAGGAAGTCTACAAGTGCTATGTAGATAAGGTCTCAAATCTGAATTTATTCAACCACAAGAGGGAGAACTGTCCTCTTCATCCCATAATCGTTCTGGCCTAGAGGTCATTCACTGTTGGCAGCTCTAGACGTACTGCAGTCTCAGATGTGCAGTCAGCCTTGCCTTTTGTTTCCTGTAGATGGAGCAAGAGTTATGCTGCAGTTTAATTTTTAGGCTAACAGTCTACCAGGGCAGAAAGTTTCTTAAATCTGAAAGATTTAAGAGTTCTTTTTAACTGTGGGATCTGTTAGATAGTATTTTAATGGCTACGCTCCTGAAGGCACAGTGCGAGACTATTCTTGCCCTTTCTTGCATACTCTTATAAAACCTAATGGGTTTCACTGTACCTGCCACAGTCTTTCACTGAAAGGGTGTTTTATTTATTTATTTTTTGAATTATCTGCCTAGTCCTAGTCTGTAACACCCAATCTTTTTTCAAATATTAGATGTTCACTGGAGCAGAGTCCTCTATTTCCTGTGAGAAGTCTTAGATAATATTTCTGCCATTTTCACTGTTTCAGCAGATTAGCCTTCAGGATCAGCCTCTTCTTCTCAGAAGTTATATTTACATAGGTCTGGGAGGAATTGCATATTTTTTGGTAGGCATTTCAATATACTACTAAGTACAAACAAAGCAAGAGTCTCAGTTTTTGGTGAGATGGAGGAAGAAAAGGGAATGGGAGGGTGCTCCTTCTATTTAAGAGGCTGGACATCATCAGCTTGTCACCCTTATTATTTGTGTCATATTTCTATTTGAACACCACATGTGCAAGCTACTCTTATTTCCATCTTTCACGCTACCCAATTAAAGACTAAGCTCCAAATTTATTAACAGAATAGCTCCTCATTTAGATGAGGTTTTTCCGGGATTGCTTTATACTGTAACTTCATTCTGCTATTCTACTTTTAGGTTTGTAAAAACTTATTGTATCTAAAGAACTCGACAGGTTATCTTAATTACTGTAACCTGTGAAATGGCAGACAAATTTAAATGAAATTCATACTAAGCATTTAGTAGAGGTAAAAACCCAAATCACTAAACATGAACAGAACTTAAGGATACAAAAAAAACCTGGAGTCATGCACATAGGCAGACTATGGAACAACTGCAGTGCATATGGATTTGACTACAAAGATCTTTGCTTGGGTTTTAAAACAAAGACGTTAAATACACTACTGATGGTGGAAAAGTGAGGGATATTTAGAGCCAGTGGGCTATCATACTGTGAGCTATTAGTTCTCCTACCATTAAGAAATGCCACTGTAACTCCCACTATCAATTTCTCCATTTTAATAAATTAATGGAAACTAATGCTTAGTTTGAGCATGACCCAATACTGAAGAAACACAGTTCAAACTATGGTGTGCCTCCTTTGAAGTTTATTCATTCACAAAACTAACAGTTCACTTCACTGTACTGTAACCAGCTTGCCAGGTGACATTGACCTTAGTATAAAAATAGAAAGGACATCTATCTCTAGAAAGGTTAGTATGAATTTCCATGGCTCAAGTCAAAACCCTGCATACCACTCTGGCTTTTCTTTAAAAATGGCACTTTGCAGTCTCATGGCAGCACACAAGATTCAGCCTGTAGCTTAAGAATATTTTACTTTAAGGCATGAGCTTTTAATGCTCATCAGCTACACAACCCCAGAAACTCTGAAGCTGTAGAACAAGTGTCACCAAATGATTTTTGCTCATAAAGCCCCTAGCCTTTGAAAAATTTTTATGCATTTGCAAGCACAGCTCAGAGCTGAACATGGCTGGCAGTTTGTGTCTTACTCCAGAAATTATTAAAAAAAAGCATAGCCATTGTAGTATAAGTGAATAAAAATTGGTTTAACTTCTGAGGAAAATGCCCCTGTGCTAGCACCACTCAAGAGCTTTGTATTTGCTGGGTTCTCTTTGCCAACATCATCAGTGTTCATACACCATGAGAAAGACTGTTTTCTAAAGGTAGTTTGAGCCATTTACAACGTGCAGCTTTTCTATCATGAAGCATCCTACTGAAATTTTGATGACAACACATATATTCTAAGCAGCTACAGAACATCTTAACATACAATACACTGAAAGGTAATCAAAGCATTTGCCTAAACCACATGTTTACATGTAGCTGGTTTTAAGATTCACTTTGTGTAACAGCACTTGAGCAAAACACAATCAAAAGTGAGCTCTGTGTATGAGTGAAGGAGGCTGACCTCTGTCTTCAGGATTCAAAACAGCTTAGGGTTGCCAAGTACTGCAATTCTTGGCCAGAATCACCACGATGTATGGCAAAGTCTTTTGCTTTGCCCTGAGAAAGAAATGAGGGCAAGAACAAAACCGAGCTATGGCAGGACTGCTTCACATCGTAATAGCAGGTACTCCTATTTTTCACTTTCTGATTTTCTCTTTTCTTTTTTTTGCCTGTTGATGTGAAAGCTTATCCACAGGGAAAAAGATCATTCAAAATAACTAGCGTTTAGGTATCTGTATGAACCAGAGAAGTTCAGAGTGTCTGGGCAGTATGTGCACTCTGATTGAGCTTTTACATTAACAGAGGAATTTGTACTAAGTTTATACTATATGATGTATCCAGTAATAATCAATGCCCATTCCCTAGCTATCCCAGCTTAACCTTCTCTAACACTCATGGCCCATGCACTACACCACTGCAGAAATTTGCAAGCAGAGCTCCAGCAAAGCCAGGACTTGGAAGCATTCCGCAGAATATTCTCAGGGCAGAACCATTTGTAGTAGAAAGCTAGTTATCAGCCCCCAGGTCACAACTCTCACTGCTATACTACTTTGCTACAAAGTCAGCCTGAGAGCTTTGCGTACAGCATTGCATCCCCTGCAAGCTGAGAAGCTAGACCACTCAGGCACCTTTCAATAGTTGGTCAAACCCCCACAGCAACTTTGATGACATACTAACTGAAGACTGGTACCTTCAAGACACTCCATTCTTCACCACCAGAGAAAAAAACCAAACACATGACTACAGTCAGCTCTAGTTTGACATGGAGATGAGATTTCACTATCCCTCATCTTGGACTGTGCCTTAGGTCAGATCAGTGATTAAAACTACCAGTGTTCACAAAAACACTGAGCCAGTGGTCCTGTACTTTTTAATCCCACCCATCAACTCGTGACAGTAGGAAGTGCCAGGACTTTCACCAGAGGTGCTACTACTGCTTAGAAGCCTAAATCTTTGCTAACTCACTCCTAGAATTCTAAATCTTTGCTCCTTTCAAATGGACTGGCTTGTGGCTGCCTCCTTTACTTTTAGAAATACACAAGCACTTCTCTGAGCATATCTTGTGCAAGTCAAAAGCGGCTTCCCCAGCAAAACTGGACACAAAGTCTGGAATAACTTTGTGTCAGTGAGGCTTATTTATCTTTGAACCTTGCTGCATGAAGGCTTCTAAGAGCACTGAATACTGAACTAGTCTGTCTCCCATGTAAGAGGGGAGGAGGGTCGCTGAATCACAGTTCACAGAAGATCTCATTTTGACACCAAATAGCAGGCACCGTTTGGGGCAAGTTGCATCTACATCAAGTTCCCAAGCCTCTACAACCCAGCAGAACCAGTCTTAAGGATAAGCAAGCTAAACCACTAGATAGCACAGCTAATAAAAAAATCATACACGCTAATTAGCAACAATATTAGTGTGTGTTGTGAATAGTAATAGTCAAACTGGGATGAGAAAACTGTTTAAGACTAGCAGAAATCCTGTAGTTCACTCACTTGCCAGGATGCATCCACTTTCTGCAAAACCTTACACCTTCTATTTAAGGAGTATGATATAAAGAACTAAGAGTTGATCTGTGGTCACTTACGCATTGCATAATTTCTAACTAAATCAAGTGACTCTAATTTTTCTTCAAGTTTTATTTGGCTTACAGTTCTGGCTGTTAGATATTCAAGTAACATTTTTAACAGTTTGCCTAGGAAAAATAAATAGCAAGTTAAAAACCAGAATTTTGAATTTGAAATTTAAGTACCATACTAGAGTGGGAAACTGCATTAATTGATCACGACTTAAAGCTCTGTTTTGCCTAGGGGTAGGGTCAGAGATAGAAAGGCAAACTATACTTATGGTGATTTCTTTATAGATAAACAGCCTTAAATATACTTAACAAGGCCTTTTTATGTTGAATTCTCAACTGCTCAGATACATCAGTTTAATCCATTTAGTTTGGAATCTCCTCAAAGGTCTGTTTATTTCTCTTTCTTATGTAGCTACACATTAATGGTTAGTTCACCTTCAGTCTGTTCTAGAAGAGCTGCGAGTCGAACACTTTCTGCGCAAACAGAAATGCTACACTACTATAATATGTCATTTGGCATAAAGTCACAGTTCCACTTCTAGTAAGTGTTTATAAAGGCAGACAGAAATTTAGCTATGAAATGAAAGCGTGCTGGGAAGCAAGCTAATTAGCTCACCTCACCACACTAAACCCCAATTCTAACACACAGAACTGCAGTTCTTGAATTTCACAACCATGGAAGTCTCAGTCAAATCCTGGATAAAGGAGGTAGAGTTCTCCCTTTCTTCTTGATTCCCATCTGAAGATAGCAGCAGCAGAAAGAAGCTGGATTTTTTTTTGTTTTGTTTTTGTTACCTCTTCATACACCTCTCTGACGGCTGCTCCCCCTGGCTCTTCTTCTGGTTCCATTCCTCCACCTGGTACAATCCACTGATCTGGATATCGGCTACTGCTTACCAACAGCACCTATAAATAATGGCAAATGACTGTTAAATATAGCTCACAAGTCAGGAATCTTGGTACTATCTACTTTTTTAACAATGCACTTACTCACCTAGCCAGATGGATTATAGACTTTAGAAATGAAACATAAGAGGCAACCAGCAGTTGTAAGAAGTTAAAAAAAAAGTGAAATTATTAACATCCAGTCTTTTTAATACAACTAAGTCAAGACAATGTCATTGTAATCTCCTTAGCACAGACACTTTCATCAGATGCTTAGATACAATGTGAAAAATACACAATACAATACGCACAGGAATGAATATGTACAACAAAAATCTAATGACAATATTCTCCAATACTGAGTAAGGCTTAGGGTCATATAGATGGTAAAGCGTGAAAATTAAGACATTTTCATCACAGAGAAATTAAACTAATTCTTCTGGAATGGCATCTTCTAGGTAAAAAAACAGACTTCTGAAAATATTTCTAATTTTTAGACTTTTCAGTTACTGAAGTATTATGTTAGCATGGCATGCTTACAATATTGCGTAACTAAATTATAAGGAGAGTACTTTATTGGCCCTTGTCTAATTTGGTTTCTTCGAACATTTCTGTAAGTGAAAAAACTGCAACACATTGAATTTTAAATGATTTCTAAATTTAGTAACTTTTTTCCCCAAGACACTTTAATTTCACTTAATTTGCCTCTGTAACCTTGTCTATCATTGATATATACCAATTTAAAACCCACTGTCTATAGGACCTGTCATTCATAATATTCAGAACTGAGAAGATTTTAGCCACCTGTCCAACAAACTACGATGCCCCATATTTGGAGCAACTTGCAGTAGAAGTCGATGAAAATAGACCTTGATTCAGGACCACATGGAAATAAACAGTTTAACTTGAATTTGAGACATGTCCTGATTAGTAAGACATAATCATCTGCATAGTAACACACTTCATATTCTAGGCAATACTTACGTAAGGCCTACCCTGAAGTCCAAGGGCAACTGTGGGGAGCAAAGGGACAGGGTCAGTGCTCCAACCTTTAAAAGC
The DNA here is from genome assembly GCA_013400755.1 of Pelecanoides urinatrix. NCBI lineage: Eukaryota > Metazoa > Chordata > Aves > Procellariiformes > Procellariidae > Pelecanoides > Pelecanoides urinatrix. Next base: position 59,905 of record VZTQ01005942.1, read on the forward strand.
AGTTAAAAGACTAGCAACAGGAACCTCAGTCTAAAGGTTAAAGTATTAACCAGTGCCAGATGACTGAAATGACAGTCCAGTCCTCATCTCCTGTTGGATTAAGTAGGAAAACGATTCCCTGATAAGGGCAACAGGGAAACGCTTATCACTTATACTACGTCCCTTTGGGACTCATGGGAATATGGTGTAGGTTCACCTACAGGAACTGGGAAGTGTAATTAAGATGACTGCATACCCTTGTGAATGCAACAATGCACGTGCACACTGAGGTGCACCTAGAAGAGCCTCATATGACAGATACTTTCTTGTTGTAATGTTTATTTTATTTGCAGTCAAGATTTGTCCTACTTTGAAGGATTCTCCACTATACTAATTTCCCCAAAATTCTTCCTGGGCTAAATAAGGAACAAAGCAGAGACCTCATTTTGTACAGAATCATTCTTAGCATCTGATCTAAATGTTCACATTTTCAGTCAACTCAAACACTTCATTCAGCTATCTAAAAACCTAGAAATAGTCAGCAAAGGCAACAAGGTTAGACACAAATGCATCTCAACTTGATCTTTACAACCAAAGGTTTTAGTTTCCTAGGATCCTTTGATATTAACAGAAGATTCTCAGAGGCTACGCAGCTCTACTAAATGTAGTTTTAGAAAAAGTTTTTGAACATGTATGTGGAGTATCTATATCACCACAAAGAACCACCATGTCGGCATTGCTTAAAGAGCAGTTGTGAAAACCAAGTTATGAATTCGCTTGTGGGATCCCAGATACAAGCATCACACATTATTTTCTGCTGATGAAACATCACTGCAGTCATGTGGAAGTTAGGAACAATGATGAAGAAAAGGATGATTATGTCACATTAAATCACTCCCAGCATGGTAAAATGGTTTTAATCAGCATTCATTGTTTAGTTAAGGCTAAACATAAAATTTTTAATTACTATTAAGGGATAAATCAGGTTGTTGGTTCTGGCAGTGTGGCATAAAGTCCGGAATTTTTTATTACTTTATATATAGTAGTTGACTACTGCTAACCTGATCAACAGTGTATTGAGCTGGTTTTGTATATTTATTAGCTTTAAATTACCCTTTTAAAAAGCAGAAACAAATATATCTAGCAAGTAATCAACATTAAAATACATCAACTCTGGTAGACAGGCTTTACAGCTATACACACAATAAACTCCCAAGCATTACCATCTGGGAGTTAATTTTGGCAACTACCCAATTCTCCACTAACCCTGGAACTGAAGCATTTTCTCAAGCATCTTTCCCTCTATGCTTTATTCTCTTGTGATCCCACTGCTTTTACAGTCTGAATCCAAGGGACCACACTAAGGTATATGCCTGAGACCTTCAGATGCACAATTTTTTCCACCCAGTAACATGAACATTTGAAGCCACTAGGGCATGAGGCATCCATCCTGGGGTACGCTAGCAAAAATGTACTCAGTGGCAATCAATTTCTACAAAAGCTGAGAGCTGATAGCTAGCAATTACAAGATTGTGTGGTAAGGCTGAAAAGCACTCCACAACAGATTCTTTCAGTTACAGTAGCAAGCAATCTTGCACTCACTTGTACATTTTTGGTTTTGGTGTGTTGATTTTTATTCTATGTAGTGGATGTAGTTTTCAGGTGTTTATCTCCAAGTGGCCAGAAGACACATCCCACAGCACCTGAATGACCAGGCTGTAGATACAAAGATCACTTAAAAATGAAGACACCACCACCATTGTGGTTGGTCAACAATGCACTCACATGCCAAAAGAGGTGCAAAATCAGCAGCAAAAAGCCAGCAATTCATCTTCCCTTAATATAAGATAAGCAAACCAGGAGAATAGAGATCTAGGTCGCCTGGACATCCAGTCTTTTCTGAAGAGGTTCATGTCCATGCAGATTACAGTAGTCTACTGAAAAACAAGACTGTAGGATCTCACACACCTGCATTTTTCCTGGCCTATGCATACCAAATTTTACATCATACCCTCATTAGGCTCAGAAGAAAACAACGGAAGTACTTCCCATGCAGAGAAATCTGTATCCCATACCTCTGAATGCAGAGAAAGGAATGAGATTTCCTGTGTTATATTCCTTGCTAGTGATCACTGCCTTTCCCGTGTCTCTGAAAAAGTCTTACTGTTGATGACTCTTGTTCAAAGTATTTCCAGCGTACAGAGTAATGGCATCAAATCTACTTGCCTAGTTATACTGTTAAGTTTATCTTACACTGAAGACTAAGGTAAAGCTGCTATTTTCCATAATACTGCCAAGTGAGGAAGTAAAGCTGCAAAATTCAGCTAAGAGGAGAAAAAGAAAAATTCTTCCACTAAGTCTTACCAGCCAAGTTTTTACCTTGTTTTCAAGTCCAGGAATAGCAATGACCTTTGAGCGCAGTGAGGAAAAGAAACTGCTAGCCCGTCTACTTGTAATAAGCACCTATTGATATGCTTGACCAAGATATGGTTAACCAAAAACCCAAAGGTAATTACAGAGCATGTGGCATCATGGGACTTGCTCACTATAAATGCTAAGCCTGCAGACAAACAATTGAAAATTTCTGGAGAAAGATGCCAAAGTTTTGGCCTGTTTAGTGTTCTTAAGTCAAGAGAAACTTGTGCAACAGTTAGCAGCCATATGTTCCAGAAGACTAAAATGGCAACAGCTCAGAGTAATACAAATTACAACCAAAAGCTATTCTTCATTACTTTTTTTTTTTTTCCCTCACATCAAGCACTCAAAGAAGTAGAAAATTACTTAAGGTTATACAAAGTATCATTGCTTTCTATCTTCCTTAAGCATAGGGCATTTTAGCTTACAAAAATAATTGTATTAAAAATCAGCTTACATTAAAAAAAATAAAGCAAGGTGTGCTGGTTTGGGCTGGAATAGAGTTAATTTTCTTCATAGTAGCTAGTATAGGACTACATTTGGGATTTGTGCTGAAAACAGTGCTGATAATACAGAGATGTTTTCATTACTGCTGAGCAGTGCTTACACAGGGTCAAGGCCTTTTCTGCCTCTCTCACCACCCTGCCAGCAAGGAGGCTGGGGGGGGCACAAAAAGTTGGGAGGGGACACAACTGGGACAGCTGACCCCAACTGACCAAAGGGATATTCCATTCCATATGACGACATGCTCAGCATATAAAGCTGGGGAAGAAGGAAGGGGGGACGTTTGGAGCGATGGCGTTTGTCTTCCCAAGTCACCATTACGCGTGATGGAGCCCTGCTTTCCTGGAGGTGGCTGAACACCTGCCTGCCGATGGGGAAGTGGTGAATGAATTCTTTGGTTTGCTTTGCTTGTGTGCACAGCTTTTGCTTTACCTATTAAACTGTCTTTGTCTCAACCCATGAGTTTTCTCACTTTCACCCTTCCGATTCTCTCCCCCATCCCATTGGGGGGGAGTGAGTGAGCTCCTGTGTGGTGCTTAGTTGCCAGCTGGGGTTAAACCACGACACAAGATTAAGGTTGAAACTTGCTAGACAGAACAAACCCCCACAGCTGGATTCTTCTGACTTCAGAGCAGACTCATCCACAACTTTAAGTAATGAAGCAATAGCAGCAGAAGCTACTATAAACCAATTGCAAGATGGGAATTTTTCCATAGTGGATGTATTACTTGCAAGGAAAAACAAACTTGCAGTTGAAAAGGTACCACTCCAGTTCCACAGAAATTATTTATTTGTCACTAGACGTCTTTGTAAGCACTCTCCTCTCAGCCTAATCACATCTATTCCTCTCTTCCTCACTCGTCTTCTCCCCTCTCATCACTCCCACTAATCCACTAGCTATGTCCAACTTGTTGTTTGAATTACCTGATGGAGATAGCTAAGTTTGCCTTGTTTTATAGTAAAACTGGTAGTTAAAAGGAACAACTTTTAAGAGGAGGGGAACCAACAACTTGCCCCCAGAAGACCACTGAGCACGTGTTGTTCAGCTGCAAAGAACACCGCATTGCTCAGGTGTATGACTAAACACTGCGCAGAGAAAGGAAAGAGAAGGCAGGTCCATGGAAGACAAAGGATTTAGCTCCCAAGCTCTATGAAGGTGAGTACATACGAACTATTGCAGAAGCTTTAAACTGGTCAGAGTATAGGAAAGACTGTAAATGCAGCAAGAGGTACCTCTCAGGTACAAAACAAAGTGTCAAAATGCTGTTAGAGAGAACAGATGTACTGCATGTTCTCACAGGCATCAGAAACATTAAGAGGAAAAAAAACATCCACCTCTATTCTGAGAAAAAAAACAGGACCCACTTTGATGGAGGTTAATATTATCTAATATAGCGCACTCAATATGGAAACTTCAGCCTACATGCTTGGTCTACAAAGCTACAAGCACCTGAAAGAGTCATAAAGATGGCTTAATTCAACTACAACCAAAAGAGTCAGTCAAGCCCTAATATTTATTTTAAAATGTCCATAAGCAGATGCTCAGGGAAGAATACGAGCAAGAAATATTTTATTATTCCCTAACACTTCCAACCTCCAATTGTTTTCAGCTCAGGAGCTTCCTTATAAGTACTAGGAAACTACTTTGAATGCTACAACACGGAAATGTTATTGAGGAGCAAGGAAAAGCACCTCTTACAAACCCTAGATCATATTTGCAGGATTCACTGTATGAATTTTTAGGCAAAAACACACATCTCAAATCAGAGAGCACATGTCAACTTGCTACTGTAGAGATTTCCTTTATCTAACACTTTTTGCTATTTTAAAAATTACTGCCTCATTTCAGTAGTTCTGAAACAGTTTCCCAGTTCCCCTGCAGGTTACAGTGGTATCCTGGTCCTAGAATGCCATTGTCTTTTTGGACTCCAGAAATTTGAAAAATGGAAGAGCTTTACGACTTGCCATAGCAATGCCACACAAGCAGCATTTAGTAAGGAACATACTTTTGCCTTCCTGAAAATATTCTCAGTAGAGGATTGCTTATAATCCTAATTCTTTACTGCAATCATTTTCAAAATGATTTTTTTTAACCCAGAGATGTAATGTGCACAAAGTTATTGTAGAGTAGTAAAAAACCTTGGGATTAGACTTGACAGCATTTTAAAGCTAATTAAAGTCAAGGCTGCAACATCTTTACTTTCTCCCTTACACTGGCACGGTGAGTTCAGGAAGCTGATCTGGCTGAACTCCAGCTTGTACCATTAAAGCTTAGTTTTCAGCCTGCATACACTCAACACTGATCAGTACACAGACATACAAGCGTCAGCACCACACAAACAGGGGCAGAAAGACGTGACTGCAGCTACCCAATTTCAGATCAGCCTNGTAGAAAATTACTTAAGGTTATACAAAGTATCATTGCTTTCTATCTTCCTTAAGCATAGGGCATTTTAGCTTACAAAAATAATTGTATTAAAAATCAGCTTACATTAAAAAAAATAAAGCAAGGTGTGCTGGTTTGGGCTGGAATAGAGTTAATTTTCTTCATAGTAGCTAGTATAGGACTACATTTGGGATTTGTGCTGAAAACAGTGCTGATAATACAGAGATGTTTTCATTACTGCTGAGCAGTGCTTACACAGGGTCAAGGCCTTTTCTGCCTCTCTCACCACCCTGCCAGCAAGGAGGCTGGGGGGGGCACAAAAAGTTGGGAGGGGACACAACTGGGACAGCTGACCCCAACTGACCAAAGGGATATTCCATTCCATATGACGACATGCTCAGCATATAAAGCTGGGGAAGAAGGAAGGGGGGACGTTTGGAGCGATGGCGTTTGTCTTCCCAAGTCACCATTACGCGTGATGGAGCCCTGCTTTCCTGGAGGTGGCTGAACACCTGCCTGCCGATGGGGAAGTGGTGAATGAATTCTTTGGTTTGCTTTGCTTGTGTGCACAGCTTTTGCTTTACCTATTAAACTGTCTTTGTCTCAACCCATGAGTTTTCTCACTTTCACCCTTCCGATTCTCTCCCCCATCCCATTGGGGGGGAGTGAGTGAGCTCCTGTGTGGTGCTTAGTTGCCAGCTGGGGTTAAACCACGACACAAGATTAAGGTTGAAACTTGCTAGACAGAACAAACCCCCACAGCTGGATTCTTCTGACTTCAGAGCAGACTCATCCACAACTTTAAGTAATGAAGCAATAGCAGCAGAAGCTACTATAAACCAATTGCAAGATGGGAATTTTTCCATAGTGGATGTATTACTTGCAAGGAAAAACAAACTTGCAGTTGAAAAGGTACCACTCCAGTTCCACAGAAATTATTTATTTGTCACTAGACGTCTTTGTAAGCACTCTCCTCTCAGCCTAATCACATCTATTCCTCTCTTCCTCACTCGTCTTCTCCCCTCTCATCACTCCCACTAATCCACTAGCTATGTCCAACTTGTTGTTTGAATTACCTGATGGAGATAGCTAAGTTTGCCTTGTTTTATAGTAAAACTGGTAGTTAAAAGGAACAACTTTTAAGAGGAGGGGAACCAACAACTTGCCCCCAGAAGACCACTGAGCACGTGTTGTTCAGCTGCAAAGAACACCGCATTGCTCAGGTGTATGACTAAACACTGCGCAGAGAAAGGAAAGAGAAGGCAGGTCCATGGAAGACAAAGGATTTAGCTCCCAAGCTCTATGAAGGTGAGTACATACGAACTATTGCAGAAGCTTTAAACTGGTCAGAGTATAGGAAAGACTGTAAATGCAGCAAGAGGTACCTCTCAGGTACAAAACAAAGTGTCAAAATGCTGTTAGAGAGAACAGATGTACTGCATGTTCTCACAGGCATCAGAAACATTAAGAGGAAAAAAAACATCCACCTCTATTCTGAGAAAAAAAACAGGACCCACTTTGATGGAGGTTAATATTATCTAATATAGCGCACTCAATATGGAAACTTCAGCCTACATGCTTGGTCTACAAAGCTACAAGCACCTGAAAGAGTCATAAAGATGGCTTAATTCAACTACAACCAAAAGAGTCAGTCAAGCCCTAATATTTATTTTAAAATGTCCATAAGCAGATGCTCAGGGAAGAATACGAGCAAGAAATATTTTATTATTCCCTAACACTTCCAACCTCCAATTGTTTTCAGCTCAGGAGCTTCCTTATAAGTACTAGGAAACTACTTTGAATGCTACAACACGGAAATGTTATTGAGGAGCAAGGAAAAGCACCTCTTACAAACCCTAGATCATATTTGCAGGATTCACTGTATGAATTTTTAGGCAAAAACACACATCTCAAATCAGAGAGCACATGTCAACTTGCTACTGTAGAGATTTCCTTTATCTAACACTTTTTGCTATTTTAAAAATTACTGCCTCATTTCAGTAGTTCTGAAACAGTTTCCCAGTTCCCCTGCAGGTTACAGTGGTATCCTGGTCCTAGAATGCCATTGTCTTTTTGGACTCCAGAAATTTGAAAAATGGAAGAGCTTTACGACTTGCCATAGCAATGCCACACAAGCAGCATTTAGTAAGGAACATACTTTTGCCTTCCTGAAAATATTCTCAGTAGAGGATTGCTTATAATCCTAATTCTTTACTGCAATCATTTTCAAAATGATTTTTTTTAACCCAGAGATGTAATGTGCACAAAGTTATTGTAGAGTAGTAAAAAACCTTGGGATTAGACTTGACAGCATTTTAAAGCTAATTAAAGTCAAGGCTGCAACATCTTTACTTTCTCCCTTACACTGGCACGGTGAGTTCAGGAAGCTGATCTGGCTGAACTCCAGCTTGTACCATTAAAGCTTAGTTTTCAGCCTGCATACACTCAACACTGATCAGTACACAGACATACAAGCGTCAGCACCACACAAACAGGGGCAGAAAGACGTGACTGCAGCTACCCAATTTCAGATCAGCCTAAGCCAATTCAAGATCCTCTAGCAAAGTACTTTACAGACAATAGACTGAAAAGTAGTCCCCAGCTATGACAGAGGTTAAGAAGATTTAGTGTCAATGAACAGGAACTGGCAGAGCAATGGCATAACAACTAGGAGTACATTAATCCTAATGCTCGTTAACTTGAGCACAACATCTTGAAAGCAACCCAGAAAATTGGGTTCTGTCTATACAATATATTAAATAAGGTCTGAAATGTCCTCCCAACTTTAAGTGAAGATCACTTTTCAAAGCAGCAGCATGATGCTTGGACATCAATCAGTGCAACTTTACCAGCACTCAGAAGAAGAATGATAAAGAAATATATGCATATATTTTTATAATACTTCAAAATGAGATCTGTAAATGACTTTTCCTTTGAGATCTTCTGATTTTAAGGCTATATGGCAATAGGGAGAAAAACATCAGCCTTTTTCAGAAAAAGTTTTGCTTTAACTTGCAATTAGAATTCCATTATTCTATAAATTTTATTTCACATATAACTAATGTATTTGGCTAACATGTTGTTATAGTGATTCAGAATTTGAATACCTTCCTCTGGCTATGTAAAGTACTTTGTTTTGTTCTTTGGCTAAAATGTTCGTTTCAGGAACAGACAGCACTATACTACTATGGTACGTCAGTCAGAACACATTTCCTCACGTCATCAAGCACTCAAGTCACCTGTAATGTTAGATCTGCCCCTAAGCTTTGGCATGCTTCAGAGAATCAGATGTGCCAGGTCTCACAGTGCGATGAAGGGTGCAGATCTTGCACCCAGCCATATGGCAAAAAGAGATTCCTGGCTGCAAAAAACCCCTGCAAACAAACAAGAAACCCCCCACAAGTGTCTATAAAAGAAGTTTTACTTCTCACACTGGGTCAGTTCCCCGATCCACTTTACAGTATGTCCTTCTTCCCTTGTGCCTGGCAATACAGACCAAGGGAGAAAACACATAAGGTAGTAGGGGAAGAGCTAAAACTCTGCCCATTTGTTTGTAACTTGAAACCACAGCCTAATCTTGCAGGAGAACTGAGCTTTACCCGTTACTCAGCAACATAATCTGTTTGACTAAGGGATCAGCTTCCAAGCACTTGTCAGAAACAAGAGCTCCAAGTCCTTTGAGAACCAGTCAGCTGCAGGTAAAGATATGACAAGGTTACTTCTTGACAAGTACCAGTTACCTTTTAGCCTTTTTTGTCTTCGAGATACTTGGAGAAAACCATACATCTTTGAAGACTAAGTTTGTTTTAAAATATTTACACTTACAGGACTGGTTCCACTGAAGTGCTTAAGCACTAAGTTAGACTGTAGTGTTTCGTGAAATCAGTGGCTGGCCAAAGCTAAACACATCTTCTCCAGGTTGGAATAACTGGAGAAAGCCACCTAATTAAAATAAGCTTTTTAAGTGTTCCACAAACAAGACTGGAAAAAAATACACATTAACTTGTGGTCCGTGAATATCTGTGCGGTCGCGTATCTACAAAAGATGTTTAAGAAAACATGGCCACAAATCGTAGCTAGAGATATATATACATATATGTGTGTGTGTATATGCATATATATCTTTAGCTAGGATTTGTATGCATTTCTGAAGAAGCCTGCCACTCTGCTATTTCATAGAAAGTTCACTGGTAACTTGAAAGTTTTGAGCACCACTGAGTTAACTGGGGCATTTCAAACAGAAATTTAACCACCCGTTTAAATCCTCAAAGTAAACTTAGGATGGGGCAAGTAAGCTATAAAGGATGTTTTCTCAAGTATCTAAACACTTACAAATATTACTATCTCAAAAAGACAGCATCTTCCAAACTGGGCAAAACAGAACATGTTTTGCTGCAGGACACCTTAGCCTGATGTCAGACAGGTACAGCCATGTTTCCTTCTCCCCTCAGCCCATTTCGAGCAACTACCCACCCCATTAAACACATTTGTATGGCATAGACAAGACATACCATAGGAACTGGAAAAAAAATAATCGAGGTTTCACAATAAAAAACAGCTCATGGTTGACTGATTTCAGTATCTGAAAAGGCATGAGTGACGACTGAAGCTTCCTGCTGTGGTGGACGGCTGAATTCCTACAGCTTCGACCAGCTTGCAGGCTTCCACTACTGGCAAGCAGTCGCAGTTTGTCAAAAAAGATCCCAACATGAAGGCAAGGTGCATATGCAATGCTTGCAGAAAGCTGTTCTTCTGTGGAAGTAGGGATAACAAGGCACTTGTGTTTTGGAAGCTGGTTACCTGATCTAAATCCTACCACAGCAGCCTAACATTCAATTATTTTTATTTAACATTAACACAAGCTTAAACCACTGCAGAACTCCATACGAGCATGCAGGGATACACCATAAGCAGACGCTGTCTCTCTAGACACATCATAAAGAGCCATTTTGGAAGCTATTTATAGGTCTTGATTTTTTGAGCTATACCCCTTCCTACACCACACAGATGATGTCCAAATATCAAAAAAACCCTAAGGAAAAACTAAGGCAGCAATCATTCTATGTTAATTATTCCTCCTGTATGTTAGCAGGGCAGAGATACGAGACAGAACAAGTAAAAACTACAGTGTGTCTGAATTGCACATTGAAATGTGTATTCTCTGGTATTTTAAAATATGCCTATATTCTATTAGGTAATCATAGAGCAAACTAGGTAACCTGTATCAGTCCATCCGTTGCTTTGGAGAGCATGCCAGCCTTAAATTTGGTGCCATGGTCATACTCCAAGTTGTATCTTAAAGCACACATTATCTCTGTGTTTACACCTGAGAGTTTCCACTGAAAGATAAACCAAATGACAAATTCTGCATCAAGTATGGAAGATCTTTCATCACTGTACAAGTTGATTTACAACAATTTCTAAAACACCCCATTTTACCAGGGTAGCCAGGTGACACTTCTGGGCTCTGCTTTTACTTATCAGGTTAGATTACAACAGGTCTTTCTGTTTTTCAGATGATTTAGACCAATGCAAATAAACATAACATTTTACTTTTTCCTTCATTATGCTTTAATAAAACCATTGCTAATATTAAGCAACAGCTGTAAGAAACTGAAGAACACTACTATCTTTTAAAATAATAAAACAGTGACGACCAGAACAAGGCAGATTAAACAAGGATTTCTTAAGTCTTTACATTCTAGAGCTCCAGAAACAAAATTCTCTAAATCAGACAAAAAAGGAGATACAGTATCATTTTTAACTCAAAATTAAGAGGCAATAATTGACATGTAAGTGTATGCCCTGCTACGGTGTTGGGGGGAGGGGCGGGGAATCTATGTTTCCCATAAGCATGTGACAATACAGTTATCCTCACTACTGCCTCAATAGTAACAGGAAACCCTTCCCATCTATTTTCAACTTTTGTACAAGGCTGAACAACAAAAATGGCAAAATTAAAAACTGAAAAGCTTGCAAGACTTTTTTTGCATATGAAACTATTTTTTAGATCTGCCACTAGCAATTGCTGGCTGAACACTGAACTAGGGCTTTCAATACTATTCAATTACATAAAGCAGCATTACAGATGCCAAAATAATTAGAATGCACTCAAGTTTTATATTCAAAGTATTTAAAAATAACTGCTCATTTATTTGTATAATATTGAAGAAAAATTAAATTAGCTTTTAAAATTGTTTTAGTTATCCAAATGACTAGAAAAATGTGTTTATTACTATTTGCTCTTGCTGCTTTAAAGGCCTGCCTCGTTCTCTGCTTTGAGAGGCAAGAATTTCCTTGCCTACCCTCTGCCCAGACCCTGAGACAGCAGCATTTTATGTAAAACCAGTGTTTGTGGAGTACTGAATGCATAAGCAATTCCAACATGTGGAAGCAGTCGGTCCTCACAGTACTGAGAGAGGTTCTCCTGCGGGCTTATCCTAAAGCTGCCATCCACATCTCCTAGTTGCTCAAGAGAGACTTGCATTTCCTCATACACAAATCCACCAGCTCATCCCAGTCTGCTGAATACCATCAGCTTTTTGCACACACCTAACAGCTTCTCGCCTGTTCAAAGCAAAAAGCCTGCGGCCCCAAGCATTTTATGCCCACATAGCTTTGTTTCATTTTTCCTGGGATTTCTCCTGCTCCATTTCCAGCAATTTTTTTCGTTCAAAAGGCAGACAGTGCCTGCAATTACTGCTTCGTTTCCATTAAGAACAACAGTAGGAGCCAGCACTTGAGCTCATATCCAGCCATCTTGCTCTCTCTTCAGCCCAAATGACAGTACTGAGAGACCAAAACAGGCAACACTTTAATGCCAGTAGTCTAAGAGATCTTCTAAAAACTCGCAAAAAAATTCCAAAGCTACTGGTCACATTCCCTGGCTACTTGTGCTTCCTCCAGGGTTCTTTTTTCTTTTTCTGTTTTAAGATCGTACAATCTCACAACATGAAGGCTACAAAATCTAAACCAAAATGGGCTATATAGCAGTAAATTGGCAAAAGTCACTTGAAGATGAAGAAAGAAATAGGAAGGGAGGATTTTTGCAGTGGTGCATCTGGACAACCAGTCATCTCACAAGTACATGCTTTCACCTGCAATACCAACTCTCAACACAAAGAAGCAGCTTTTGACAGGTTGCAAGACTGCAGGCAAGCCCAGTTTCCAGCCTGTAACACCCAAGAGAACTGACTCAACAATTTTAAGTCTGGCAGCAAAGACTGTTGGTAAATCTAATTGGACAGGGTGCTGTAGCTGGAGAGTAGGGAGTTCAGCGGCTGTATTTCAAACTGTTTGCAGGGACCACCAGATTGAATTTTGCCTCAGTGGTATTCTAGAGTCCACCTATGTTTCAAATTAAGAAATTAAGTAGTGAACAGAAAATGAATGGAAATACAATATGGTTTTACCAAACACATCCTTTGTTACCACAGTCTTTTTCAATTGACATGTTGCTTCACTGTCCATAAAACTCAGCTGTAACATGGGCTTAACAAGGCTACAAAGGTAGCATAAGAACTGCAATACGGATAGGAAACAGACCAAGAAGCCATAACATGCAGACTTTGCTAGATGATGATTAACAATAGAGATATTAAATGTTTTAGTGACTGGCCTGATTTTCATTGGTGATGATCACAAAAAGCTGTTACTGAAGTTCGTAAGTCTCCAAATTGAGAGCCAGTGTCCCTAAGTCATGAGATCAACAGGGGATCTCATGCTGAAGTTGCAGAAGAAGGATTACATTTGGTTAAGAAGAACATATTGTGAATCTAATGTGCAGGACACTAAGAATTTCTGGTACAAGTTGAGAGTTCATGAGGTTGGAACAAGTTAGAGACTTAGATACCACCACGAATCACAAGATGACTATACAATAGTCACAATACCATCATTATAAAGATGGGACCTATCACAATGGTTTTTTCTAGTATGGCTAGAGAAGTATCAGTAACCTTTTACACAACTACAACTGTCATCCACGTTCAAAAAATACTGTCAAATACAGCTGTCAAACTGAAGGAGATGGAAGAGCTACCACGGTGAACAGAAAAAGAGAAAACTGGCTTTAGGAGACAAGGCTGTTAAGACTTCAAGTCCATCAAAAAAGTGCTAAGAAAGGAATGAGTGCTGTCTACAGATATGTCAGAAAGCAAAGCGCAAGAAAGGAGGAAAAAAGCTAAAGCACAGGCACATACGGACTGGCCTTTCAGAAAGTCAGAACAGAAGTAGGAAGACAGGTTAATTCTAAGATTTGTATCAGAAGATTGCTGCAGATACTCATTCCTCCAGACAGAAACTAAGCAGCTGAAAAGTAGAACATGATCTATTGAGTCTTGCAGACAGAATCTTCAGTCAAAAAAAAAAGCTGAATTTTTTATTTCTTGCTTTAAGATTCCTAAAAAGAAATGTATTGCTAAAGACTGCTTTCAGTTATCTGTTCTATTGTCTCTCCTCCAATGTCTAGCAACTCTTTGCTTATGGGGTAGTAACCCTGTAGGTTAAAATAACTATGAAAGCTAATTTCCCCTTCCCCCCCAACAGCTTATACAGGAGTCTGTGGTTGCCCTCTTCTCCCTTCAGTCACCCAGGTACTGCCTTTGTGTTCCTTCACAGCAGAAGCTACCCTGCACTTAGAGATCCCTGGAGATGTAGATCAGCTGAAAATCAATGGTACAATCTCTAGAGAATTGGAAAGGAAACACTAAAGACATTTACGTGGAGCTTGAAGTAGACCTACACTGAAACATATTAAGACAACACTGTTCAAGAACAACAGAAGCAAGCCTCACCAGGCCAATTATGGGAACATGGCTGGTGATACAAGTTAATCACAAACAGTAGTCAGGCATCAAACTTCTAAGGAATAGGTTCGGTATTGACACAGATGGAGCTGACACTTGGGAAACAGCTAAGCAAGTTCAAGGTACTGCCATTGCTTTTCTGGAAATAACTTATCAGAAAGTGATTTGAACTGTTTCCACATGCTTAATCTACATCCCAAATCTGACCTGGTGTTATCCCATTCATTTCACCCTCATGTGTGTCTACTTGCGCAATGCCAAAGGCCACCCTCATGCCAGCCACACAGGTGCTCCACCCGCAATACCACAAAGCCCTCCAGTGCAACAAGTGTCAGCATCCACTCTTCTTACACAGCCCAGCAAAGCTGCTACTACCATCCTTGGCCTCAGAGGGTGTTCTTATGCAGAAACCATTTTTTGAAGCAGCCAGTGGTCTCATTTGGATGCAAGATTGAAAGAGAATATAGGAAGTTGCAGCAGGAAATGAAGAATGAATGGAAATTGCTGACAAAGGTGATTCCAACCACGAATTTCCAACTACAATTGCTGCAAGAAAGCTGTAACAGCAGCTCAGGTGTTTGAACTCCAAACAAGTCTGAGCTGGAATAGCATCCAAAAATAAATACCGAAGACACATAAACAGGGAAGCATGCTGGGGTACCAGAGATACTGCTGAAACCAAAGAAAAGCTAGACTGATAGCAAGAATTAGCAAGATTCCTGCTGGGCACCCTTCTCCTTTATAAGATTAGGAAAAGCTGATCAGTGTGGTCCCATGGCCGTATTTATACCACATAGGGAATGGCACATACCAGAACACCCCACAAAATTTTTGCCTACACCCAAGGTCCATATTTTGAGATCAGGCCTCTCCCTACTGCATTATATTGCTTAGTAGATGTCAAGCAAGAAATCTGCCATATTGGCAGCTTGGATAGGACACTAGCTTCTTCCAGCATATAGATAAAGGGGGGGGAAAAACCCAAGCCCTAACCTTTGTAGCTATTTTATAGCTATTAAACAACAAAATTAAAACGAAAATCAGGAAAGGGTATGCTTCCAGACCGAGACAGTCTATAAATGCATTGTGCAATGAAACCATCAGCAAAGTTCCCAGATAACGGCCAGTGCAATTGACCTTGGCTAGGAATACAGGACAACTTCGTTGCCACCTCCCGATTCTGCTGCAAAACAAAACCCCCGGCTGAGCGCTATCCTCCACAACGAAAACCGCAACACGCCCCTCCCGCCCCCGAGCTCCTTGACAAAATATTTTTAAGGACCGTTTTACTCCCTTGGTGGGAAACACCCACCAGGACGCAGGTTTGCCAAAGACAAGATTTCCACACCCCTGCCCCTGAAGTATGGCAGGGGCTTCGTTTTAAGGGCAACACCGGCCCTCCCCTCAATGCGCCATTACACATTAACCGATTTTTTGCGCGTTGCGGGCACACAAAGGATAACCCGGGACTTTCGGCCGGTGTCCGATTCCGTCCCGCGAGCTGCTCCCCTCTCCCCGGCCGAGGGGCGCCGCCCGCCGCGCGGGGCCGCAGCCGCGCACAAAGGAGGGCGCCGCGCACGTGGGCCCGCGCCGCACCGCGCCGCCCCAAGATGGTGGGCGAGA
>VZTQ01005942.1:75626-127730 GCA_013400755.1 Pelecanoides urinatrix
CTTTGATTGGCACCTCGTGCAGCCAACGGGAAAGGTGGAAAATTCCAGAAGGGAGAGAGGGCCCCCGCCAATGGAGGGCCAGCGCCGGCCGTCGCGGCCAATCGGCGTGCTGGGGCGGGCCCTGCAGCGGGCTTCCGGCGGGGAGGCGGGGCCCGGGGAGCGGGAGGAGAGGTAAAAGGCCGGTCACGGGGCGGCGGTGGGCGTGCTTAGTCACCGGCGGGGGCCCGCCGGGGGTGGGGGCTGCCCCTGCGGGGAGCAGGCCCTGGTGTGAGGCTCCGTACCCCCACCCCGCCCGTCCTCACAGCGCCGCGGGCTGACAGGAACTGGCCCGGGCCGCCGCAGGGCTGGCTGAAGGGCGGCGGCTCGTGGTCCATCCCCGCTGTCCCACCGGCCGCGGTTGCCCCGCCGAGGCGGGGGCGGGCGTAGTAGGGCAGGGCTGCCCCACGGGCTTGTACCCCGGTGTGCCCGTGGGGCGGGAGTGGGACTGCCGCCAGCGGCGCCCGGCTGCGGGCGGTCCCTCCGGGTCCGCAGGGCTACCGTAGGCGCCGCTCCAGCAGCGCTGGGCCTTCGGCCAGCGCGGACCTTGCCATTGGTAAGGGATGCGGTCTCTGCTGGCAGCCTGCATGGCAGGGAGCCTGGCGTAGGTGTGCGAGGGAGGGCGGCTTTCCCTGCTGCGAGGCTCGGCAGATGGAGGATGCACGTGGCTCAAGTACCGTAGTAAGAGGGTAGCTTTGCCCGTGTAACTTAAACCGTTTTTGAAATAACTTGGTTTTAGAAGATACTGATGTATGCAGGCTGGGAAGGCAGGCAGCCCATGCTATTTTTTGTTTGTTTGTTTATATAATAACATCATTTGTGAGTCGAAGATTAAAAAAAGGCCTTCCCAATGCTGCCAGCGGGCGAGGAAAAGGTCTACTCTCCACATACCTTTATTATCATCTGGTAGGGTGAAAGTCCTGGTGTTTTCATTATCATCAAAAAATCCTGTAACACCCAACCCAAAAGCAAAACAAGGAAATGCTTCTTTTTTCAGTGCCCCTGGATTGCTGTCGATCACAAGTAGCCATCAAAGCAGTTACTGCTTGTGCATGAAAGATTGCTTAGTTGTGTTGGCAGACAGAAGGTAGCGTGCGCTTATATGCTTGTAGAAATTATCCATCCAAACTGTTTTATAAACTTTTTCGTTCATCTGAATCTTACTGATGATCAGTAGGCTCCTTTGTGCTTTTGAAGTGGACCAATGTGCTTTAAACTTACATACTACTTGTTTCAGAACACCTATTTTTTTCATCCTAAGAGATTTTTTTTTTAACAATTTTGTTGATCTGTAACAAGTCAGACTTTTTGTATGTTTTTTGTGGCATGCATTGAAAGGAGATTAGTTTGCCATCACTGGTTACTCTGGTTCTTAGTGAAATTTGGACCTTCTGTTCTTCAGAGCATGAACTAAGTGCGATGAGTCAGTGACCACGGAAGCTAAAGGAGGGGAAGCACAGTTGTATTGATTTATACTACTTTGTTAAAAGTTATAGTAAGCTGTGAAGTCAAACACCCAAAGATTAAGAAACTCCAAATTTAATTTGCTTTTATACATTGATTACTTGTATAAGCATATTTTTCTTAAGAAGGCCCCTGCCACTTTTGCCACTTATCTAGTCTGCCAGTCCACTTGCTTTCTTCTTTTTGTCCTCATTCAGTGCAGACCCAGGTCTCATTTATTACCTCCTGTCACCCGTCAGGCCTCAGGCTACATACACTTTTAGAAGGTATTTAATGGATCCCTAGTCAGAATAAATTCTTTTTTGTGAGGGAAGGACCAATACCCAACTAGTAGCTGAAATTTTTAGTTCAAAGTTTAAAGGGTTGAGTTCTGAAACCTTTGAGAATGGTGAGGAATTAAAACACGGTTTTGATGCTTGTATTCATAAATTAAGATTGCAGTTTGCCATTGCACCAACATTTCTTAGATTTTACATGTCTGACCTTGCCACCTTTGCCATATTCCCATGTAGTTTTAAAGGTACATCTTTACAAACAGCATAGATGTGAATTCATGTAATGCATATAGCAAAAAAAAAAACCTTGCCATTGGTCTGCTTTTTATAATAGACCATTATGATAGAACTCATTTTGCTTTGGGTTGTCCCTTGAGCTACTGTTTCAGGGTTTACCTTTTAAGACAAACACATTTTAAGACTTCAGTATATTTTTTTGTTGTTGTTGTTTGGGAGGCTTCACGTCTCACGCAATTGGAGGAAGTTCAAAAGTAGGATTTATACTTAACGAGAGCAGTGTCCAAAGATCAGATGAGCTTAGGCCGGGTTTTCCACTTTTGTATAACTGACCCCTCCCACCCCCAAAAAACAAACAAAACATTTGACTGCCAAATCAGAACACAACACACAAATCCTATCTCTGTTGTGAAACTCGATGGTTTCTTTGTCACGTATCACAGAGGTAAGAGCCGGAAGAGACTGCTCCGCAAGACAGGCCAGTCAGTAGGCTGGCTATAGTTACGTTTTCTAGTCCACGTACCCTCAAGCACAGTAACAGCTCCAATGATTTGTAAATTCATTGGGGCTCTTTCTGTTTTTGTGAAAGCCCCAACTTCTGCCTGTAGGTAATTAGGCTTTTATTTTACTAACTAATTAGGCTTACTATTTTACTAACTAAAAGAAACCCAACTTTGTGAATATGGAAAAATATTAAAAAATAATAACAGATGAATCCTAAAAAGTGAAGTGTTAGGACGTTTTGGTTTTTGGACCTTGAGGAATGTTTTTGAGAGGTGCTTTTTTTTTTTTCTTCTTTTTTTTGAGAAAAGTTGAGATTCAGTGTGCTAGGAATTAAATGTCTAAACTGATATTTTCTTTTTGGTTGGAGATGTGATTCTTACATGGCCCTTGGTTTTTAGAGTCATCAAGATGCTTGAATCTTCAAGGGTTTTGTATTTTTTTTTAAGTATTTGATCTTCTTGTAAGAAAGATATGTGGTCTGTCTATACACAGGAATCAGCAACAACTGTACATGAAACAGTCAAATAATCAGTAAATAATTAACATTTACAATACTATCACATATTCATATTTGTAGTAGTTCTGTAATGATGTATTGCTTCATATTTTGTTAATACAGTGTATGAATACTGGGTATCAAATTATGATTGCGTGGGATATATTACTGAAATGAACTGCTACAGTGTGGTACCAAAGGTCTATTTTATTCAGAGGTGGGGTTTTTTGTTTGTTTTTGTGAAGAGTGTCTCTGGATTTTGCACTACAGCAATAGTAATTGTGAAATAACTGATGGTACCTTGAGTACAAGTGTGAACCAGAGCTGAATAAACAATGCATGATGCAAAGACACTTTAAAGGAAGTTCAAAAATATGTTCAGTCAAAAATAACTTTCTACCTAGCTGTAGTTACACTTTGAGTGAAGTGAAGTCTTCTTAAATGCAAGGGAACAGTTTTCTTTTCCTTGAGAAGAAAGAAACAGGTTTAAAAATTTACAGAGTAATTAGATTTTCCAGTTCCCTTGACCTACATTTATTGCTGAGATTAGAAACTGCAGTGTTCAATAACTAAGTTCTGGCAAGTTTTATGTAACTTTCTTTTCCACTCTTAGTTTATTATGGTTAATAAAAATGAAATATTTGCTTTGGAGGTACTTTCAGTCCTCTATTTAACATTTGCTCTGAAGAGAAATAGATACTTAGATTTTTTTTCTCACCTCTGCAAATAGCACATCAAATTAATTACTTTATCTTAGGGAAACCAGTGTCTTTAGTTATCATCGTTCTAGATGATCGTTTGTTCTGTCATGGTTATAATATTTCTTTGGTATTCAACCGTTAAACCAGCACAAAAATCCAAAAGTTCAGGAGCCAACAGTGTATTGAGAATGCATCCCTCTAGTGCTGCATTATGTGGGGCTTTGGAACAGTAAATCCTCATTCAGCTGCATTGTAGCCTGGTGAAAGGCTGCAGCTCTAGGCCCAGTCATCATTTCAGCAGAACTTACAGTAACTGTAGCATGGAGATTGGCAAGGTTAACCTGACAACCAGACTGGTTAGCACCTTTTCCAAACCTAGAAAAAATTCTGAAACATATTTGAACATAAGAAGGTTTGGTATATGGATAGTTCTGGATATATTGGTTAGTTCTTATTTAAGGTGATTTACTCCCCCATGATACAATAGGAGGGAGCAGTGATTCTTCTGAGATTTTATACTAGTCTGTGGTTAGCTATAAGGAAGCAAATGAGAACAGTGCCAAGCTAACTTCCCTGCAAACTTGAAATGTCATCTTTCTAATTATTTAGCAGTTATGAAAATGCCAGCATTAGTTTTAAAATACTTTTAAGTGCCAAAAAATATGCAAAAAGCTTGCCAAATAATACACACGCACTCTTCTGGTAAACACTGAACAGAGAAAACTTTAAAAAATGGAACACTTATTTATTTCTAAATCATGCTTCTGCATAAAGCAGCTTTTATCTAGTAAGTCCCATGTTGTCTTTTCCCTTAGAGCCAGATCTTCACCTGAATCTGTTGTAAAATGCATTTCAACGAGAATACATGTACATGCTTACTATGATAAGGGCTGCATTCCCCATCCCCAGGGCTCCCTTATTTTCAGGTGAATCTAGAGCTGCCAACAAATATATGTTCCTTTGGTTTGTTATCGTTGAACAACTTGAATGAACTGTATGCAATTACACTATTACTGCCCGCCAATCCAGCTTTATAATATAACCTTTTATGAAAAAGTATAGTTAGCATTGCTTTGATGCCTGGTAAGAGTGACCCTCCCAGTAAAGATAGGGTGCATTAAATGCTTACAAATGGGGATAAATAATAGTCACCAGTGAATCAGAAGGGGGAGATCAATTAAATACATCTATGTTTATTTGAATGTAGACATCTGAGCGTGTTTATTTTTATATATTAAGAGTATTGTATGCTTTTGTGCACTTTTATGGGTTCAGTGAATTGTGATTGGTTTGAATTTGCTTAAAATTGAACTTCTTTTAGCAAAATAGAAATAGTAGTATTTTACAGAACTGTTTAGCATGCTTTACTGGGCTTCTACAATAAAGCTAGATTGACGATACTTAACTTTGGTAAAAGTACCTGGAGAAGGTTTTTTTTAGCTGATGCAAAATTTTTTTATCTTTATCATAGAGACAACCTAAAACCCCAAGGATTTGGCCAGACTTCATGAAATAAGTAAGTATGAATTAAGATCATTGTTGTGTATTTCAGATTCTCTGTGAAATTATGTAATCTTAAACTTGGGTTTAAGCTTCTTAGCCTGTAGGGCTTTGTTAGTGGGGTGTCCTATTGTTTAGTTTTATGTTCATAGATATTCTTCCCATGAACAATGCATTTTGCAATTGGGTCCTTAGTATTTTCTCCTCCTTAGTTATGAATTCATTGCCATAATACTCTTGTTATTCAAATTTTGAGTTAATTCTGGTAGTAGACTATTTTTGGTGTAAGTGGATGTAGTTTGGAGAAACTATATGAGTTACTAGTCTTGTTCAGTGATAAAGTTATGCCTTCCAGTGATTGCAGTGAACTCCTGCTTTACCTGCAAACATTTAAAATTATGAGTGTGGCTCCATGAAGATTGCAGTAGTATGAGTAGGATCTTCATTGGTCCTCGTTCAGTTTCCTGAATAAAATA
Source organism: Pelecanoides urinatrix (assembly GCA_013400755.1). NCBI lineage: Eukaryota > Metazoa > Chordata > Aves > Procellariiformes > Procellariidae > Pelecanoides > Pelecanoides urinatrix. Next base: position 81,316 of record VZTQ01005942.1, read on the forward strand.
GGGTAAAATGCGTCTAGGTTTTGAGGAGTTGGGCTTCCTGGGAAAATAGGACTTCACTAACTCGAAGCTGAGAAAAAATACCGGAGTTGTTTTGGAAGTCTACCTGTGGTTAAGATGTTATCATTCCCGTAGCAGCAGCAGCAAGCCTGTACCCAATATCAACTGCTCCAGAGCCCTAGTTTAAGGTACAGGGGAAATGGGACTGTGACTGGGTTGCCAAGAGATGGGCACATGTTCTGTTTGGCTAAATCTACTATGGAGCATGTTTTCCAGCAATGGGGTGAGGGAAAGAGTTGGTAGTGGGATTACCTCAAAACCATGCAGATCTTTCTGGCAGAGCCTATCTCTTAGAAGCCAGCTTAATAATAAAATGGTAGTTGCATTGTATTATTAACAGATGCATCAAAAATGGAAGGATAGACTGCCATTTAAGCAGTCTTCTTTCCTAATCTAACGGAAGTCTGCTTGGCGAGACTTGGCAACTCAAGACTTCCCACAGAACAGGTCATTTATTTATTATGTTTATTTTGGTATGTTTGTGTAGCCAGGTTACTGACTATTTGAGCCTGTCTATTTCTGATATGACACTATACAAATCTAGTAGAAGAGCTTGTCTGATAATGCACATCTTTTCTGACTGTGTAGAAAAACAGTAATTTGTGGCAGAAAAACATTGGAGGCTTGGCCAAGCTATGCTTTATAAGTAACTGTGCTAAATAGGAGTGGAAGCTATTTTGTGTAGCCGTGAGTTCAAGAAATACTTGAGATAATTACTAAAGGTAATTCCATGTGAGAAGTAAACATGATCACATTTTACTCTTATGTCTGGTTGAATTTCAAAGGTAAATCTTGGTAGTAAAACATAGTGATTTCTTAAATATCTGAACAATATTTTGAGTGCTGTTATGTTGCAGGCTTCAATCAACTTACTGGAAAAAGTGATTACTGCAAAGGTGTGGTGGCAGAGAAAGCAATAAAACCCCCTGAATGTTCCAATCCACTGTTTTCATCTGAAGGCTTCATTCCAAAATGTTGGCTTTTGACCCTGATGTGTTTAGTCAGGCTTAACCTTTCTTATACAAAGCAACCTTTAAAAAAGATCAGATCTACAGGTCAGTATGGGTGGAGCAGACTCATAATAGGTACCCCACCAATTTTTAATCATATTTAGTCATACAAGAGTGTAAGATTGATTATGGGCTACCTGAAAACACCTAGATATGCAAGCTGATCATTGCTTTCTTTTTAAAGAGGGTATATGATGACTGAATGTGTTACCAGCTTTGGAGCCCAATTACAGTGGGGCCTGGTATTATCACTTTATTTGAGTGCTTTTGTTTCAGACTGTGGTTTAGCTACTGTTACTGAATATATGCATCAGAGCCATTTGCAGTTTAACAGTTGAATCTCCTGGTGTTAAGAGGGCCAGCAGAAGGTAGGATTTAAGCTGTGCATAAGGGTTCTGCTGGGGTCAAAGGCACAGATGTGTGCCTGTATTATTTTTGCACGTAGAGAATCATGCAAGGACAGTTTGTGGGCAATCGGAAGATTTGCATGTAAACTTACATGTTGATAGCAGTAGGAAATCACTGTGGTGGCTCTGGATTTTAGCCTAGTGATTTCCATACGCTTGGGGTTCTGTTGCTCAGCTTCTGAGCAGGTGGGCTATGTTTTCTGTGTATGGTTATAACAAAATGGCATTAATATAGGGGGTGGAGTCAAAGAAAAATATGTTATTAGAGCTAGCTAGGATTCCTTCAAGTTCTTTTTTCCCTAGAAAAGAAAGTTTTACTGAGGAATTGTATTTATTTTCACAAACTGTCTCTGGAAAATGTTCCAGGTCCTGTGAAATAGAATTTGTACTTGAGAAAGCTCATCAGAATGGACAGATGGTTGGAGCATTGAGACCCAGTAAGCTCCAAATTAGGAACAGCCAAGAAGGGAACTTATAGTTGTTTCTCTGACCAGTGTCTGAGTGTTTTTCTTTATGGCACAATCCGTATTTATTATTTAAATATTTACATTTATTTAAATTTAAATTATTTAAATTGCATGTTTTGATAAGTATCTTTGAAACTTTTCTGTTTTCTTTTTGTAAAGGTTTGGTTTTTTTCCCCCTCATACAGCTAGTATGAGAGGAGTCCAGTATATGTATGCAGGTAGTCTTGAGAATGCATTCACTAGCACTATAGTTTTTCTTAATAGTGATTTAAAACATCTTTCCCAAATTTTAGGAGGATAAGTGAAAAAACGCAGTTACACAGAATAAAACCAAGTATTCCTCCTGGAATTCATCCTGAAGTTAATAGATCGTGTGTTAGTTACTACATTATCGTAACTACTGCTCATTCCCTATAGAAGCTGAGTACATAGTCATTTGAACTATGTCCTGAGAGACAACAAATGTGGGCAATTTCAAATGAAAGCCTGGGGCTGTTTGATTCTGAAATGCAACTTCTTATTGAGATGTGTGTTAACAGCTTCACATCTTTCAGTGTAATGAGGCTCTGGTTTTACTATTCTCTTGAGGACAACTGTTAAAATATTGATGGGAGTGGTGTTTAGTGTAAACATGCTGTAAATTAATACCTCTTGCGTTGTTACTGCTTGTAAAGCTGAACCAGTAAGAGTTAGTTTGTCCATTGTTTTATTAAAGTTCGCCATTTCCTGAATTTGGGAACAAATCCAACTCTTTCGGACTCCTCCACAGAAAAAAATGTTCTCTACTGCAGTGATTAAGCCTTTCTCAGGAAGAAGAGGAAAGTCTTGTTATCTTTTTTCGATCTTTCTGGTCTGTTTGTTGCTAGTATTGACAGACTAACTACGTCTCTCCAGCTTGTGGCGATGTCATTGTGTTGTAATTGTCTCTTCAGTCATCTGAAGGCTGCTTTTTTTTTTCTTTTTTACTTTTGCTATATTACTTCATTTGTTGTCTTATTAAATTAAATAATTAATGCAACAATTTCCAAACCTCCACCGTACTTGTGCAAGCTTTATAACTTTACCTCACTACTGACCAAATTAGATACAACTATTCATGTAATCTTAGTTGACTTATATTATGACATTGTAGCTCTATATTTATCATAAGATTTTCTAAAATACTGTTTTTGGCTTTATCTCAAGGCTTGCTTGTTTGTGGGAGCATGCTTGTGAATTTTCAGGGATGGTGCTGAGTCCATCTCATTCTCAACAGATGAAGTGGGAGTGTAGAAAACTTAGAAAGCTTCAACAGTGTTATGCATATTATCAGTACTAAAATGTGGTTTTAAAAGCTTCATTTTCCATTTAACATAGATTTTAGTATTCCTTTTACTGGGATAAATGAGTAATAAATGAGTAACATTTCTGATTAAATTAAAATTGATTCTTCTGAACGAGTGCTTAATATTTTCACTATGGGCAAAGGGTAGGTGAAAAAAACTGTAAAATTTCTTAAAAGACAGTGTATCTTGGTCCTTAAGCTACATTTATGTAAGTTATATACTAAAGTGCAACCCTGAGACAAGAGTTTAGGAAACATCTTATTTCTTATTTTATTTTTGTAGCCAGCTTTAACATTTCTCACAGGGTCTAAAAGGCCAAAATTGTAAAAGTACGAGGCTTCTTTTGATATTTATATTATTTCCCGAGCCTTATTGTTACTATTTTTAGAGTTTAGATAAAGCATCTTTATATGTATATAAGAAAGAAAATTTTGACAATAGCAATGCATTACTGGAAACATAAAATGTGTCACAAACAACATTTTTTTTTTTTTCCCTAATGGCAATTACGGACCTGATTTCTGTGGTGCATTGTTTGTCACACCTCCCTTCTGCCTGAATAATGAAGACTCATCATAGGGAGAGACTAAAGATCCCATGGATTAAACATATCCTGTGGATTGCTTGTATTAGCAGGAAATTTGTAAGAATGACCCATCAAGGGCAGTGCTTTACTACAGATCTTGTTATTTTGAGTTTTAAAAGAAATTAAGACATTATGGTCTGAATTAAGTTTGGAATAGGGTTTAGAATTTGACTGAGGGTGAATCAAGTTTAGATGGTTAGAAGGCATAGGCTTCACAATTCATATCCTGATCATGGAAATGCTGAAAGATCAGTTGTATTTGCAATTGCAAATTTGTCGCTATTCAAAGTGGTGACATCTCTTTTGAAATCATCTGTTAGAGTCAAGATACTTGCCTTGGAATGTGGCTGGAACCAGATTTTGCAATTGGATACTTGAACTTTGGGTACTAGTTTTCCCCTGATAGTAGGACCAAAATTGTCGTCATAAGTGCAGATAATTTCTAGAGCTGCATCATAACAGAGTCCAGTAAAATAAATGAAAACTGATCAGGAGTTAAAATTCCGTAATATAAATGCTGAGCGTGTGCTTTTTAGCCTTTACCCCTCCTATCTTTTCTGATTTTCTCCGATTATCCCAATGATGTTTCCTTTTATCTTTTATCTTTTTTTCCTTGGGAACTGTTATTCCCTTTGTATCAGTTTTGTGTCATATTTGTATCTAGGCTGCTGCCAGATGGACTTTTACAAAGGTCTGCTAAAGTCTCTGGGGACTTCATGTATGTGAAAGCGACTTGGATAGATCCAGTTGTAGAACTGGGATTATGCTTGGTAAGAGTGCTGTGATTTTGATCTGTAAGCATTGCCCCAGTAGTAGAGATCATAAGGCCATTTCATTCTGGAACACTGCAAACTGGCATACTAATTGTATTATGTGGACTCCAGTTGTACACTTTCCTGGTCAACAACAGTGGAGCAGTCCCATTTAACTATGAAGTAATGTCTGCCACTCAGTTTGTCCTCAGTTGGACTCAATGTACAGGCCTCATATAATAAAGTCTGAAATACAAAGAATGAACATGTAGTACAAGTACTTTACTAAAATTCAAAATTCATGCTGACACTACCCGTCCTAAACAGTTTTTAAATATAATGTGCATGCATTATACAGAGATGTTAGTTTATTTTAAGGTAAGATTAGTTATTTTACCAACTTCCCTGTTACAATGATTTTGATTCATGCAGAGAAACTGCTTCAGTAGACTCATTTCTTAAGGTACTGTAAAATTCATGCTTATGTTAGAGACTGTATACTTCTACAGATGAAACCATAATATTGCTCTCTTGGCAGATGTTTGAAAAGAACTTTCATGTCTATAGCTATTGAGCATTTGCCACCTTATGAGCTTTAACTTGATGTACAGTATCTTACCTCCTTGCATTTCTGAATGAATGGACTTAAAATACTAAAGGCAATTTCAAATGTAAAATGATACAAAGAAACTGTCCTTTTAGGTATTTTCTTTTTGAGTAATGCTTTATGAAATAAATGTTTAGGATGGAAAAATATGTCTCAACAGTTGAAGTTCAGCATAAATTACAATAGAAGTAAGATTTTGGCGTACATCAAGGCAACTCACTAAGCTGGGAGCAAAATTTGCATGGTCAGCAGTCTTCCCCTACTGTACAGCCAGTGTGCTGCAAACTAAATCTGTAGGGCGTCCTAAAAAACCAAAAAAAGCTGACATATCTTTTCAGTTCTCTTTTACATGAACTAGGAAATAAACTCCTAAACTCATTTCACTTGAAGATACAAGCTGGATGGGAATCCAACTACTTAGATAATGTTATTTAATTGTAAGAACACTGTGGAACACCTATTAAATGTGGATATAAGATAAACTCAAACAGGATGTTCTTTCATGTTTGCTTTTTTCAGGTGAACTATTGGATGATTCTACTTCATAGACCACTCACTAATTACCTTTCCTTTCTGCAGCCAGAAGATAGCTTCTTAACACATTGAACTTCCACGTTTTTACTTGGTAAGATGCACATCTAACAAAATTTTGAAACTCCAGCATTTAGAGTAATATATTTGTGCTTTTAAAAGTTGAACAGTACTAGAGGAAGAAGAGGGTGTGATTGAGTGAATGTGGGGAAAAGAATATGCTCAGAAACAGCACATATAAGGCAATGTGTGGAGTCAGCCTGGGCGTGTAGGTATATAGAGTTGTGCCAGGGAATGAGTGACTCTTCCTGAGTATGCAGAAGGAGCAATAAATATTTGTTAAGGGTAGGGAGAAACACAGCTGAATGTTATAGCATAGGAGTAACTAGCATTTGTGTGAATGAATTGTCACTGTGTAAGAGCCCCAAAATAAATTAGAAATTTAATTTGAGAAGGAGTAGTGGGTAGCTGGATTACCCTACAGAGTGCTAACTCAGGTGCTGAGAGAGAACTGCAGCTGGTAAAGAAAAGATTCATCGAAGGGCCAGAATCAAAGCAAAGAGTGCAATGAAGGCAATGGCTGCTGAGGTGGACAGTTAACCCCGCAAAAGCTAAAATGAGGCACAATAGCGGGACAGAAAAGAGTAGTGGAGAACAGAGCAGACCTGTAGCAAGGTCTGCTAGCAAGGAAGGACTCCTGCGGAGCTGGGAATTGGTTATGGCCTGATTGCTGTTGAAGTTCAGAACTTCATTTCTTAAGAGGATGAAAAAATGCTGCTTCATACAGGAGATAAATATGTAAAAATTTTGGGACTGGGAGAAAACATATAGAATATACATTGAGTCACTTTGCTTTTAAAAGCTCTGTGTTTCTCTTTCCTTTCTGCTTTTCTGTTCTTCCCTTCATGCCTGCTTTTTTCTATAGTGATCAGGTTATCCTGGCAGTAAGGAAGTTATATGAAGCATAACTATTGCTAATAGAAGGATAATTATCCCTGTTTCACTGTGTGGAAGGGCTGGTCTGTTCAAAGATTACTTTAAATTTTATGATAGTTGATTGTACTCCAATGGACAACAGTAACAAAAAAACCCCAGGAAGCTGCTAACTGATTTGTATTTCTAATGTTTCATTTGCATTTTATTTACATTTCATTTATTTTAATGCTTCATTACTCTTCCTCCAGTTCCAGACAGCTTCTCTTAATAGCCTGAATAAGTATTCATCCTTGTGGTATACATCAGACATGCATCTTTGAACACTTCATATAAAAATGCACAGCTTAGAAAAGATGTACAAGTTTTTTTTCCTTCACACAGGTTCCAAGTCTTCAAACACATTCAGCAACTCTCTTGAAGTATGATATTATGTCTCAGTTACTCTGCTGTAGAAAAGCATACAGAATGGTACGTCTATGGAAGCCACATCAATCCTACACTAATAACTATAGCTCATCCCCAGGGTGGGTATCAGTTTTAATGCTGTCCATTCCCTTTAGGAGATCTTTCAAGACATAGGTTTTTAGTGCATGGTGTAAAGATGTTGCAGAGCTTGGGAGGGAAAACTGGAGGTTGAATTCTAGATGGAAAAAGACAGAAGTGGTCAGATGGTTATTTTCTTTCTTCTATGGCTCATTTTGATGAGCTGTATAGCTTAGTAAATGTCTGTTGCCTTAATCCTTCCTACTAAAAATTTTAGCCAGGCTAATTATTTATTGTGTGTGCAGTCCAGAGATTGGAAGTAGGATCTACTTTCTGCCTTCATCTCTTATTATATGTATTGATGACCTTTATAATTTTATGACCATGCTGTACTTATCCTTTATTGGTGCTGGATAAAATATTTATTTGATAGTATTGTGCTAATATGTGCAGTAGTATTTTCTGTATGCATTTTTAAGGGAATAGAAGACTTCTAAGTAGAAAATTAAATGAATGTAGATAGAAATGTTGTGTAAGCATAATTTGTGTCTTGCTGCACCTGAAAGTGTTCAATATTTGGTAACACTTTTCCCCTCCCCACCTCCTACTACAAAACAAATCAGTCCTATTCCTGTATTTTTCATGGTTGTCATTGAAAACCTGGAGAATTAGGCCCATAGTGGTTTTCTCACTTTTTTAATACTGTTTTATATTACCCAAATTGTTTCTATATATGTATTTTGGAAGAGCTTTTACTTAGTAAAGTAAAAAAAAAGTTCAAGTAAATTAAGTTTTCCATTCTTAACATTCTCGCATCTGTCTTCGATAATATGTCTTGCTACATGAATGTAGATGGAAAAACCTGGAATAACTGAAATAAAGTCTGAGAATTCAATGTAAAAATAAAAGTATTCTCTGTAATTAAAAATAAAATTCCCATATGGGCGGACAGTTCTGGAACTTATGACTTCAGGGCTTCTTATAAACTGCTTTGAAGGATTTTTTTTCAAGTGCTCATGGAAACAACAGGATCACTGGCTTGTCTAGTAGCATTATTTCTATGACTTTAATGGTAATCTTGTGCAGAAATGAGCTACAAAATGACTTAAGTAGATCATGTAGACTCACATTAGCCATGATACTGATTTTGCTGGCAAGGAATATTTTCAAAGAGTAACCCAGGCCAGACTGGCCTATGTAAATCCTGACCAAATATTTTGCAATGGTAAAGTAAAACTAACCATTTTTACTTTGTTTTGAAATAATATACAAAAATTTTAAACTTTCCTCTAAAAAGTACCTCTCCCCCCTCCCCCGCCCCAGCTTTTCCAGTAGTGGAAACATAATCAAAATGCCTGCTGCTATGCAAGAGGACTGAAATAGTTGCAAGTTAACTCTTTTTTTTTTTTTTTTATTTTTATTTAGCTGTTGCTCCTCAGCTGTTTTTTAGAACAAAATGGTTGTCGTCTGAGAGCAGGTAGGCAGTGAGTTCTAGCAGTGAGTTCTAGGCTGATCTGAAAGTAAGGTGAAGTGGAACTATAGAAAGAATTTCTGAAAACTAAAGTAACAAGAGTGAGCAACAAGAGAAAGAACGGAACAGAAAAGAAAGTCAGGTATGATGAAAGGGAAAGGCAGGTATGAAGGGCAAAAAAAAAAAAGAGAAGAAAGATGCTTTTATGGTGCATACTAGCTGCAGCTATTAAAAACAGTACTGCATTTGCCCATCTGAATTAAGATTTTGGTCATTGCATCAGTGAAAGCATGTTTGCTGCTGCTGCCAGCTACCATTTTGGGAACCTTGTTGCATATGGTATTTGTGATATTTCCTCCATAGCAAAGAGCCAACATTTTGTTCCTAGTGATGACTAAATAGGAGAACGCCTCTGAATATGTGCTTAACTTTATATTTTTTACACTCTGGGTTTTTTGTTTCATAGAAGTAATCCGTAGCGTTACAGTAAGAAAATATAAATCTCTTCAGAAGGGAAACAAGTTCTTTCCACACATTGTACATAAACAGGCTTAAAATCACATTGTTTTCAGGAGGACACAAAGCATCCAATTACTTAGATGACACTTCTATCACCTGGTAGATTAAACAACATTAATTCCCATTATTCATTGGTGAGAAAGGAATATTTCCTTACCTGCAAGCTGGACATGTCAGTTTATGTGTCTAATGATACCTGTAGTTTGGTACAACATTTTTAATAGATGCAGAAAATAAAGCAGGTGTTTTTCTGTATTGTTTTATCAGACAATTGTTGCTAACTGTTCTGATATGCTTACAGTATACCAAATTGTTGTAAGCCAATGGCAAAGCCTAGGCATTCCTGTGTTCAGGAATTTTCATACTAAAAGCATCACTTTCAAGGCACAACAGTACAGCTTACAATAACCTCCCACAGATCAAACCGTGTAATTCAAGTGCAACTCCTAGAGTATCACTCTTCATTTTTTTTTCCATAATTAGTTTGCAGGGTGGAAACCTCTTCTGGGATGGGGGAGGTTAGGTTTCACTTGTATCTTCTAGTCATCAGATATAGGCTATTCCAGATACAGACTCAAAAGTGCCAAAATATAGTTTAAACCCTAACAGTCCTGCCTTGGAGTAGAGGAATGGACCAGATGACATTTTAAGTTCTGCTTTTTCAAGTCCTTGTTCTAGAAATAAAGATTTTTTTCTGATTCTTTGCCCTTGGGAGCAGGGCAGTCCCACTGGTAGCTGTGTCTCATTTATACAAAAGGAGATAAATTGTCAGTCAGCTGTCACTGCTGAAGATCTGTCATGACACTGTGGCATGCAAAAATAAGTGGTGTCTACAGTGATATGTCCATAAACCATTTAAGACTTTAAGCATTGAAAGTAATGTAAGTACTGGTTATCCTTTTGTACATTTCTCTCTGTTTCCATAACAAGAAGAATTTCTACTCCGAATCAGAGTTTCTTAGGATAAAACCTGTTTTTGGAATGTATTTCTGCTAGTATGCTGGAGAACAAGACTCAGCATGTGCTAGCATTCTCAATTTTCTTTGACATTCATCATTTCTAGCACAGTTGCTTTTTTCCTTTTCTTTTTTTTTTTTTAATGAATATCAGATCTTCATAATGCCAGCAAGGATGTCCTGTTGCCAGACAAAAAAAAGAAAAAAAAAAAAAGCCCAGGAGGCAATAAATGGAATTGATGTTTTGGGTTTTTTTTAACTCTTTTTACTCCTAACGTAATTTGAGTAGCGTGCAGGCTTTCAGAACAAGATGTGGCATGTGTTTATTTTGGTAATAGCTGCCATATGCTATTTTTCTTTTTTCTTCAATCATCTCCTTTCACAAAGGGGGTTGAACACTAACAAAACATAACTCTAAAGAGAGTCACCTTAAACACATTCCATTGTGTTACTATAAACTGATGAAACCAAACTGCTTGACAGCCAGGGTAACTATACCCAAATACATTTTGCGTATAAAATAGCTGTTAAACATAACACAAATGCAGAACCTGAAAGCTAGTTTTCAAAGACACTTGAAGGAAAGAGAAGGAGAATAGGGATTTCCTTAATATTGGACTATGCTGTCAAAGTTTCTGAAAGAGTTAGGATAATATAGTGGTAACCAGCCAGTGCTGTCACTTACTATTAAAAGCCATACATAATGATATACCTCTTGATATATCTTTTTGTGCTGGATATGTGGTTGTCTCCTTGCAAAATGAACATGAATTATGCCTAAGATATGCATGTATTTTTCCCCCTTTGTCCTGAAAAGGTATTGAGGCAGAAAGAGTGTAGTACAAAAGCTTCTCCCTGTTGTTGGAGTGCAAAGGCAATAAAGCTGAGACTGACAAATGCATTTAGGAGCCTGATTCCCATTGAAATCAATAGGAATTGGGTGCCTAAGGGCACTTGTAAATGTGGGTCTGACTTCTGGCTAGGCTGTATAACAATGTTATTGGGAGGAACCACGGATGGGATGGGATCAACCAGCACGTTTTGGGTTCCATTTCCATTTTCATGTTGGTCCTACCCATTGTTTAAACAGTCCTAGTCAGCCCTTGGACCACCATCAGCGATGAGTTTGCCGACAGCTTCTTCTCTGTGACAGTCAAGTTGAGCTTTCCATTGACAGTAGCCCACAGCAAAGACTCATTAGTTTCTGTGTGCCGTCTTTCCTTATTTTGATTCCTGCATCAGCCACAGATGTCTCAATGCATGATATATGTTGTCTTTCTCTTTTAACTTCAAAAGATAGTCCTTTCTGCAACCAGTAGCATGCAGTTTGCATTTGTATTTAAGAAAGGGAAAGATTCCATACTTTGGAAAGCTGTTTGTTTCTTGGGTTGTTTTCTTTGTTTTATATTTGTGTGCAATTAAATCTAAATGTCCCCCTCTCCCCTATTTAAAAAACAGAAAAAAGAAGAAGAAAAAGTTTTAATCCTGAATTTGTGTGGTAGCATGTTTTGTAGCTGTGTCATGAGATGCTTTTGTATTCTGTTTAACCAACTGTAGCAAAGGTAAACGACCATTTTTATCCACTGTTTTTTCCAGACATGGCACTGTGATCTTGCTTGTAAAGTGGAGTACAGGGTTATTATAACAACGTTTATTAGTCTTGTACTGGAGGTGGGTGATGTTGGTCTAATAATTTAAGCTTAGTTAGCAGGGTGAGGAAATACGTTAGCTCTACTAGTGATATGGTTGGGAGTCTTGTGATGTAAAAATTCCTACCAATTTTATTGCAGGGCTACTGAGAACCACAGTTGTTGCAAAGGTGAGGTGACAGCACTGACTCTGGGTCTTCTGCTCTTTGTGTCCCATCTTCTGGATGCCCACAGTTCACATGCTCTGAAATTAAATTTAAAACATCCTCAAACAGTTTTTATATCTACTGTCACTACATTGTGCAAACATAGCCATCAATGTCTTCTGAGCTGCAGTCTGCCTTGAAGAATTTCTTGTGATGCTACTCACACAAGAGGTTATGCAGATGGAAGTTGTAGCACAAGCTCCCAGTCTTTGCCTTCTATCCTGAAGTTGAAACTGAAGATAGAATTCTTACTGGCAGATAAAAAGCCAAAATCATTGGGAACAGCCTAGATATATGTAAAACAAATTTGTATTATAACAGATGTGGATGTATGAAAGATGATAAGAGGCAGTAGCTCTTCCAACGGAGCCATTCTGCATGGTATGTGTGCTCAGGCTTAGGTGATAGGAAGGTGGTTGTGCTATTTTGTAGCCTCTTCCCTCTCCATCTGCAGCATGGCCTCTTGATTGTTGCTTATAAAAACATCAGACTGAAACTGAGTAGAGGATGAAAATTCCAGAAATTCTAACACATTTTTAAGTTTTAGCATTTTGTTAGCCTTGGTTCTTTCCTGGGTGCTTGGATCACCGAAGTATTTTTTTGAAAACAGTTTCTCAGTGGGGCTGTATGTGTGTGTAATATGTTATGCTAATACTAATGAAAAGGATTAATTTGAAGAAACAAAATAGTCAAGATGGAAGAGGTGATGTTGCATCTTATGACTACTTGCTTGGTCTTACGACTGCTTTCTTGACAGGGAAGCAGTAGTGTTGCAGCATCAGCAGCCAGACCATGTCTCTCTGGCTTTTGGTCTCAGCTTGACCAAGAAGTGTTTATATGCAGTTCATATAGACCATCCAACTATTTTCTTTGTCTTTTTCATCTCCAGACTAAACTAGTTTCAGCATGCTTTGTGTCAGCTATTATTATTGTCATTATTGCACTTATTATTGTCATTAATGCCACATATATGAATCAGGTTCCAGGAGCTCACAAGATTTTAAAAAAAAACACACGCACCCGACTTCTGTTTCCTTCCCAAGGTTTTTACTCACTGGGAGTTCACATTTTAAAACTTTTCTTTAGAAGCATTATAAATCCCTTTTAAAAAGGCCAATGCCCTCATGCTTCCAAGAACAATGTAAGAATCTGGGTTTGAATCCCCTCAGCTGAGTAGTCTCTTAACTTCCTCCCTGAGTATGCCAGCCTCTAGACAGCCACGTAAAAGGTGGGGCATGCCACCTTCTTCTTTTGTAGTGCTTCTAAGTGAAAGTGTGTGTTATACACAGTGTTTTAATCTGGTCTTGATGTGGCACTTGTACTACAAGCCTGTCTATTGGGTTGATCAGCAGACAAAGCGCAGGCCTGATAGCTTGTGATCAGTAGGCATGAGGTGGGCCCCTGAAATGCTCAGCTAAACCAAGATCTTGGTGTGCAGAGTAGTAGAATGTCCAGCACTCGGCTAACTTCACTGGTGAGAGTTAAAGCACCAATGACTTTTCAGGTGCCAGAGCTTTGAAAGCAGTTTCATATTTATAAATACTAATGTTACTCAGAGCAGAGCCAGTTGGTATGAGGTAACAAGTTACTGTGCCTCAACAGGTCTGTATGCTCCGCGCTCTTAATTTGTGGCAGGCACAAGTAATTTGAGTGAGCATACTCCATAGTGAAGGGAGCTGAGCTGCTGTGAGTTACACTGCATTTTTTTTGTTGACTTGCACAGCCTATTACTGTAGGTCAGCTGAGGTGTGATACTTGATTAGCTTCCAGCAATTCATTTGAACCTTTGAGCCTTCAGACACCTAAAAATCTCAGTGGATGTGGCATTAATGATGTAGAAGCAACTTATCTGAAAGTTCTTTCAGCTACTAGGGAAGACGCTTAAGCCTATATTTGTATGAGAGGGGAGCAGCTGGCAGGACATTTTTCCACACTGCTTTGGAACTTGCACTTCCCCCAATACTAAAATAGTTCTGGGACATGCTGCAGTGGCCTATTTGTTTTTCTTAGCAGTAAGGTGTTGGGAGGATTCTGGTGGAAGATTGTAAATATACCTTTTCAGCTGTTGAGCTATGTTTATTATCAAGTAAAAGGGAACCACTGCTTTAGTGTGTCTTTATAACTGACACTCTAAAAATATAATCTCAAGCAAAGGGTAAGTGTCCCTTTCTTTAGAGTCACTGTATTTGTATGGAGTAACAATGAAAAATCATACATGAGAAAGGAGGCAAATCCATTTTGCTGAGAACTAGCAGAATGTGTAGCAGTGTATATATATCAAGATACTGAGGGTAAGATTTGCTAATGAATTGAGGGTAAGTTCTCAGTGAACTGATATTTACTCTAATTTTAGCTACAGTAAGTCTACCTAATATTGGATTGTCATTTGCATCCTTCCTATGAACATACATAATCACTCTAAGTAGCAAAATATTTGAGGGTGGAATTGTGGTTACAAAAGACAGAAAATGGGAATTATTTTTTCAGCTTATTTTAGTTCTCTAGACTTTATTACTTTCAAACAAAAAATATCACCTCCCACCACTCTTCACATTGTATATTCATGCCAATAAATGGAAGATAGGAGGAATGATAGTGATAGGGGTTTGAAAATAGTCTTTCACATATTAATGGCTGTAATGGCACGAAAAATGTCAGGACAGAAACAAAGTCTTATTGAAAACAATGCAACTGCAAATAGGAGTAAAGAGCACAAAACTGCCAGTGGATTGCTCACAATAAGAGAGTAATTTCTCCCACTTCATTTTATAGTTCTCTTACCTCACTCTCCTTCAAAATTATAGGGATGGTGGGTGGGCAAAAAAATGTAATATTACAAGGTTGTCCTAACTCTATATAGAAGATGATGAGCTTGTATCTCATGAACAAATATATCCCAAGCTTCAAGATGCCATGGGATCATATTTCATTTACATCATAAGTTATAAGTGATCTCTGCATTAGCTTTTCCTCTCTTTCCATCACCTTCTACCTTCCGAAGTTCTTCTAAATAGATTACATCTTTTTAGAGTTATATTTGCTTTGCTAATTGCTACTTTTGGCTTATCAAATGGCCTGCTCTACTGCTGAAGCTCTGTTTCAGTGTCTTCTCTAAGAAGAAGCTCCAAAGTCTCATTTTCATAAGTGACTGATGAGCCTAAGTCACTTTGCTACTTTTGAAAATTTTAATCCAGACATTATCTTTTTGTATTTATAGAGAACTAGGTACAAGCAGAGAAAAAGTTTGAAAAATTTTCTCATAGGCATGATTTAAAATGCAGGTTTACTGTTTGTTTAAAGAAAGCCAAACCCACCTCCTCTCTGCTGAGTAGTTTGGTATGTGCTGGGCTAACTTGCATCAGATCATCTCATGTTTAAGATCTTTCTACTTCTTAGGACATCTTACAGAGGCTGATGAAGATTTCCTGAGAAAAGCAGTATGCAGCATCAGATGCACATGGGTGGAAATACAGCCATAATAAAAAGACTTCAATTGATTTTTGCCTGGAAGCAAGATCTTAATGAAATGGCTGCAGCCAGCATGACGTAGCCCAATGATTGTGATGAGGGTGCAGAAAGATGCCTCACATCTATTACCGACAGTAGTATGGACTGTAAGCACAGTGCAGGTAAGCACCTGGGTCTTCTATTGTATTAATTTCTTCCATTTAATCTGGCAGGAGTAATAAAATGATCTGTTACCTACAACAAGTGAGGAAAATGTTTACAATAGACAGAACAGAGAGGAAGGCATTAATATAATTTTTTTGAGGAATAATGTATACCATACTTCTCTTCTGTGTTCATGAAGGATGAATTAAAACGGGAGCAGGTGCAGGGAAAGGCTATGAGGGTGATCACTGGAATGGACAGCATATTATAAGAGCCCCTAAAAGCTTTGTTTTCATGCACTAAATAAGGCCACATCTCTATAAATATGTGGGAGGGGAAAACAGGCTGAAAAACAATGTGGGGATAAGAACCTGTGGGTGTGAACTAGACTAAAATAAATTAGAGTACGGTTTTTAAAACCACCTAACCTTCAAGTAGGAGGTGTGAGAATGGGAGCCCTAATTTCATTTAGGACTGATTAGTTTAAGAAAGCAACACTTTAACATTGAGAGGACAACAACCTGGAGATTGAGGTGATTCTTTTCCATCCTATTCCCATGGAGAAATGGTAACGAAAATGTTAGCAGTATCTCTGTTTTAGAATTCACAGAAAGGCTGAGGTTGGAAGGAACATCTGGGGATTGTCTAGTCGAACTCCTGCTCAAACAGGGTCAGCTAGAGCAGGTTGTTTAGGGCTGTGTCCAGTTGTGTTTTGAATATGTCCAAGGATGGAGACTCCACAACCTCTCTTGGCAACCTGGTCCCCAGCTTGATCACCCTCACAGAATAAAAAAATGGTTTTGTGTTCAGATGGACTTTCATGTGTTTTAATTTGTGCCCATTGCCTCTTACCCTGTCACTGGGCAATACTGAGAAGAGTCTGGCTCCCTCTTCTTCATTCCCTCCTATCAGGTGTTTATACACATGGATAGGATCCCCCTGAGCCTTTTCGTCTCTGGGCTGAACACTTGCAGGTCTCTCAGCTTCTCCTCTTATGTCAGATGCTCCAGCCTCTTAAGCATCTAAGTTTTGCTGGGCTCACTTCAGTAAGTCTCTGTCTTGCACTGGGGAGCCCAGCAGTGGACCCAGTACTCCAGCTGTGTCTTACCAGGGCTGAACAGAGGGGAAGGATCACCTCCCTCGGCCTGTTGGCAATGCTGTTCCTAATGCAGCCCAGGAGGCTCTTGGCCTTCCTTGTGCAAGGGCACATTGCTGGCTCATGGTCAACATGTTGGTTGGAAAGACCCCCAGGTTCTTCTCTGCATAGCTGCTTTCCAGCCGGTCAGCCCCCAGCCTGCACTAGAGCCTGGGATTATTCATGCCCAGGTGCAGGACTTCGCATTTCCCTTTGTTGAACTTAATGAGGTTTTTCTCTGCCCATTTCTCCTTCCTGCCAAGGTTCCTCTGGAAAGCAGTGCACCCATCTGGTGTATTAGCCACTCCATCCATTTTTGTATTATCTGTGAACTTGCTGAGGGTGCACTCTGTCCCTTCATACAAGTCATTAATGAGAGTGTTAGTACTGGCCCCAGTATTGGCTCCTGGGGTATGCCACCAGTGACTTGCCTCCAGCTGGACTTTGTGCCACTGTTCACAACCCTCTTGGCCTGGCTGTTCTTGTTTTCAATTCACCTTGCTGTCCACTGATCTAACCCCTATATTGTCAGCTTGTCTATGACGATGTTTGACAGTGTCAAAGGGCTTACTAAAGTTAAGATTGCAAAGAGTTTCAATAAGTTGCCAGGAAATGACTGTTAATAGCACTTAGACAAAGTGGAATAACATAAGGAAAGTAATGAGGGTAGGAGAGATGTAGCAACCAGAAATAAAACCCTGGTAAAGATAAAAGTAAAGATCCTTATGTTTTCAGAGCAAGAACTGAACAGACTGATTCCACAAATTATCTAGTGTACTTCTCACAACAGCTTGTACATCAACAGCTGTTGCCTTTAATGTTGTTGATACAGAGATATATAGAATAGAATTCATTAATAAAATTATATTTTACAGTTACAACAAGTTACTTTTAGTATATACAAAAAGTTGATCACTGTTATTGGTATTAGGCTGTTTCCAGCAGTTGAGTGTGGTGAAAAATAAAAAATCAATGCCCTTTTTCAGCTATTTTTGTATGCTGTCAATGCTGCCATTTGCACCATAAAAGAATGCTCTATCTGTCCAGTGGATAAAGCTGACTTTTGGAAACAGGATTCCTGGATATTTAAATTACAGGAAGAGAAATCGCATGATGAGAGGGAATGACTGTAGTGAGGTCAAAGGGAGTAGACCAGTAATGCAGAGTTATATGTGATCTGCAGACAGTTCAAAAACAGCCTTAGGTTATGAGTGTCCTGTACTCATGTATTAACTGTGATCTACTGATGACACTAAAGTCAGATTTCCAGGTTTAAGTATTGAAGCATACATTTATGGCTGTAGAAAGAATCAATAATGATTGTATGCTAAAAGAACACCAAATAAAGCAGTATCTTAATAAAAGAGAATGTGATTATCCTACAATAAGCATATTTCATCCTTTTCTGTCAGAAATGATGTGGATCAAAGTTAGTAGATGATCCAAACTTTTAAAGTTTTACCAAAGCGTTTTAATTAAAAAGCAAAATACAGCTTGGCTTTTTAGAGAACCTAGTGCTGCCAGTTTCAAATGCCATACTACAAGGCGTGAACAGGTGTTAACAACATTGTTTGTCTTTCCAAAGCGAAATTAAAGCAGCACAGCTGTATGCAGTATGCCATTTTAAAACAGGCTTTCTGTATAATTTAAACAATGTTTCAGGCTTACTCCATTATATTTTAAGAACAACAGGTTCTCAAATAACCTTATAAGTGTTTTTTTTAACACATGCAGTTTTAGTGAAGTTTACATTGATACTCTTTTTAAAGCTAGAAAACAATTTTAGTAGTTCTCAGACATACAGACTTTTCTTCAGTAAAAATAGGTCCTTCCAGCTGAGGTACTTAAGTGCTGGAAGAAAAGCCAGTCTCAGACACACCTTCTAAGAAGAGGAAAAAAATGCTTACAAATCCAGTTCAGGCTGTTCAGATGCTCAAATTATTTCATCCTGAGCTTGATGTCTTGAGGCCTAAACAGGCTTTTAGTTGACAGCAGTGCAGATATGTATTATAACATGCCAGTGCTCTGAAAAGGTTAAAACAAGAGGGGAAGCCTGTAGTCTGAGAAAGCTTGCAATCTGCACTCATAGAATAGCACATAAAACATTCATTAAGCCAGAGTTAGCCCTTAGCCTGTCTCAGTCACCAGAGGCATGAGAAGTGATAGCACACCATCACTATCCCAGAAATACCACTAATTAAGGAAAAAAAAAGATAATTGCCCAAAAGATAATCTTAGCTTTGATTATCAATGTTCATATTACAAAGGCTGTCTGCTCAAGACAATGCTAATAGGACTTACAGTCTCTGCATGTACTATTCAGCAAGGAAACATCCACCAAGATTTATCCAAGCCATCACTATAGTCCCACCCCCAGGCCAGAAAACACACTGAAGGAATACCACACTAGTTGTCTCAATCTCATCTTAACCTGCACTTGCTTGGTTTGTGTCCTAAATAGTATTTCAGAGGAGGTGGATCTTTAAAGAAAAATTAACCCCAAGAAGTCTCCAAAATATCCTTCTCCCATCCATCCTACATGTCCTATTTGGAGTTTAATAAGGCCATAATGGGAAAACTACTTTCTGCAGCCAAAAGAACAGTTATAGGTTACCTTCAATTTAATATACTAGTAATTGCTAACATTTAAGTGATAAAATATTTATTTTTTGTCTGATAGGTACCACAGGAATACTATTTTTTTAATTGATCTGATTTAGTTCTACTCTACTGAGTCATTCTGTTAATTCTTTAGTTTGAACCACCTGTTTTAAAGCAGTAAGCTCAATAAACAAAAATATCTGAGTTCATAGCTGACTCATGTGTTACTCAGCTAGCCTATAGCTAGACCTGGCTGGAGCGTGGTCTTAGCATTTATCCTAAAATCTGAGAAGGTGTCCTAGAAATACTGGTTAGAGTGGTGATTTTCAGAACTGACCTGTTGGTGGGGCATAGGTAAAACCATGAACCGCAGGTATTGCAAAAAGATTTGTATATAACAATTATCTGAAAGTGTCTTTTGGAGTACTGAGATTTAAAAGGGCTGTAGACTAGATTCTCTCTGGTGTAGGTGGATATCAGAAATACCTCCTCACAACAGTGTTAAAGTGGGAAGAGTAAGTAGGTGGGAAGAATATCCATCTCTATTGATCTAAACAACACAAAACTCGAATAGCTAAATTTTTCAACCAGAACTACACCAAAGCTCAAAGATTTGAAGAGTCAGAGAGCTGGCTTACATTGTACTTACTTTGATGGTATTTTTATGTGCTCTGTATGATTGTGTGGTAACTGCTTTTTAAAGGAAAATTATTTCAGTGAAGGTGCAAGTGTTACTGAGTATGTGTGCCTCTCTAACAGATCCCTTAAAAGATGGATGTCTTAATTCATGTCAGGATGAGCCAATCCTGAAACCATTAAAGTAAAAAGCAAAAATCTCACTAACTTGTAAAATAAGGTGGTTAAAGAGGATTTCTGAAAGGCTTTAAATGATAAACGTGATTCAATTTACATTTTAAGTATAATGTTTCCATAAACATATTTGCTAATTACCTAGGGCCTTTGCAAGTGTTTGCCTAATACTCTGTACAAACATTTAAAAGAAGGATATTGAAGGATATTTGCCTCTGTACTCGGCGCTGGTGANGGAATAGAAAGCTTTCTTCAAAATGCTAGTTTGTTACAACTTGAAACTTGGAGAGAGACTTAAAGTTTGTTTTCTTATGCTGATGCCTCTCAAAGAACTAAGACCTGCAGAAGGCAAATGATATTTGGTAAATTTCCTTATTAAGTTTGAATTATCCCTTTAAAACTTAGAAGAGATTTTCGAGGAATTACTTCATCTTTCAGGGCTACAGAGTGTATTGTTACCTTCAGAAATTTAATATGTGTAAATGATCTCTCTAGGCAGTTTGGTGATGGATACCTCATGTTTCTTCACCAGTTATTGAATGCCTTTAAGGCAATCATGAGGTTCACCCTAGTTTGTGACAAGCTTGCTACCCTAGGAAATCCATTTCAGTTTTCGCCTCAGGCAATGCACCCTGGAAATGTTGTTTCAGATTTTCTCCTAAAATGAGCAGAATTTCTTTTGCCACATTATGAAAATGGATTCCTGAAACATCTTGCTGCCTTAGAGGCAGTAGACTGTAGTTTCTCTAAATCAGCAGTTGTTTTCATGTCTTTTTTTTTCTACTAATGGTCTTGATCAACTTGATTTAGTTACTGATGGGATCTAGCATTTGGGAATGCGAGAGCTTTCCTAGCTTTAGGATCCTGAACAGAGAACACCTAAGTGGAGTTCATTGCAGTGGGGGTCATTAACTGTAACCTAGCTGGATGAAACCATTTCACTATTGAATATGTCTGTCCAGTATCAGTTTTACAGGATACCCGTAGTTCTCATAAATCTGTATTAATGCTAATTGTAAATACTGTGTAGTGTTTACCACAGAGAACAAATGTTTCATTTTGCTCATGTGGCTTGCAAGGTCAATTTTTCTGTGTCATTGTGACAATATTTCTGGTGGACATCATGGAATTTTTTGCATTTTTGCTTGTATCCTAGTATAGGCATAAGAAATGGGATCTATAATTGATGAGTTTACAAACCCCATTGCTACCTTAAGGCAGGCATTGGCTCTTCTGTTATTTCAACAGAGCCCGCATTTTAGTCTATATATATCATCACAGTATTTGAGTGCCGTCCTGTAGTCCTTTGGGTAATCTGCCTACACATCTGTCCTGTACTTGGTCTCTCTCATCCTCTCCTGAGGGGGAGAAGATGATCTGCTAGAGTGTTTCCATTGACAGAAGGTTTGGTTTGTTTGTTTGTTTTGCTGTAGATGTCTTGCTATGAATATGTTAAAGATGTGGCCAAAATTGTTACAGGTTCATCAATGTACTATAGTTTCTGTAGGGAGGATTCCAGGGTAACTGTAGCTTCCTTGTGCTAACTTGTTGGTTTGACAGCAATTACATCTAATTCTCTCCCATACCTTTTCATTAATAAACTCCCTCTTAATAAACTAAAAATTTAAAATACTTTCTAAAGTTTAGCTTTTCTCTTGAAGATAGAAGAAGCTGAAGACACAAAACATTTCTGATAAATTAAATATTGAGCATTAAATGTTGTGGGAAAACGGCAAATCAGCTGCCTCATCTGAATCTTTTAAGTGATTCAGCACCAGATTGTGCTTAGGTTATTCTCTTTCTTTTTCTTTGGATAGACTTTCAAACCCTCCAAAAAAGTTAAATCAGAATCAGTATGTTCCCACAAAGTTCCTTATTCATTGGATTGGTAAACAGCAACAAAAACATATTTTCAGAGAACTTTCAAATACGGTGAATCACCACTTAGTTTTCCAGCAAGGTAGATTTATTGTTGGGACTGCAAAAGGCAAAATCCTAGTAAGAAACATAAACAATGACTTACCATTTTTGGTAGCACATTTTATATGTCCTTTTGATTTGTACTAATGCACAGCCTGTAAAGTTACTTCAGGATTGTGTCTGCAGGGTGTACATGCTGGAGTAGTAAGCCTGTAAAGTCTGTAGCAGGATATGAAACCTCACAGACTTCTCAAGTAAGCCCACATTTATGGAGTTTAACATCATCTCATTAGGCACTCCCAGATATTTGCAGCCTTGTTTTTACATGGTTCAGTACGGATGATGGTGTAAATTGACATGTTGACTAGTATTGACTGGTGACTAAAAACAGTTATGAA
The DNA here is from genome assembly GCA_013400755.1 of Pelecanoides urinatrix. Classification (NCBI taxonomy): domain Eukaryota; kingdom Metazoa; phylum Chordata; class Aves; order Procellariiformes; family Procellariidae; genus Pelecanoides; species Pelecanoides urinatrix. The sequence continues at coordinate 103,754 of VZTQ01005942.1, forward strand.
GACAACCAGTGTCACCTTGTTGGTTGTAAAATGTTAATCCACCCATTTAATACTGGAATCTGACAGAAAGTCTGAAAGACAGTGGAAATCCACAGCCTTTTCTACGTGAGGAGATCTAGCTAGCAAAGAGTCTGTTGTCATAGTGCAGCTAGCAAGTTCTTTTGGCAGAATGCATTCACATTTGGCTGCTTCTGTTGGCAATATATTTCTTCATGGCTTCAGATTATATTGGCAAAATATATGTAGCATATAAGATGATCTTGGTAACTGTGTCTGTAATGCTGTGCAGTACCTGTCTTGAAGCCAACTATTCATTCTGTACTTGTTAGGGTGTTGTTATTGCTGAAACTGGGGACATATAAGAACAGCTGATTCTCCAGCAGGAGAAATATTGGGTAGTGCTGGAGCTTTAAAGCTTATTCAAGAGTGTCTACTGCTATGTGAATAGGCTGTGTGCCTGGCTAATTCAGTTGTCTGTGCAGATAAAATGGTTCCTTGTCCTTAGGATAACTGTGTCATTGCTTGCTGTGAAGGATTTTTGGGCAGTCTGAGGTGTGTATGTGTAGAGCCAACTATATTAATGTGCTGTTATTTGGCATGTAACTAGGTGAGGCTGCTTTTGAATATTAAATACTGAGCAAGTACCCTTCAAGAACTGAGGGAGCTGTGCATTAAAGCCATAGAAACTGCTTCTTCAAGGCTATATTTAGTATTCTCCACACCGTTTCCCATTCTCAGAATCATAAAATTATTTAGGTTGGAAGGGACCTCTGGAAGGTCACCTAGTCCAATCTCTTGCACAAAGCAGATTCAACAGGATCAGGTTTCTCAGGGCCTTGTCTGCTTGAGTCTTGACCACCTTCAAGGACATAGATTCTGCAACCTCTCTGGACAACCATTTTTTTGACTACTTTCTTATTGACTTGGAATTTCCCCTGTTCAGCTTGTGTTTACTGCCTCTTGTTCTGTTGCTGTGCATTTCTGAGAAGAGTCTGGCTCCATCTTCCTTGTATCCTCCAATGAGGTAGTTGTAGACAGCAATAACGTCTCCTTTAAGTCTTCTCTTCTGAAGAATGGACAAACCCAGTTCTTCCACGCCCTCTACGTACATCGTGTGCTTCAGCTCCCAATCAACTTGGTAGCCTTCCTCTGGACTCACTCCAGCACATCAATGTTTTTCTTGTGATGGGGAGCCCCAAACTGAACACAGTACTCAGAGCCATCTGTAAAATAGCAAAGCTGTACTGATAAGTGAAGTGATCCTGTCTGTTTTAGGATGGGCAACACTTTGTTCTATAAGTAGAGCCAAGATGCCCAGAATGAGTGAACACCAAAGAATAACAATGTTTAAAGAGAAGTCTGGTTTTCTACTGGTGAAATGATTCTGATGGTGAATGCCACATGTTGTATACTACATTCTGCAACTATCATGTCCCTTATGGGCTTGTTCAGGTAGAGAAGTAAGGTGTTTGTACTAACTGTTGGGAGTCAGAGATATGCCAGTTCCATCTGCCGTATGTACCAATTGTTTGAGGGAGCATGAGAGAGAGCATTGTGATGGTATGCACTAACCAGACAGTGATTGTTTTTGTTATCACACATGCAGAAATTGTTTTAGCAATTAATTTTGGGGAATTTCCATCTAATACAAAATAGCATAAAGCTGAATTTTCAGAAAATAGACCTTTATCAAGCTTAACTTACAATATGGGCAGTGCAAAGTGCTGGCCTTGGCATCTATAGCGGCTTCTGAATAGGAAGATTCACAGCAGATATTCTCCTCCATTGGTGTTCAATACTGCTATAAAATGGAGCGAGGAAGATGATGTAGGTCTTTTACTAAAGAGGATTATTTTTCATCCTGTATTGTGGATTCTGGGTTGCTAGTATTCTGATTTTCTGATCAAGAATGCAGTTTAGTATCTTTTTTTTTTTTTTCCCTTTGAAAATTGTAGCATATATTCATGCAGTTTTCAGTCTTTCAGTTTTTGTTATAAGACTCTGCAATGGGAGGGAGTTTGTGTTCCCAATTTAGAAAAGAGAGCTTCTCTGGTCTATTTCTTTCCCATTTACCATGTAGAGTATTCTACATGTAGAATATTCTACATGGTAAGGTGTACCCCCCAGATCCATGTCAGTCCACACAGTAGGATCTGATAGCTTAGAAATCCTAGAATAGCTTTGAATATCGATGATTCCATTGTCCATCTAGAGCGCATCGTGGAGGGACTCTGGATGCCCAGTAGTCTGGAAACAATGGAAACTGTAACAGCTATAACAAAAGGTCTCTGAGAGGAGTGAATGTATGCCACAGGCTTACTGGGTGGGATTCATCTTACCAAAATACAGACAATTCCTTGTCTGTACTTCATTTATTGTGTATGGAGGGAAGCAGGCATTTCTAGGCTTTTCATTTTGCAGCACAATTTATCTTATCCCAATGTCACTGTCTAAAATAAACCAGATGAATCATTCGTTAAATGCCTGTTTTCTCCATTGATTTTAAAGGAGGCCCGAGATTACTCTTTCAGCTCTAAAAGCCTGTGCTGTAGCTGACTAAAGCTGGTTGTAATAGGTTGCCTTTTATTGTAATGGCAGCGGGCTGAAAGAGAACTTAAATTGCTCAGGGGAAGTGTTTAACTTTCCCAGCTTTTTGCCCCTAGTCTTCTCAGGGAGACTGGAAGTGGAGCAGGAATGCACACAAACTTGTGCTATCTGAAAGTTATTTTTCCTGGTTAACAGTTCTTTATTGTGTAATGACTATTTCAGAATAAAGTGTCAAGTTTGTCCATGCCTAAAGCTTTCAGCATTTCAACCTGTCTTCCTGAGTTGAGTTTTTTGAGCTTAGTAGGAAAGTAGACTTCACACTGTCAGATGCACAGTGGGTATTTTTGGAGAAGTTGCTACTGGCTGATCATCTCTGTTTCCAGGATTTGAACAGCCACACTGTGCCCTGGTTAGTTTCTGAAGCATTGGATTTCACTTCTTGAAGACATCTTGTGTGTTTTCTTCTATTTTCATAGAGAAGTGCTGATAGCTCTTCACTTCTGAGGTTTTGGAAAGAGTGGGGTGGATGAGTGCAAGTAGACTTTTGAGAATCAAACTCTTGGGGTCTATTTACCTTATTGTACAGGGTAGGAATATGTGAAACCAGATAAATGAGATGGACAGGATGTGGGAGGAGAAAAAATGTAGCTACAAAGAAGGACATCATCAGAAAAGGAAGGAACAAATTCCACTTATTTTTCCCCACAGGATGCACCTGCTGAATTTATTTTCTTTGAGTCTGTGTGACCACCCACAATAGTGTGTCTTGTGTTGTTCCTGGATATCAGCATTTTATAAGAAGTGAGCATTAACTGTGAAATGCGGATGTTAAGGCACTGAGTTGAAGAGTGTCACATAAATTTAAAGTCAGTGGCCAAGGAAGAGCTGAGAATAGGACCTGAGTGAGGCCTGGTCAATAAATACATAAGGTACATTACTGCCATACAATGATGACTGGTGATATATCCTGTTGGTACTGAGATTACAATTGCACACCCTGCAATGATCATTAAGCACAATATGGCTGCAGTGTCAGTGATAGTAGTTTTGAAAACCGAGAAGAAACCCCGCAACTACAATGTACTGCTGAACAAGTAGGAGAGATCCAGGACATCATTAGTGTCCCATGTCCTTGCAACAGCAAATAGTTTTTAAGATAAAATTCCCAGATAACTTTAAAATGTAAACTGCATCCTATGAGGTTACGAGATTGTTCTCCTCCACAGAACAATATCTGCTGGATTGAGCTTGAGAAGCTTTCATCCTGGTCTCAACTTTTGGCAAGACCAAGCCTACCAACCAGCTCTGTTGTAGCCAAACTTCCAATATATAAAGGAAGGTGAAAAGAGAAGAGCAGACCAGAAACCAGAACAAGCCATCTGATACAGTGGGTAAAAACATTTCTTCCTGGTTCTTTCAGCAGGATGTGCACAGCAGGATAACATTGTAAGGTGCACAAGGGTGCAAGCAAAATTGGTCAACAGTGATCAAGACTACTTCCAAATGTGCTTTGGAGACAACAGCAAAGTGAAACAAACCAAAGAACTATATTACAAGCGTAAATTCATGTCATAAATTTACACTTTGCTCCTTCTTAAAACAGTTTAGTTTGTGTGTTTGGGCCAAGTAATGGAGCCTTGTCGTGACTGTCAAGAAAAGGTGTCTTTTCACTTTGGTAGCTACTTGTTAATTGTCCTGCTGCAAAATACCTTGTCTCCACTATATCAATTTTACTATGTAATACATAAAGCAAAGTCATGTCCAGGCAAGGATACAGAACATATGTTTTGGGGAATGCTCTGGCAAATACTACTTTGTAAAAGCCTGTTTTCCACTGAATCAGAAGGTTTCTGATTGAGTATTTTCATGTACAGGATGCCATTTCAATTATAGAGTAGTGGCTATGGAACTTGTCTAGGATTTTAAAGCCCTACCTGCATCTACTCACTGTCTCCTCCACATCACAGGGAATTCTGCTTAGCCTTTAGGCTGCTGTTAGCTATTGTGAATTGGGTCTCATCTGCACGCACTATAAAAAACAAATTACGAACTGTGATGTTGTGTCCAAACCAGAATTGTTTTGTAGCCTTCAGTTGTGAAGATAAACCGTTTGATAAAGTTTTTCCAGTACCGAGAAAAGTGGATCTGTGTTCTGAGTTGAACCCATGATGTCTGTAAGATTGTTGTATGTATAGTTTTTGCTTGTGTCTTCACCTGAGCAAGCTTTCAACTCTTCAGATGAAGTACCAAGGGTAGGGTAACTTTGATACTTTTTCAGTTACTTCACTAGTCAGTTCTCCAGTGGATTCAAAGAGCATCAGTGAGTACTCCTGCAGAAGATGTGTGGGTCAGGTAGACACTTGGTGTTACAGAGCTTAGAAGAGGAACGGATATCTTTCAGCTGCTGGTGGAAAGGTATGAGGCTCTCTGGTACTCAGCAGGATATTGCATACTTGAACTCTTAAAGTCCTCAGCAGGTTTGTTAAAATTGCAGAACAGACATTGTAAGACTCTTCCGTCAAAATTAATTCATATACTGTGGAATGCATTTTTATGGTTTCGGTTGGCTATGTAATGTATGAAAGACATCATTCTACCGACACATTTCTGTTGCAGTGACTGGATAGACTCAGGAAGAAACCCACTGTTGGATGATAGTAGAGGCACAGAAGTTCCCCACAGGAAAAAGATACAGTGATGACAATTGCAATAATGTGCATTATGCCAAATCTCAAACTATTATGTTCCAAAGCCTTGGCTCCTGGACTTAGATATTAGATCCCATATTTAAGATGGAAGTTTCAAGCACTTGTAATTACAAAAAGTGCAAACCTGAAAGATCAAACCAGAAGGCAACAAAGCCATAATTATATTTTAAAAAGTTCTCAACTTCTTTAGCAGTCTTGGGATTTTGGGGTAAGTTCATTGTTTTGGAATGTTAGTCTTAACAGTATCACTATCTTCTGTCCTGTTTCCTTTCCTTTCCACTGCCATTGAGGATTTCAAATGACAAAATAATTTAAAAGCACCCAATATTTACTTTAAAATTATGTAACTTGGTCATCTGGTGTTAGATTACTTAAAAAATTTCAGAGATGGAGTTGAACACAGGTGCTTCATTCATGGCTGAGCCTTATTACAGCTGATTTTTAGGGGCTTTGAATCTGTTCCAGTTCCAAGCAGAAGTCAGTGGAAATTAGGGCTATGGCAATAGGAGCAAGTTTGAAACCTTAATGACCGAATAAGGCCTTTTCTTCCCCGGTACCCTCCTGAGTTACTGTGGCAATACAAGGGAGTCTCTACAAGCAGATTGTATAATAGACTTTCAAGGACTTTGCTATGCGCATTTTGAAAACAGTATCTGAGTATGAACTCCTAGATTTGAGCTCCCTTGTATGGAAAGTTTACAAATAGTTTCTAGACTTAAACATTAGAATTGTATGTTTAGACATTAAATATCATGTTTTCCCTGTATAGGACTTGCCCAAGAGTTTGTCATACCCTTGAGAACCAAGTAACCATTTCAAAGTCTCACGAGTACTTAGGATACTGTGTTTACTACATACTTGTTTGAACTCCTCTATTCTGCCTGATAAAGGAATTTTTTATACTTCTGCTTGCTCTTCCTCGGTTCCTCCATCAACAGAATAGCATTGGATATATACATGAAAACGTATTTTCAACTTATTTCTGTGAAGAAGGGACTAATTCAAAAGAATTTCATGACAGTACCAAGGAAAGAGTGTGGCTTTTTCAAATCTTAAAGCTTGGAAAATTCAGATTTGTATGTGCTAGATTAGCCAACCTACTGTTAATTTAAAACATTATAGCATGACTTTCTGATCTTTTCCTGTCTGTTCTCTTTTACTTGCTTTTCCTTCTGAGTTCTGTTTGTAAACTTCCTGTTGAAATAGTTCTTTTTAATCAGTCCTTTAAGAATGTTTTCAGTGTTACTTTTCCATGGTTCCTTTTTCAAATATGGGGTGTTAGGATTTCAGCTGTAGAGTTTGATGACAGTGTCAGTGATTGTCACTTTTTTAGTCAGTTGAAAGACTTGACAAAAAAATCAAGAAGCAAAAAAGCCTCAAAAGTTGCATTTTTTAATTGACTATGTATTCACAAGTTTGTTGTCTTTGTTTTCTTTTTCAGTCCCCAGATTGAGCTGAATAACTAACCACTGTATATTGATGTTAACTGTATCAGAAGATTGTGTTTGGAAATAAGAAATTCAGAGGACTGTATAACAGCAGCAGTATAACAGAGACCTCTTGTATATATTTGAACCTAGTGGTCAGCTATTGCTTAATGCCACCACTTTCTGATGCTGAAGGTCTGATGTCATCTTCCAAGTGACTTATACGATCAGCAGTGCAGATGTGTGAGGGGAGCTGTAATCGGCAGCAGACAGAAAAGATCAGTAAGTGGAACTTTTAGAGAAATAACTCTTCTATGTACTGCTTCGCTTTCGTAGCCCTTAAAGTGAGTTGAGACGGTAAATATCCATCATTAATACTATTGCCACCCTTGCTTCTGCTAACTTCCAAATTGCTGTTATTGTTGTTTTTCAGATTGAAGAAATGGGAGGGTGAATTTGGGAAGTGAAGTTGACAGAAGTTGACACTGTGCTGATAAAGGAAAGTAAGTTATGTTGGGCTGTCTTAACCACAGATGCTGCTTCTGAAATATGTAGAGACTGAAGTTGAGAAATTATCTGTTTCAGTACGCATTCACTGTAGTTCATGCCAGGCAGTTTGTATCAGTAGGTGGATGCCATTTTTAGCAGGAAATTAAGGAAGCCACCTGGCTTCACTGTGTTCCTGTTCTCTCATGACATTACCTTTCTTTAATTCTGGCAACTGCAAGAAAGTACCATATCTTACTACAAAGATATTTACGTAGCAATCACATTATGACTCCATCTTACATAGAAATACTTAAATTAGCGTTAAGTTAGTTAACATAAGTCAATTACTGCTATCAGTATAGATTCAGCAGCAAGGAATTCAGCACAGTTGAACCTTCTGAATTTGCTTTTCAGGCAGGCTTTGCAGTCTGTGCCAAGTTCTGTAGCTTCAGTGCTATGCTGCTTGCAGTCTACATGTTTAAGTATACCTTCATACAACACAGTCATGCCTTGCTGGAAATGTAGGCATGCCCTATTAGACTATATAGCACCAAGCAGAATGGGCTTCTCTGGTGGTTAGAGTCTTGTACTATGACTTAATATAGCTGACATGCTTTGTGATTATTTGAGTCTGGAATTTTATGGAAGAAAATCCAAGTTCCAATAGCATAAAACTAGATGAAGACTGAAATTAAGTTTTGAATGTATCAGCAAATCAATACCACTAACATTAGTGTTTAGAAACAGCAAGTTGGGATGAAGTTTTGAGGTACGGGTATAGAACCAGTGACTGCTGCAAAATAAATAAGACTCACTGAATTTCTTGCCACTAGCAATGTACTTTCTAAAGAGATCTGGCTATAATATTTTTTGCCCTGGAAAGTGAAAATACTTGTGAAACACTAAATGGACGGTATTGAAAAACTATCAACCAAAAGCTTAGTAGCTGCTGAAGGCACACCACTAATAGTCTAAGCTAACTGGCTAGGAAGACCTTATTAAATTGGAAAGTCTCTTGCTGACTTCTACACTTAACCCTGTTTTCTGAACTGAGTGCTGTTACATAACTGAGGAATTTTTGAGAATACCCCCAAGCGCTGTTGAGGCTTTCACACTGAACGCTTACAGATACAATGAATTAGAAATATCCATGTGTCATGATAAAGCATAAGATACAAAAAGCTATCATGTGTTGTGACTTTATGAGCCAGAACATTTATAAGTTGCTGTTGCAAAGGAAACTAGTTGCAGCTTAACGGTATTAGAACTGTTTTTCTTAGATGTGGTAGTAATGTTTAGTCTGGAGAAGAGGAGGCTCATCGCTCTCTGCAAATACCTGAAAGGAGGTTGTAGCGAGGTGGGGGTCAGTCTCTTCTCCCAGGTAACTGGTGATAGGACAAGAGGAAATGGCCTCAAGTGGGGCCAAGGGAGGTTTAGATTGGACATTAGGAAAAATTTCTTTACAGAAAGAGTGGTCAAGTCTTGGAACAGGCTGCCCAGGGAAGTGGTTGAGTTACCCTCCATGGAAGTATTTAAAAGACGTGTAGATGAGGCGCTTAGGGACATGGTTTAGTGGGCATGGTGGTGTTGGGTTGACAGTTGGACTCGATGATCTTAGAGGTCTTTTCCAACCGTAATGATTCTATGATTCTATGAATGCACTCATTTTCACTACCTTACTTGGATCCATGAGTTACTTGAATCCAAGAGTTAATGAGATTAGTCACAGCAACATTTGCTTAGAAAATATTTTCTAAAAGAAGTTTAAGAGAAAAGATGCTGGATCATCTATGCTCTAAATGTAAAGGCTTAAGATGAGATACTTCTCTTATAATTTTAGCCATCTAGAGGATAAAAGTAAATAGTGTAAAGTAAGTGGGCTAAATTGCCTTCCAGAGGTGTAATTTGTCTTAGGCGCCTATTTTAGGATAGGAAGAATTATCCCATTGAAGTCTCAGAACTTCTTCCCTTAGTACAATGCCTGTACAGCTGGTGAGAGTGGACACCTAACTTCCATCTGGCTAGACAGATTCATCAGGACAGATGGATCCCACCCATAGTAGTTAAAGTAGTATTTTTTTTACAGTAAGAAATCCTGAGTAGTAGGAATTTCAGTGTCCTCTCAAAAAAGGGAGAGATCCTATTTCTTAGGGCAAGATTTTACAATTGTTAAAATACAGGTGTTTTGAATATATCTACAGGAAATAAGCAGTGGGAAATGTAAGTCTTTACATTAGGCATAACATGTGGAATATAGATGGGGGATAGAATTTTCCATTCCGTGTAAGTTTCATCCAATTTAAAGGCTGTTTTGTATTCTGTCAGTTAGAACAGTTTTCTAGGGACTTTTTCCAAATGGAATGGGCCAGGTTATTGGAGAAATTTATACTTTGACTTCTACTCACTTCTTGATCCCAGTTTAATAATGTATTCCCATTTGTTTGCCTGCCATCACTTAGGGGCTTCCATATGGATGCTAGGAATGATGACCACTATCTGTTCTAGTAGTTTCACTGAGCAACATAAAACCAAACATATGAAGTTAAATTTTGGTCTCACTGAATCCAGTAGCAAAACTGCCATGGATTTTAGTGGTATTAAGATTTCACCTCTGGTATGTTTGCAGCCACTCTGAACTTTCTTTTTTCTGCACTTCTGCCCTGCTGTGTTGTTGGTTTTTTTTTTTTTGAGAACAAGAGAAAGTGGCTACCCCTTTGTTTAAGCCAATGAGTCTGAATAGGGTTTTGTTGTGACTAGAGTTAAAGCACTGCCTGAGGTTGCTGCTGTAATATGTAATAATATGGTCTAACAAAGTACCAGCCTAAGGTTATTTACTGTACCATATTTCACAGATGTAACAGGAGTCTAGAGGCAACAGACAGTTGTTCTGACAGGTGATTTGACATCAAACTATTAAAACTGTCATTCTGGCCTTACCAGACCACAGAACTAATTGAGCAGATACTGTTTGCCTTGCCATTAATTCACTAAAAATGTGAACACTGTTGGAAACTCTGCTGAAGTTTGGAGGACTGTTGTCAACTTCAGTCATGCTTCTGTCAGAGTATTTTATTTGCCACTGTAACTGACTGGTGGTGGCTTTACTGAGGGAATTTAAAGAGCTGTAAATCCCACTCCCCTTCCCTGCCATTAGCACCACCCAGTGTGGTGTGCACTCCTCATTGCATGATGGGACACTATCACGTGGCTGTATGAAGCATATCAATACGTGAAGCATGTGTATCCAGTGGTAGTTGTGACTGAAAACTAAAATAACTGTTTGAAACTTGGGGGTTGGAGTGTGTGGGCAAAGGTGAGGGGAGAAGGGAAAATAAAACCCAGTTGTTAAGTTGTTTAGGCATTTAATAGTGTTTTAATTATAAACAGGAAAAGGTGAAGAATTAATTACACAAAATGAAGCCTCATGTTTGGAAGCTGTGCTCTGCAGGCAGAGCTCTATTGACTTAACTGGATGAAATTCCTGCAGAAAGCCTTCTCCTTTGCAAGTCAAGTAGGTCTAATAGCCTTTCAGGCTAAAACAAACTTTTAAGGATTTGTAACAACAACTTGCTATGGTACTACAGAGAAAACAACATGTCCGTAAATTGAAACTAGTCATCTGACAGTGCCCATTTGTCTGACCTACTTTCTACTTGCACTCTGTAAGAAACCACAAGAGGCAAATTTGGGGATGACAGAAGAAGGGGCAGACAAGAGAGGCAGAATGTTAAGTAGCTTATAGCTTACACACACATTGTATCTCATCATTTATAACCAAAAGAAAATGAGTGAGGAGGAATGATGAAAGAATACTGCTGTCTGATGAAACATAAGCCCAGAAGAGTAATTCCTTTCTCTTGGCTATCACCAGTGGCTGATGTGACTCTGAAGAGTCATTGTAAGGATCTCACTGCTTTTTGTCTTCCTAAGGTGGATGGAAAAAATAGTCTGTGTTCTGAGGAAAGCTTCTTTCTCAGATGTTCATGTTCCCCTTGCCAAATGTTGCTATCTCCAAAACCAAAATGGCAGAATGTATGTCAGCATGCCAGTGATTCCAGTCAACAGTCTGGTTCACAAGGTGGGTTTTATTTATCTACCAGACGGTGAGGTGGAGCAGCTAAAGCGTACTTTGCCACACTGCTCTATGCAGCTGAGTGTTGCCTTTTTGGCCTCATTGATCCTGTAGCTGAAGCTTGAGCCTTTGTAGTGTGAGCCACTCAGCCACATTCTACAGCTAGCAGCCGTAACAAAATCTTACTGGATGTTGGTTTGGAACCTTTGGGATATAAAGTGTGCTGATCAGTGTATTCTTGAAATCCACGTTCTTTCTTACTAAGGCAGAATATCTGTTTTACTCAGAAGCTGAAAGCTTCTATTGAATTTTCTATTGAATTGAAAACTCAAGCCACTTTTTTCTTAATAATGATGTGTTCTTCCTGTGCTTTGCAATTATTTGTGGCAAATATCCATGGCTACTTGTTAACCTGCTGCAAAAACTATTAAAAGTCTTACTGAGGCTAGGAAATTTACTATTAATACTAAAGCAGCCTAGTTTGCAGCTCTGCCAACACAATGCACATCCTGATCTGCCCTGACTCTTGACATTCAGGACAATGATTAACTTGTAAACTTGTATGGTTTTCCTCATGAATGAATTCTGCAAGAGATACATGTGTAAGTACAGCTTCAATGTGTAGACAAGGCAAATATGCAAATGTTCAAAAGCACCATTAAGTTCTCCAAAATATTTACAGGTCAGGTAAATAAAGTTATGAAAAACATAGATTCCAACAGACCTATGCATGAAGGGAGGCCTTGAAGTCAGTGAGAGCTGTACACATGGATCTGGTGCAGTATGTATCACTCAGTTATGAAATAATTGGGCAATAAGACACAGTGACCATGTGAACACAGTAATTAATACACTCAGCAGTGCTTATGTCATGACTGACCTTCTGCCAGATCTAAAAGCAAGAGCTGGGCCAGTCAGCTAAGGAGCAGAAGTTCTAGAGCAGGGAGCAGGAATATCTCATGTTCTTGCTGGATTTCCAAAGGAGAAAAGGTGTTTGCACACCAGGAGGACTAGAGTGCCACTCAGCTTCCCTTCCACTGAGGGTTGCTGTGCACTGCCCTGTCTCCATTACCCTTTCCTCTTCCTTCCTCACCTACCCAATGGACACACTAACTTTATTGGGGAACATGGAGGCACTGCAGTTCTCAGCAGCTGTTCCTAAAGTAATATAAAGCCTGGCTTATTGTAAGTCAAGTTTTAACAGACAACATTTTTCTTTAAAGCATTCTCTTGCTTTGCTATTTGCACTGCTATTGCATCTTAACTATATGAGGGATGATAACCACAGCTTTGCTAGCTTTCGCAGCTTTGCCAGTGAAGCACATGATAATATGGCAGCTTTCATGAAATCTTTACAAATGTGAACTTGAGTCTAGGCTATAGAAAGCCTAAAGAGGGAAGAAAGGGCAGTAGGGCAGGGCAAGCTGGGAAAGGTGGAGACTTCCACCTTCTAGAACATCTAGAAGCTGAGCTAATCTGAGGCATTTACCATTTTTTATAGGGCCTTTCTATAATTAGTTGTTGCTTTTATTCAAGCCTACAGCTGATATACTGTAAACAGGACTGATGGGCTAAGTAGCAGTCTCGGAGGCCAAAGAATGTCTGGATGTGGGGTCAAACTCTTTCTGTAGTGACTAGAGGTTCTCCAGGGGTGGCAGCATGGCATGGTTGAAACATTTGAGAACAGGTAATGCCATATTCTATACTGTAGCTTTTCTATATGGTTCAAGATAAGCTGCTTTCATTAGATGACAACTCTTTGTTTTCTTTTTCAGTTCAGGTTAGGCTGATGTGAAACATGGACTAATGTTTTACACACTAGTTGCACTTTTTTAAGTTGCTAATGCTACCTTACGCAGCTGATGGTAATACTAGCACTTTTTCTTCTGCAGTGAGAAAGAAGGTAGAGCCAGGCAGTGAAGGAAGAGATTGATTCTACTTCTTTTGCATCTAGCAGTTAAATGTTTTTGCACAGTAGGTACTTTACATACTTTTTCATAATGTTGACTCCCCACTGCACACATTGAATCTCTCTCCTAAGTGACTGGGGAAATGTCTCCAAGGTTGTCCTATTGATGCTTGAGTTAACAAACTGTAAAGGTTTGATCCTGCCTCTGCACTTTTCCTAGCTAGAACTATGGCAATCTATGGCCACATTTTCCTGGTTTATATGATGAACAAAGTGTAAGAAATGAATGCATTAGATTTGTGGCAATCTTGTGGCCCTGGACTTATACAGGAAACACTGACTTTTTTCATTTGTATTCATATTGTTATGTCTTGAGTTCATCCTAGTGCCTTGATTCAATCCAGTAAGGTCTTACTGGCATATTGTTAATTTCTGAATTAGCAGTATCACACTGACCTGCAGAGTTTTATTAGCAAAAACAGAACACTGACAGATCAGGACCCTCCTTCTCTGTTCTTAACAGAAAGCAGGTGCCTCCTTATTAGTGTGTAAAAAATGTCCTTCAAAAATGTAAAAAAAACCCCAAAGAGACCAAAGACCCAGCTTTTGTCAGAAATGACCTGAAAAACAACAGAAAAGTGGAAGTCACCTCCCAGCCTAAAAGCATAGGGTCAGTCACTTATAGACAACCTCTGTGGCCGTAATGGGAAGGCTTTATAGGCAGGAGTGGAAGCAGTGGGAGCCAGGTTATGAAATTTCTTGGCATTGGTCTTTCCCTTAACTGGTCATGTGTGAGAAACACTTGGCAAAATCCCAACAGGGAGAGCCCATAGCCTCTTTTCACTTTCCTTTTTCTCCTTTTCATGTAGGATCAAATGAGGAAGATCCAATCTCTGATTCTGTCCTGCTTTTCCCCTTGGTGAGAGGAAAGCAATCAACAGTCACTAACTAAAGGAACAGTGTTTTGTTATTCTTTTTAATCCATGCTTGTGGATTAGTATAACTCAAGTCACAAAAGAAAACAAAGATATACTGCCTGATATAAAATGACCAATATTGACTTCTATACATATCATATCTATACAGATATTTCTCTGTGTTTGCTGACTCATACAAATGCTACTCCACAGCACAGAGATTTCAAACAATACCCCAAATGTGTTAACCAAGCTCGCAGCAGCTTGCCAGCTAAACCCGCTGAAGTCTCATGCTAATCAGCAGGGGTTGGCTGCTAACATGTCATTTGCACTGTTCCTTAGCAAAGGTAATGAAGGTCATCATTTTGTGCAAACCTTAGTATTGACCGACAGACAAAATAATACTAAGAGCTGGCCTTGGCAAACTAAGATGGGCCTCCAGAAAGGCCTTTTTATAGGGTCCATCTAATGTTTATGGACTCCGTTGTCAGTAGGATATTTAGGATGAACTTTTTGATACAGGTCTGGAAGAAAATTGTCTACAAAGGACTCTTTTTTTTAAAGTGTATCTTTGGGCCCACGGGGAACCCAACTGTTTATACTAGTGTCCAGAAACTGCTGCCAAGGTTTTGTTGGTCTAATATAAGAAAAAGGAGTACTAGGTAAAATGCTCATGTTACAGCACTGTAGAAAAAATATTTATGAAGGCTTTATGTAGGAGGTTTAATCCACAGTTGCTTTTTTAAAAAATACAATTTAAAATAGTTTGAAACTTTTCTATAAATATTGTAAGAAAATATATAATTTTTTTAAAAAAATGACTTCTTCGCACTGATAGGAGAATATCTAGGCATGTGACGAGGTTTAACTTCAGAATCTTATACTTTATGATGATCTTGATTCAGAAACTGTTTCTCAGCCATAGGGAACACTTGCTGACTGTGGTACAACCTAATGACATAGGCTGTCCCTTCAAACCTGACTCCTGTTGCAGCAGATGCAGTCTTGTGCATCTTGGCAGTGAGTGAGTGGCTGAATCTGCATCAGTTGAAATGATTTGCTGTATAAATTCTTCCACACTTAAACACTCTTTCACCATATGAATTCTATACTGGCTTTTATGTCAATAAGTTAAGTCATATGATGATTTAACCCCGTACCCAATTAGTAGATCCTAAAGCAGGCTTAGAGCACAGATACTTCACCACTTCACAGCTAGCAGTGTTATGATTAAACTGGCTGCCTGCAATGTTGGTGACTGGGGAAGGAGCAGCAAAAAGCCTGTCAGTAACAATCTTTATTAATAGAAATCTTATCACAAATATCAACATATAAAAGCAAATGTGACATTAAAATGCATGTGTTAATTTGCAAGGATTAATTAAAACTTTTAATAGTTCAAACAGTATCGAATTTTGAGGAACAGCAACAAGCAATAACTCTGTTTAGCTGTCATTTCCAACTACTTAATGCATGTTTCTTGAAACAAAATGAGTTCCGTGGTTGCTGCACAGACAGACTTTTGTGCATGAATGGCATGTACAAGCACCTGCAGTATGCCGAAGTATCTCCTTGGATCATGATGATCTTGGCTTTACTGTTCTCTTCTGAATATACAGCACTCCCAGTGACATTGCTGGCAGTTCCACACGTGCAGGAGAAGGATGGACTGGTCAGGCAGAGGACCAATGTGAGATGTAGCAGAGCTGCTGCGGGTTTCTGTCTTTGATTCTGAGTTAGTCATTTAGGCACTGAACCTTCACTGACTGGTGTCAGTGTGGATTATATCATTGACTGAAAGAGAGTGGGAAGTGTCCATGTTTGTGCCTGTGCTGTGCCCAAGTGGGCTGGACTACTGAGAAACCTAACACTGATTTGATCCCTCACCCATTTCTATGAAACCATGTTGTTACCCACTAGATACCTTTTGATAAGTGTGTGTAGGTCTCCTAGGCTGTCTGAAACTCGATCGTCTGCTTTTGCCATGTATGATGTCTGAACTCTCTTAAGAAGGGCTTAACAGCTGTCTTGCAAGAAAGGCAGATGGGGTAAATGTTGATGGCGAGCTAAGTGCAGCATGGTCACCCTGCCCATATGGTCTGTACATGCGTACACTTGGACCCATGTTACGGGGAATGTAGGTCTGAGTTTTTTTCCTTCAGTCTTCCTTATAGCTCCATCATGTATGTGACTGAATTTGAAAGTTAAAACCAAAGCACAATTTTGAGCTCAAAAGATTGTGTAGGTGTAATGTCTGTACTTCAATTCCCCATCTCCAAAAATTGATGAAATAGGACATTGCTGCTATTTCACTCTTAATGACAGTACCACTGCATATTAAAATGAAAGGTTGAAGTACTTGAGTACTACAGTGACTGGGGTCATAAAGGTATCATACACGATTGTATTGTAGTTATGCTTCTTGTTCCTATAGCAACATTCAGTCAAGAATCTCAAGGCTCTTTACAAGTATTCATGAATTAAACCTATGAGGTAAGGGATGGTGATTATTCTTGTTTACAAATAAGGAAATGCAGAGGTTAAACCACTTCATCAAGGTCACACAACAAATCTGTATCTAAGCCAAGAATAAAAGCTGACTCTGTTGTCTGTGCTTCAGTCACCAGGCTGATATTCTCTGTTGGAAGGGCTGCACAGGGCTGAGAGGAAAGCCTTGTACAAAGTCTACAGATTTGTTCATTCAAAATGTACATTCCAGCTCAGATTGCCTCATCAAAGTGACCTTATATTTTTATCTCTTTGTCTATCTAAACTTTGCCCTTGTGAAAACATCATTATATCCAGTCAAAGCAGGAGTAACATGATTTTGACAAGAGTTTTGCAAATATCTGACAAAGCAAAACTGAAGCCTATGCTAATAAAGTGTAACAATCTTTGCACGTATGATTGCTAATCCTTCAATGGCAATTAGATAAACAGATCCAGTACATGCCTGGTTAATTTCAGTGGCTACATAAACCAAAGAAAACAAACATATTTACCAGAAGAACAACTACGGATTTCCTCTGGAGTTACCACAGAGATATTGCATTATATGATGAATAGATGGGGTTTGTTGATAGACAACAAGAAAAAAGTCCACTCTCCTGTGTTTCTTTTTAAACCACAGGAAGGGAAAAACTGTAAATTCTTAAACTCTTTTGGTATCCAGCCTCAGCTCCTCCCTCTGTACATAGTGCTTGCCAGTGCCAGAATACTGTAAACGGAGGTATTAGAGGAGAACAACAGCCACACCTTTTTAACTCCATCATCGCACTGGATGCTGTTTGTGGAATGAAAGAGTGGAAAATAGCAAGTATGCTCTTAGAGACGTTGTTTTCTAGTCTGGGCTAAATAGTGTAAAATGCTTTCTTGCTTCCTGATCTTTTAGGCGTATAGATGTCTGACCTAAGGCATACTTCTTTTCTTTCTTCTAGATACCATGCCTTACTGTTATTATGTCGATGTTGTTCTGCTTATTAGCTATATCCTTGCAGTCATGCTCTTTTTTGTCTGGGTGGCTGCGACTGAGAATTTTACACTGCTTGGAGGAATGGTTTGCTGCTGTTTTCTCAAGATCACTGGCTACTATGGCTGTATTACAGTTCTGCTGAAGAACAAGTCAGCTGGGTGAATGGCAGTAATTTAGTGAGGAAAAGTCTTGTGAGAACAAAGGATCATGTTTAGCAACATTTGCAAGTCTGACTAAAAAGTTCACAGAAGCAGAAAGGAGGCTTATTGGACTGGTGTTATTGCTTAAAGGAGGCAAAGCAGGGATGGGATAAAGACAGGAATGGGGAGGATCAGCACTGCCCTCCTGAAAGATGAAGCAGTCCTGGAAGCATGTAGCATGTAGCATGTATATATCCCAGTTTGAATCAATATCCAATAATTTTCTCAGCTTCTCAGAAATCCCACATACATGAGTGTTAAAATCTGTGAAACACTGAAAGTATAAAGTGTAAGTGTCACATAAGGTCTGATAATCAATCTGCATTTTGATCACCGTCTTGAGTGACAGTCGCACCTCAGCTGCCACTGTGCTCTCTGAGCTGGGCGATCAGAGATAGGGATGACTGGAGATCTTCCTCAGTCTCAATGTGCAGTGCTACTTCTCAAATTTTTCAGTTTATTTCTCAAACTTTTTACTAGCCTTTTTCTGAAATTTTTGTAGCAGTCAGACTTGCTTGAGAACTTGTATGTAGCCAAACCACTCAATATTACCAGTCCTCAACTTGCTTTACAAAGGATCACTTGAATGTACAGTATCTCTGTTGGATAAGTAGTGGGCCAGACTTGTCAGCTGATTTAGACTAGCTGTGGATCCAAGTATACTTAGGTTTTACAGGTCAGAGAAAATCAAATGGGAGAAATGTAGCAATAGAACCTAGATGAAACGTTGATTCTTTACTTGCCAATCTCAGGCTCAGGCCATTAGTTCTTCTTTTCAAAAACTATATCCAGATTAATCTCACATAGATCTTTACAGTTGTGGCAATAAACATTTAAGTGGGAATACGTCAAAGAAATGAAATTACTGGTTTTGTATTAAAAAGATCTAGTGATCCTTTAGTGCATTGAGAGTTTTAAGTGAAGATGGCTTCTTCTGTATATATCTAGTTTTGCTCTGCTTTCACAGATTGGAGATGAAGCAACCCACTGTAAAGAGATCTGTAGGAAAGCCCACCTTTTAGGTCTTTTGCCTGCTGTCCTGCTGCTTATGAAGGAAGAAAATTATGGTTGCCACTGCATCAGCATGTTAGAGGTTAGTGAAAGATGGGCCGTTTAGGAAGTGCTGAGTGGAGGTACTTGGTTCTGCTGAACCCACTGGGTCCATGATCCTCAGGATGATTGGTTTCACTCCCTGGGAAATGCAAGTTTCGCAAACTAACCTGGAATTTCTCCTAATTTTGGGCAAGGTTTATCGATGAAGTAAAATGCACCAGAGAAACTCTTTGTTGCATTTGGAAACAGATGAATAAATGTCACAGACAGGACTCTTAACAGTTAACTACATGTCAGTGTAAAGTTATGATCATCTTTGTCTAGCCAGCCCACAGGGTTGATAAATCTAGTGGAGAGAAAGGTTTCGCAGAAGGTACAGCTGGGGTCCTGATTGCTGGTCTCTGAGGCATTTTCCTAAATGTCAGTTGAGTGGCCACCCAAACTCAACTGTACTTTGGCTGAAGCTTCCTCTTCTGAACTTTTGTAGTCACAGAAGATCCTAGTCGGGTAAATGCGCCCCTGTTAATTTTCTGCAGCCTTGATGATCCACCAAATTACGGTATTAAACTTATCTTGCTACTTATGTAATGCAGTCTATCACTATATAACTTTCTGATAGTTGAAAGTGCTTTTCTGAAATGCATCCCTGAAGCTAAGTAGTTCTTAAATAAGTATAGGAGCCAGCTTATGGATAAATTAGGTCCTTTCTTGCTGTTCAGATTTGCCTTATTCTGGAATGATTTGTGAGATAAACTCTGAATTGTCATAGCTTTAGTGCAAATCTTTTTATCTGTAGAGAGTAGTTGTGAAACTTTATTAGTGAGAATAAGGAATGCAAGCTTATCTCTAGTTTATGTAGAGACTAAACCTGGTAAGGAAGAAGATGAATATGAGAACAGTGGTGTCTGTGGAATATACCACAGCTGCCCATCATACATGTTGTTATTTTTCCTATTCTGGTAGAGCAGAGAATGCAGTCCTAACAGGACCTTGATAAAAGCTGAGTGCACCAGATTCTGATCTTTCATGCCTGGTAACACCTCCACGCATGGTCTTATTTAAATGAACCTAGTAGACATGTCTGAAGCAAAATACTGTTCAGACAACATGTGGCTTTTAAAGAGAAACTAACTGAAGAAATTCTACACTCAGGTTGTCACTCGCTCAGTTGTTGACACAGCTGTTTGGGGATTGTGAACTGGATCAGGGAACCAGATAAGGTTAAAAATAATGCAAACAAAAAGCGGGCAGGAGAAGGTACCAGCTTACTTCTGTGGAAGGGAGGAGGTTTTGCACTTCTTCCCTGAGCTAAGCTGTGCTTTGCACTGGCTGTCTCCCCCTCCTGAACAACAGCTTCAATATATGTCAGACCCTTCTGTGAACTGATTTACTCACTAGATAGAGCAGCAGAAAACTATCCAAACTTGTTTTTTACTCTGCCATTTTAGCACATTAAATTAGCTCAAAGGAGAATCTGGTGAGAACCACAGCTAGTAGGAGATAAACGGCAGAAGCATGACCTCCTGCTCATAGTTTCAGGGAGCTATTATTTAGTTTAGTGCACCTCTGGAAACCCTGTGCAAATAATGGTGTCATTGCATGTGGGGTAGGAGAGGGCTCCAGCACTGAGCAAAACAAGTGACTGGCAGAGAGGGTAGAGAGAATTCCATTGCCAAAATCCCTTGTATCTTGAAGTTGAGGTGTCAGCATGAGACAGAAGGGCAGCCCTTGTCTTTCTGTATCAGAGTGTAAAAATCAGGACATAAAGGGTTTGGAGAAGACTTAGTGCTTAGAACCTGAAGTGCTGTATTTGGAATTAGCTGTAGGACTTTGTAAGAAATGTAGAACTGAGTATGAAATAATAAATGCAGATTGTAAAGTAAATGGAGGTTTTTCCCCTTTAAAAACAAAGTTAATCATGGAAAGATAAAGTTTAGATTTGGTTATGGAGTGATTCTCTATCTTATAATTGCCTAGAAATAATTCATTTCTGATTTCAATAGCAAATTCCAGATAACATCACAGACTGGTGGCCAGACAGCCCTTGCTGGATTTCAACTACACACATTCTGCTTGTAGATCTTGTCCTTCTAGCTCTGGTGATCTGTCTTTGCCCCCTAGGGACCATCATGAATGGACCAGCTACATGATTTAAATTTGTAGTACTTCAGCAAACTTTATTTTTTTCCCATTACAGTGGCGGCTGTTTAATTAGGGGAAGCAAACTACCCGCAACACACTGAACTGAATTAGGAGTGTGTGAATGTAACTAGGACTTTTTCAGTCCTGGAGACATAGAAGATTGTCAGTAAGATGAAAGCATTAAACTCCAAGCTTAGCTAATACCAGTTTAAACTAATAACTAAAACGCCACGGCTAGCTTATATCTACTTAATGCTGCTCAAAGTGAACATGTAGCTTTAACCTGGTTCTCAAGGACAGAGGCTAAATAAGCTCACTACTACCTCTGACATTACCATAGCCCATTTATGATCAGTATTTGTATTGGTGATTTAATGAAGAAGCTAAAGACTGGACATGTCTACAGGAGACAAACTTGTTTTGTGGATAGAGGATGCCATTCTTCAGTTAGCTATCTTTACTGTAATATTAATTTCTGATTATTTGCAATGCACATTAAAGACAAATGCTGAAACGTGACCAGCCACAGTTTGCATAAACGTACATTGATACACAGATATTCAGCATGAGGACATGATTTGATGAGACAGGGATGTTGATGGAAACACAGCTTTATGGGAGTGCCCAGCCTTGCTGGTGATGCTAAAAACCCTGCCAGAGTGAAGGTATTACTCCTAATGCAGATCAGCTCTTAGATCTGCTGCTGAGTGTAACCCCAAAGAGTTTCACTGGCACAGCAGAAGAGGGGCAGGAGGGAACAGCTGTGTTTGCTCAGTTGTGCCACTGAAGCTCTTTTGTCATTAGTCTACAGCCAGAGAACTAGAAAAGTAACTTCTTTATCCACCTTCAGCTCTCATCTAAATGGGGAACCACTTGTTCCTGTTCTTGTGCTGCTGTTCACTCTTTTTTTCAATTTGCTGCTGGAGTCTATGTGAGGCTGAATGTAAACTGATCAGTGAAATGATTCAGGTTGAAAAGCCATTCCCATTCCTTATTTAAAGTTCTGACAGTTCAGTTGGTCTTGTATTAAACAACGGTCCTACATAGGTAGTTGCACAGCACAACTAAGAAGAAAAACAGTTAGCCAAGGATAAAGGACATTAGAAAACTCTTCTATTGGTTTGGTTGTGGGTGAAAATGTGAATAGAACTACCCTTTAAATGAAAGGTGCAGTTTAAAAAGAGCAATCTTGCATTTTACACCTTCCTCTGTGAGACAGGTTTGAATCACTCACTGGAGAGGCTTGTACCAGTTTGCCTCTGTGGGTTTGAAACTGGTGCTCTAGTCATACTGATTGTTCAAATCAGTTGATCATCTTGCTCCTAATTACCCTTTTACAGCCCTGAAGAGAATGCTGCTTTATGATTACCTTGTTGTTAATCAGGTTCTCTTTTCTTTTGAATTGATAAGACTCTGATAGGGTGCACAATGTTCATTAATCACATACAGGAAGAAGCAGTGGTGGTGGTGTGATTTTAATAGCTACCTAAGATCTGAATACAAGGCAAACTCAGGGTGACACATCCTTGGAAAGATTCCTAGTGAAAACTGTCCTGGAGAGAGCATATCCAGTGAACAAAATTACCCAGAGCAAGGCTTGCCAGTTACTGCAAACTGAGAAAAGGCAGCTCGGAAAAACAAATTGAACTTTGCTGTAGGAAGGAAATCATGCCAGTGCGTTCTGTGAGAGACTGGGCACATGATGAGGGTGAGGACACCCTCAGAGATACCCTCCTCAGTGACACTTGAATGGGTCACTGAGGACAGAAGAATTAAAAAAGTCATGATTAATACTGGTGTCTGTGATGTGTCTTGCAGCAATAGAACATTCAAATCCTTTGCAGTGCTCTCATTGTTAATTGTAGGTCCCTTCAGTCATTAACATTGGGTAGATCACAGAGTCCATATCTCCTCACAATTTCAAGACATCTTCTTTACCTCAGCTTTTTTTTTCATCTAGTCTAATATTAAAACTCCCAGTTAACATGACAGGTGGTACCAACAGCATGCCAATTACTGAACTTTCTGTAGTGTGAGAGGAAAAAAACACACCCTTTTATGAGAGAATTTGAAACTTCTGTGTGCTGAGTATGGATGGGTGCAGCCTCCCCGTTTTCTGCCTAATAATTACTACAATCTTGTACTTTTGTATAACGATTTAAATACAAATCCGTAGTGCAGCTGAAGATATAGCCTAGATGAATTCTTTCTCACAAAGCAGGTAAAAATGCAGCCTCAAATCGAAAGTTATGAAATTTTTCTTAAAACTCACTGTTGTTTATTAGGCACTGAAGAGGCTTTTCTCCTAAATGATAATACACTGGGTTAACTTTAGCAAGGAACAAGAGCAGATCTTAGATAATACTGACATTACTTTCCCATAGCTTGAACACATGGGCTGCATTTTTGCAAGGGATAGCACCACTGCACCAAAACCCCCAGCATTGTGGACATTATGCAAAGCAATCCAAACTCCTTGACAACAAAGCTGGAGAATTTTCCCATAAATTTCTTTTCCCGAAAGAACAAGACAAACAATTTCAAGTTTATGGGTACTCCCACACTATTTCATGCTATAATTTCATTGATTGCTATGCTTGTATTACATTTTTATTTAAGCGAAGAAGCTATGTAAAGCCTGGTTAGTAAAACTGCTAAAAATTTCACTGAACAATCCCTAACCCATTATCAACTTTTAATGAAAGCATAATACATAACATTTCCTGATAGTATATTCATTCTTTACAAGTACTTCTTTTGGGATAGATATGAAGAAATAATACACACATGGTATTTTTTGTCCTACTATGTCAGATTTTATTATGTTTGAGTGAAAAGATAGGCAGCTGTTTTCATTTTTCTGGGTGCTAAGGTAGGCTATGATGATCTTGTGGATAGGATGTTGGCTTATAGGCTGGTATCATTATGTTAGGGAGGTGAAAAGATAAGATAGCATGGCTGTAATTTTATCTAACTGTAACAATTCTAAGTTTTTGAAAAGTGAACACTAATCTGAAATGTTCTGTCTTCTGAAGAGATGT
>VZTQ01005944.1:0-20675 GCA_013400755.1 Pelecanoides urinatrix
CCGAGCCGAGCTGAGCCGAGCCGCCCCGCACCGCGCCTGAAAAGTTGGAACTCGCTTTCTAGCATTCGACCCGAGGCCGGCGAGGGGTGTGCGGGCACAGGCACAGGCCCGGCCCGGGCCGCCCCGCGGCGGACGCCTGAGGGGAAGGGGGCGGGGCGCCGCCTCCAGCCGCCGCCGCCTCCGTCCTCCCGCCCGCCCGCGGGAAACTTCGCCTCAGAGTCGTCAACGAGTCCCCATCTGTCAGGTACCATTTCCCCCGCTCTTTCCTTTTTTGGGGGGCGTTTTCCTCAGCACCCCGTTTTCAAGGAGCGGGAGAAAAGCGGAATATTTTTTTCTTCTTAAGCGTGTCAGTGATGACAGAAGTGGCACCGGCAACGTGACTTCCCTCCCGCCCGTGCCGGTGCATCCAGTCGCCTGCTCCTGTCGCAGCCGTGGTGACAACGCGGCCCTGCAAAGGCACCCCAGATCAGCCCGCAGCCCTCCCGGTCCTAAGGAAAAGTAAAACTGACGGCCCATAAGCCGTCATCAAATTATTCATCAGACACAGTCAAGTCATTCTGTATAATGATTTTAAAGTGTTTGCCAAACAATTAGTGGAAATAGATTGGATTACGTTGACCATGTTCCTTGAGTATTCGGTATCCTGACTGCATGCCCAGCACCTCAAGCACGGTCCTCTGAGAAGGGAAATGTTTTCCTCATCGGCTAACACTGGTATCACAAAACTCAGATAATTATAAATGGAAAGCAAATAATGTAGGTAGTAATTTTTTTCAGAATACTTGTTCTATTTCATATAAGAATATATTATATGTTTTTCATTTTAAAAAATACTAATTTTGCTTCCAAGTCATAACTGGGAGGGCCAGTGGTTTGCTGAGCAGCACACAGCACACTCATAACAGCCCATAGGCATCAATGGAAAAGACTAGAGACAATTTTCTGCCACAAGTCTCATCAAAAGCCCACTGAAGCTCCTCGGTCCCCCACACCTGATATTTTAAGGAAGAAACCACCGTTTAGTAATACCCATGGAATCCTTTGACCATTCTATTTGTTGAGGAAATCCTATTTTCTTCAGTCTCCAAATGTGGCATGAACATGGAATACCATGAAACATACCTGAGTATAGCAGAAACTCAGCTTTTTGATGTCAGGTGACGTTGTCTGAAGGAAGGTTAGCCAAAGAATACCTGAATTCATCATCCAGAGGAACCTTTGTGACAGGCAGCTCTCTTCCATACGAGGTCAAAGAGCCTTTCATCCTGCCCTAAACCAGGTAAAAATACAGCAGGAAGGTTCCCAGCAACAGAATATGTAAACTACATCAGAAACACGGTGTTCACTATGTCCACAATGATTTGTTTCTCAAATTGCTTCAGTATTTTCCTTCAGGGACTTCAGCCTGTCAAGGCTGCTCATCAGTGGCCCACAGAACTTCGTGTAGTTTAAGAATTTATTTCAACTTTTCAGACAGCAACAATTAAGGCATAAAATTCCTTTCTACTTCAACATCCTTCTTCAATTGTTCTCTTCCCTCTGAGGGGTCAGTGTTTAAAGCATCTCACTTCTAAAATTTTAAGCAACTTGACATTGCACGTTTCATCTTCATATTAGTGCATTCCATCCTGAATCTGTACTCCAGCATAGCCTGACCTCTGAGCTATCTATACTGTTAGGTAAAGATTGCACTAAAATTCTGTGGTTTGAACCAAAGTTCCTACATTTTGAACCAAAAATCTTACGGTTTGTACTCTTCTCCTTTCCATTCTCTTCTCCTTTTATTTTTTGTTTTTCTTTTCTTTTTTTTTTTTTTTTTCCCTAATAAATCTTGTATTCATACACGTCAATAGGTGGCATTTACCCTACTTGCTCTCCTCTAGCAACAGGCATACTATCTGCCCCTCCAATGCAATGTTCTTTAAAAGTCTCAAAACAGATTATGGGTTCTTAAATGTTTGAGGGTTTTCTTATCTTTTTCCTTCAAACATTGTTCCTCATCCTGCTGTTAACCATTTGCTCTAGCTCAAAATCTCTTCATTTGAAGTTCAGAGCGCTGCCTCTGGGGGAGCATCACTGGTAGGAAGTTAAGCTTAATTGCACAGTGATCAGTTACTAATGGAGATCCAGCTGCAGTCTTTTCTTATAGCTGCGAACTACTCAGAACCTATTCAAGGCCTCTGTAGAGCACACTTCTGCTGGCAGCAAAACAAGATCTGAAAACTTATTTATAGCATTATGTATTGCTCCTCCAGACCATTTGTAGATGTTTTCAGTCAACCAGCCATTACTGAAATGGCTAATAATCTATTTGTTTATCGCATGATTTAGCACTCTAACATCATTGTTACTGTGATGTTGGTGATGAAGCAAAAAACGTTGTATGTTTCTATTACTAGAAGTGCATAGCCAAACATAATAAAATCCACAAATAACCGTTGTCTAATATCCCCGTGTGCTAACAGCTCCATAGAATAGATGCTAAGGTGTATTCAGTCCTGTGGGCAGGAAGGAGTAAAGTGGAGATAAAATAAAATAAACTGTTGTAAGGAACTTGGAACAAATGGATTGATGAGGGGTGAAAGAAACAGCAAAATCCAGGATATGTTTGAATAACAAAAGTAACCTCAGGATAACCATTAATACTCCATCTGTGCTGAAAGAAAGGGGCCTGGTGCAGGTGGAACAGAGAAAATTACTCAGATCTCTTCAGAGATGCACACAGCATAACACTGTGCAGTTAGGATGTGCCAGAGTACTAGGTAAAGGATAGCAAAGCAGCTAGAAAGGCATCTTGTTAAATATAGTCTATAATTTAATTTGGTTTGCTCTTTGCTTCCATGTTTTCAGCTTAAAGACTTTCAAAGTCTATTAAATAAAGTAGAAACTGTTTTCTTTTGTGTGGGTGGGTGGGTTTGAGGTTTTTTTCACCTGCAAATCCTGTCTGGGAATAAGGTGAATCAGGGTGAAGCTTTCAAATTGAGGCTGGTCCTGTCTTCTCACAGACAGCACATCCTCATTCCCCTGAGGCTGGTGCACAGAGACAAGTTGTTTGAGCCAATTAACAGATCTGGTATCACCAAGTGCCAGGTTTTGGGAGAGACCTCTCAAAGAGTAAATGTACCCTATTGCTGCAAGCAAAAGCCAGAGCATCATGAATGCATCTTTCTTTTCTTTATGCAGAGTGATCTCTTGAGAAATTCCCTGAAAAGCAAGGCTTCTAGAGGGTCTGAGAAGCATATGGAGAATTTGAGATAGAAAAGACATTCATCTTCAACTTGTATGTTCCATGTAAGCAGACATATTTATATCAGAACAGTCCCAAGGGGATCAGGATTCAACTTAGCTGTGGCCTCTAAATTAAGATTCTCCAACAAAGTGATACTCTATGGCTGTACGTTTTGTTTAGGCAGTTCAGTGTCCCTTCAATAATTAGTGTAGCATTTAAACTGAATGCTGTGGTCCCCGCTATGTTTAAAGCTTGCGATCATAAATACCTAAAAATCTTTTATGGGTACTGTTCTTTCTTTCACCATTGTCTTTTTTTTTTTCCTTCAAGTTTTCAGCCTTAGCAGACACATGTAACTTTTTTTATTCTGAATTTACTAGACATCATTAGTTGAAAATCCCTTCTCTCCGGACAAAGGTCTATAATATCAGATATTCTAAAATAAAGTTAGAAGCTGTCCCTGTATCTTATTTGCAGGTGAAAAAAAGCACTATTTCTACTTAGCCTGTTCATAAGTGCATAAAAGCCTTTTAAAGTCAATTAAGACAGTCCATAAAAATTTAAGAGGAAAGGCTTTAAAAGTCCACTGATAAGTTTTCTATTAGGGTAATACTTTAAAGCTTCCTTAGCACCTTCCATCAAATGACTTCATTTTGCTTTATGAACACCTCTAGAGCTAGGTATTACATCCTTTTAATATTTGAGGAGATCAACAGTTTAAGTACCAGACCCTTGGGGAAGTCAAGCAACATTGTTAGACAATGTTTATAGAAGCAATTAGCCCCAGAGGAGCAAAAACCTACTTAGAGGCGAAATAAGTGGGGATTCCAGAGTATTTAGGTTTCTATTTAACTTTAAAGATAACTCATGTCTGTAATACAAAAATGTAAGATCAGGCATAACTGAGAATTAAACCACCAGTGATGAGAACACAGCAACCAACGTCACCCTTAAAACATCATTTCAGTGTTCTGCTTTTTTTCATTGGCTTCTCACTGCATTCTAGCTAAAATCCAGATAGCTTTTTTCACTTTCATGTGGCTAGTTCCAAGCTACCCTGAGAGACCTGGAGTTCCCAGCACAGCTTCTGCACATTGGATTCATCAGCCTCAACCACAAGAGCTACACGTGCAGATTTTCCAGTATTAGCATAACAGATCAAGATTAATCAAAATACAGCTTTTCTAAAGTATCCCAGAATAACACTCCTAAACTTCAATTACATTCCACCATTCAAAAAATAGAAGGTTCTGCTGAAAGAAAATTGCATTCAGAAAACTGAATGTCACTGATCAAAATACAGAAAACAGATACTTTCCATCCACTGAATGGTGGTGGTATAGGAATTATCAGAGCCAGCTTTTCTAAAGTTCTGTTATGTCCAATATACTTCTGATGATTGTATATATCACTGTAATATCTGAATAGTTTCAAACCGCAAACTAAACTAGGTGACTAACATCTGCTCCTTCTTCCTCTCATCAAAAAGGCAGCAGTATTGTGTTGGAGTCTTTGCTGTATATGGCGGCAGAAGAAATGGTCCTTGCAATTAAAGCAGAAGGTAACGAGATTCTGGATGATTATTAGTTACTGTTGAAATTTGTAATACCATCTTGTACTTATGGTTACTGCACAGGCAAGTTTTACCCTTGTTTCAGAAAGTTCAGTTACACTGAAGAAATAACTGGCACTGGCTTTGGCACTCATGGTCTTCATCCCAGAGCTGAGTCCAGGCTGTTAAGAGTCTTGAAGAAAAAAAAACAAGACCTCGAATATAACTTATTTTTATAAGTTTGCTAGATGGTGAAGATTACATACACTGTTGTGCTTCATCCAAACGATAAAAAGATAATTGAAGCTAGATGACTGACCACTAAGATAGGATGGCAGCTCCATGAAAAAGAGGACAGTAGAGAAGTATTATTTTGTAAATGCTGCTATCTGAGACCATCAGAAAGGAGTAACAAGGTTCTCTAAAACCATCTAAATGCAAAGACCAATTGCAAATATACAACTTCAGAGAAAGTTGATCTCACCATCAGTCTATTATTTGCCTTGCCCGAGTTCAGATTCAGTTGCTTGCTCTTCATTCATGAGCTAATCCCATCTAAGCATTGGGTCATCTTGATAATTGAAGTTATGTGAAATAGGCAACTGAATGAAGTAAAGCTGATTATTCAAAAAGAAAGAAAGAAAAAAAAGTGCCAGGAGTTTAAAAGCTAGATTACATGAATTTTTGCTCATCTCAAAAATGCAGGAAATTATTTTCCCTGAATTCTGCAAGATCAAGTGTGCCGCTGATTAAAACTTTGTCTACTGAAGTGGAAGAGCAGAACACTGATGAGTTTGATTGTCCTGCAAGCAAGATATTTTCAATGAGACTGTTAACAAAATGAAGCCACTATGATAATTTAATTCCTAGTTCAGGCCTTCCAGCAGCTTTTCAACATGAGTAATCTCCATCAGTTCAATACCCTCAAAATTATAAATAACAACCAGTAAATACATGCCATTCAAATGTAGACATGCATGAACTTATGAGGTAGTTCATAACTTTTATAGTCTCACCACCAATTAACAAAGTAAATAAATTACTAAAGCCCTATCAGATTATAATTTCCCAAAAATAACTTTTCTGTGATTATGTTTCTGTGATTTCTGTGATTATAGTTATGAAGTAACTATATGAAGTAACTAATCAAAGGCGGGAAAATCATAGAATAACCCAAATGAGAAGGAATCAAGACAGTTGGCCTGTCATGAGTCTCTGCCTCTAGCGTAAGTATCTTTACATCTGAGAAAACCCCCACAGCTATTCTGCCTGCTTCTGGGTACATTCAGATCATTTACGAAATACTGAGCGATATTGGCCGAGGCCAACTGCATGAGGTTCAACAAGGCCAAGTGCCGGGTCCTGCACTTCGGCCACAACAACCCCAGGCAACGCTACAGGCTTGGGGAAGAGTGGCTGGAAAGCTGCCCAGAGGAGAAGGACCTGGGGGTGCTGGTTGACAGCCGGCTNAGACTCACCACTATTTCATCAATCATGGTAAAGATGTAGTCTAAGAATGAATGTACTGAAAGATATGACAAGATCTCTTGTCACCACTCAGATAATGAAAAAGATTAAGAGGCTTCGCCATTCAGCACATTGTTCAAAGCTTATTGATAAAGCAGTAGCGCCTCCTCGGCACAAAGTATATTACAAGACATGCAAAGAATATTTGGCTACTCCTTTGGCACTATACGGTGTATCGTGTGGGGAGGAACATGGAGGAGGGAGGAAGAAAGACTCCCAGTCACACGCTGTAGAACTCATGGAAATTGCATTTAACTGTCTTTTGCACAATTCCAAGAAAAGCTTTGATCGATACAGAATTCCATTTTTACACAAGAAATACCACAAAGAGGCAGCAAACCTTCAGAAATAATTGACAGATATTTCAAAGGGATTTGACAGATCATTAACTTTGGATTTCTTCAGTGACATCATCCTATTTGATCCAATTAATAACAAACCTCACTAGGAGAAAACCTAGGCAGCCGTTGGTACCAGACATGGTATTGCGGCTCATAAGCACATATCCTTTCTGTTACATAGAGCCCAAAATCAAAAGAAAGAATAATCATTTTTTCTTAAAACAGGTTAAAATGAATGCAATGAAAGGCAATTAGAATGTCTCTGCAAATTTTTACTTTTTTAATGTTGAAGTTTTGGAAGTAGCAAGACCGAAGATTTGCTGCTGACTTTGTTGCTAATTTAGGAAGTTCTGTTCTGAGTCTAGACAGCCCAGCATTGATAAAGTTGTTTTATAATCAGATTAGTTTGATCAAGAGACTGCTAAAAAAAGCAAATTAATTTCTGAAACCTCACTATACCTAATGAGAGATCTAAACATCAGTCTCCTATCAAGCCAGTAGACTACAAACAGTTGGATTCTTAAGCTTTACTTGCAAAAATAATATTCATTGCAGGCAATTATTGTGTGAAGAACAAATATGATTATAAAGGAGATCATGAAGTAGGCCATTACCATTTCATATAATTGAATATTTTCCTATTCACTTTTCCTTCCATAATTCTCCTCCAGACACAAACAGGATTTCTCTAGGCTGCAGAAAAATTGTAACTCTACCACCACATTACCATTTAACCACGTATTTGACAATGCTCGAGAATGTGGAGAACAGATATTTGAATAGAGTGTTTGGATTTACATAGCAGTGAGTTCAACAAGGAGCTTCAGAGCAAAAACGTCTAAAGCACAGCCCCGATCTAACATCCAAAATGAAATAAATATTCTAATGTTCTTGTTTCCATTCCTGTATGGATTTTTCTTTAATGCCGGTTTGCTTATAGGGAGAAGCTGTTCATTGTCCATAAATTTACTGAAAATGACTGTTTTCAACAAACAGGGTACAGATTTTTTTAAACATTAGGAATGATATTTCAAATTCTTGCCAATTCTTATCTTTGATTTCTGCTCTTAATCAAATTATTTTTTTAAAGTATGTACAAGTAGCAGGAATTTAAGTTTACTTCCATTATATTGTGTAACCCAGGAACTCACTGGAACAAAGCTGTCAATATCTCATAGATACATTTCGTGAATCGTGCTGCTTTTAACCTTCTGCTGCTGTATGAATTGTAAGCCTTTTAGGAAAGGTTCACAGTGCATTAGATTTTTTAAAAGAACGATACTATCCCTGTCACAATAAAAGGCTTATCAGTTACTTGTTATTCAACATGCAAAACAACCTCAAAGATACCATTCTAAGGTTTGAAAGGTCGAGTTTAGTTTGTAACTCTTTAAAATCACACATGAATTTTGATAGTAAACACTAGCATCCTCATAAAGCTGAAAAGGTTGGTATTTTTGAGGATAATACAAGCAGAAGCAGTTTCACTATATGGCTGAATATTTAAATATACAAAGCAGTCAGGAAATAGGTCCACCAGCAGCCCTCCATTCTGTGAAGCCCAATAAGTGCTCGATGCTTTGTTTATTGTTTATGCTGCTGGAAGCAATGAGGCTGGGAACATTAATGTGAAATGCTTACAAAATAAACACTGAATTCAAATGGAAGGCAAGAGCCTATGTTAGCTAAAAGAATAAGACCAACCCAAAATAATAAATGTTTAGAGCCACAGGAAATATTTATTATCAACATTAATTTGTGCTATGTTTTATTTTTCTATACAACATTACTACTGCATAGCTTTCATAGCTGGAAAAAGCTTAAAGAATCACTGAGAGCCAAGATGTACAGAAATGAAAATTACTTTATCATCTGTCCAACATACATTGTGTTCCTGAGAAACTACCATATCTGAGTTGAAACTGCAAAATTAGAACACCTCCAATCAGCAGAACTAGTCTATTACCGCCGCTACAGGAATGTTATTTGACTGCTGTTACCATATTTAGTTTAATCCCTTGATACTGGAAGCTGGGATCTCCTTGATGCCAACCACTTCTCTCAAACGCATCAGCGCAAATTAGAGGCAGCCCAAGCTTGTCATTTGCGAAAGGAAAAGTGAAAAGAGGGGCAAACACTCTCATACAACGGTTTCATCCAGGTTTTAAAGCTCAAAAATATCTGACATTTGTATTACTGGGGACCAACGCCCAGTTTTGTATCAGAACAGTTCTAGGAAGCATACCACAAAAGCAAGCTACCAGTATAAGATGTATTAGTAGAAAAACGAACTAGGTTGACCAAGTAGATCATTTTTCCCTCTCTGCTTCACATAAATCTTATGTCACAAACATAGTTTTGAAGTTAAATAATTTTAAAAAGTCAGAGTACCGATACAAAATTATACGTCTAATAGTAAAAGATGTTTATTATTAAAACCTTCAGCTGTTCTAAAAGCAAGATAAATGGCTATTCCTCACAAATTACAGTAAGTGAATAAATTCACATACTTTAGAATACAACTCTCTGCTTCCTAGTATCATGGTGTGGTATAGCTTTTTATTGCTAAATTGTCAGAAAATGAAGAAAACTCTAGCAATCTGATTACAAATTAATAATTGTAGGTTGACTGGATGGAAAGAAAACTATTTGCTCTTTGACTTTTATTGAGGTATCTTTTTAAATGACATACTGAAAGCTAATTTCAGCATTTTTTCTTTATGCTGCATTTCTTATGGCAAATAATTAGCAGTTTCCAATGTGCACTGTGTAGCAGTGCAGGTTGAAAATTACAGGTCAAACTAACGGTGTTTCACAAACCCTGATCCAAAAAGGGAGAAGGTGATCAGAAATGGTGGTATTGCTCTATCAGGCAAAGCTGACCAAACCGATACAGAACACACCAACACAAACTGGCCTGTACCAACAGCACTTCAACTTAGTGAACTAATACAGGTACCACAGATGAATACTCCTGTCACCCCAAAGGGAACTCCAGTGCCTGTCTTTTGCACCGGTGTATATACCCATCTCCCAAAAGCAAAAGTTCAGGGCGTTTTATGACATCAAGACATAGCAAAGTATGAAGTCACCATTTATTCTTTTCTCTGACAAAAATTCTAAATGTTATCCCTACAAATCTAAACACAGTATAACTGGCCACTTACTTTGTCTCCATAATGTTAATAGCTATGTACCTAAACACAGCTTTGTGTACTCAGTCATCAGTAACTACCTCTGTATCTAGCAAACCTGAACATAGGTATGACCTCACATCAATATTAGCCCTTTACTGCTTTGAGGTATTATACAGAAGCACAATTAAGATGGAAGACTCTTCTCTCTCCAAAAAATATACTCCTTTCACTTAGTACTATTTTCCTATCATCTAGTCCATTCTATATTTTCAAGAGTCCCACACTATAAATAGTTTACTTTATACAAACCACGTATCTTCAAAACCCACCAGAATTCCTGATTTAAAAAAAAAATCACTGTAAGTAAACAAAGCATTGCTTTTCTGTTTAGATTGTTCCAAAGCAGACAACCAACTAATCCTAAGGGAGCAATTCCTCAGTACTCCAAGATAAACATGCTGACACCCTAGCTAGTCGTTTGAACGCTCTGAAGCAACATTAGTAAGGCAGGGAACGCAGGAGAAGAGCAAACAGCTAAAGTTGGTCAGGGCAGCTGACGTACTTTATTCAGGGCCCCTCGCTCCACAGGCCAGCAGAGCGAGCCACAGGGTCTTTTAGTCAGCCATGGCATTTCACAGAACAAAACGCATGGGAAGCTTAATTTCTATTTGACATTAGCAAACTCCTGCATATTTTACAATTTCCCATTTTCTTCCCCATTTACTGCAGTTTGCAGTATATGCAGCCAAAACCAAAGCTCTGATGATGAGCAGGACTGTGGGTGTTCTTAACCATTCTAAGAGGGAGGCAGTGACTTTCATATGCTCTTCGATAAAGCAGCCTCGTTCCTACACCTTCTTCTTGGTGTCCTTTTGTTTCTCTGGGCAACCTCTTCTGACAGTTTTTCCACTGAAAAACAGGAATGAGGTTTTACCTTTCAACACTTACAAAAAACTTACAAAAAACCAAGGCTATTTTCAAAACCAAGTTACTCTGCATGCATCTGTTGTATCCCTGAGATAACTGTAGTTAAGAAGAGGGTTCCTGATACAGTTTCCTTTTAGGGCCTAGAAAATGTCTTTCTCTAAGAAGCCATGCTGTCCCTTTCTTTAGTCCTTCAGAGAGGGACAGTTACTTCTTAGGTAACTTGCTCCCTTCCCTCTGCTGTATGGCTCTAAAATAACATCTTTAAAAAAAAAGTGAAATTTGCAGTAACTCTAAGGTGTCCACAGTGATTTAAGTGAGTCTATATGTTACTGCCCCAAACCCTTAAATACTCAGTTGTGAGAAATCAGCATTGTGCAGTAGAACAGTGATTGCACGATGCCTGCACAGAGACGCTGAGCTACGTGACGGCCAGTGAAGGAACGACTGCATATTTAGTACACGCAGTCTGATATGAGAAAATGCTTCAGTCCTGAACTGTAGTATTGCAAGTGTTTTGCTTGTCAGTTCTTCAGTAAGAGGAGTGCTTTCCAGGGAATCATGATGACATACACAAATGACACGCAAGTATCAAATCCGTTAGGTTCCCAAGATGCTTGAGCTTCAGGACCCCCTCGAAGCGCTAGCCCCCAGATCCCAGTGGGATCCCAAGAGCCAAGCTGCTTCCCATAGCTCACGCTCCCACTGCCGGGGGGGAGAGGGCACTGGGCCTGCACTGTCCCCAGCGACAGCTGGGACACCCGACAGCCTTCCAATTAAGCCAGTGACACCAGTGCACCCCAGTGCCTTTAGGTGGATTGCACAGGTGTCATGGACTTAATTGGGAGATGGCAGAGTTGCACAGCTGTCAGAGGACATTAACTTGGCCTGTAGTATTTGCATTCCTGGTAGCAAAGACAGAGGAGAGTGAAAGATCCCAGGCTGGCTGTCAAGGCCCAAGCTGAGTTTGTGGGTATGACAATTAAAAAAAGAAAGCAAGAAAACCAGGCCAAAGTCTCTCCTGTGTCAAGTTCCACTCACAGCCACAGCCATCTGCTCCCCCATTCGCAAGTACCAAAGCCACTGCAGTTTATGCCAGCTGGTTCTGGGGTCCTCAAGGGATTTCATGCTGCGAATTGGCTGTGTTTGTGGACCTTGCTGTACCTAGGAAAAGTCATACAGAAAGTGGTTCTACACCACTTGGCTGAAGGCTGCACAAGAGTACTAGAGAAATTCTTACCTGGGGAGCAGCCATTTTTCAGCGTTGCACAAAGTAGCTCCCCCACCCCCAAGAAGGATGGTAAGCAAGCCATCGTGAAACCCCACACATTGAACCCAAGTTATCCTAGAGCAGGAATTTGTAAAACAAACATTTCTGTTTTTGGGAATACTAGTTTGAAATCAAACTGTTTAAATCCAGGATCCCCATGTTTTAAATAAAAACTCTAACTGCAGTCAGACAACTTAATTCAGTTCAACATTTTATGAAGAGCCAATCTCCCTCCTGCCTACTGAAAACTTCACAGGGCAGGAAAGCCCAGACCCATCCCATAATGCCTGAAGAGGGGGAGATCCCCCACTCCCTCACTTGCTTATCAAACTTCGGGCAGACTCACAAGTCCCACTTTGTATTATAAATTCACTCAAGTTTTCATCTTCAGACTTGTTTTCTTTCACAATAGTATTTTCATTGCTAACAAAAAAAAGTTTTCAGAAATTCTCCACTTCCCCTCACATAAATGGCATTTTAGAAAAAAAAAGTTGGAATTAGAAGAGAACCCTCAAGTTACTTGATTCCAAGTAATTTTGTAGGCAACTGCTATGATTTAAATAGGATACCCCAAACATCACTGCTTAAGATTAGTCTTGTAACTGAGGTTAGTTGCCAGATCTCCAAACATAACCTATTTTTGCTTCAGTCTTACAGCATGACAGCACATGGTTCCCATTCTAGGGGAATCTCTTTCGGCAAGGGCTGCTCCAGCTCCTCTTTCCCAAAAAGACAAAATCTCAGTGTATTCCAGGGAGAGGAAAAACTGAAGCCTGACCAAATATGTTAAATCACAGAATCACAGAATGGTTTGGTTTGGAAAGGACCTTAAAGATCATCTAGTTCCAACCCCCTGCCATGGGCAGGGACACCTTCCACTAGACCAGGTTGCTCAAAGCCCCATCCAACCTGGCCTTGGACACTTCCAGGGATGGGGCATCCACAACTTCTCTGGGCAACCTGCTCCAGTGCCTCACCACCCTTATGGTGAAGAATTTCTTCCTTATGTCCAATCTAAACCTACCCTCTGCCAGTTTAAAAACATTGTCCCTTGTCTTGTCACTACATGCCCTGGTAAAAAGTCTCTCTCCATCTTTCTTCTAAGCCCCCTTTAAGTACTGAAAGGCCACAATAAAGTCTCCCCGGAACTTTCTCTTCTCCAGGTTGAACAACCCCAACTCTCTCAGCCTTTCCTCACAGGAGGGTGCTCCAGCCCTCTGATCAAATCTTACTATAAATTTCACATGGGATTAGCTTTCCCCAACTGAAAATGCTGTCAAGTCATATTTCACTAAAAATCACTACAAAATTACAACGGTGCAATGTAATTTGACCTACAATGTCACTTAAGTATTATTTGTGTTGATCTTAAACTGTATCTGAACATTGCCCAGCAGGGTAATGTATAACTGGCCACAGACACTTCACTTTACAGGACATATTACTACAGTTCTGCCCAAGAAATATCTAGGAGTATGTCTGAAGAAAGCATTCTCCAAAAAAATTCTGCATGCATTTCATTTCTAAAACCATTTCCTACATAATTTAAACAAGTTTGCAAGGGATCAGCATTGTATGTATTATATTGATGTCACCATAATTGTGGCTTAAGCATCCGCACTTTTCATATTAAAATATTAAACTACTGCCATGTCAATAAAACAGCAGTTTAACAGGAGACTAAATGGCTTCTCACGTTTTCATCAAAACAATAGAAATACTGACATACTGTGGCAAAAAATTAGTATAAATAGACTTTATTGAAGTCAGTACCTTTGTACTGAAGCTGAAGATTGTGTCTACATAAGCACAAGTTGTAACATTTCACAACTTCTAAAAGGAATGTCAACAATTACAACGATCATGCATACCATGGTCGATAATCACATTTTTAGAAGCATTTTCAACCATTTCTAAAGAAATGCTTATAACATTGTTATATATAGAACTACTTTCAGTAAACTGCAAAACATTGATCAGCTTTTCCAGTATGAGCTACAGTGTCAACACAAAAGGGAGGCATAAATGTTTAATTTATGAAATCAGAATGGAATATTTACTGTAAAGAAAAATTAAAAAGCTTTCAAATAAAGGCCATTATTGAACCAAAGTGAAGAGCACAACTTGAACTCTGAATCCTTTCATCTCTTAAAGCTGTCCTCTGAATAACTTCAGTTCAAAGCACAAATTCAGTACTGCGAGTATTCCTTGGACTGAAGTTTGGCAATGATGCGATCCAACTGTCTCTTTGCTTCACACTGTGGAAAATTGCTCATGTCATAATATTGAGGGGCAATTTTCACCAGCCTGTCAAAAAAGGAACAGTTTGTTACTAATACTCAAACTTTCAGATGCATCCTACAGAAATTCTACAAGTGAGGAAAACAAAGATTATCCCTTATTTTCAGCTCATTCTGCGATTCTAAGATTAATGAAAGTTTACACACATGCACATGCATTTACATCTCAGTCCCATCCTGTGCAAGTGCCCAAGTCCAAAGCACTTGAGTCTAGCGAGACGCTCCTGTTCCACCATATGATCCTTGCAGACCCACGCCACTGCTTCAGCACATGCCACAGTAGCCCACAGAGGCAGGCCTGCTGCTTCATGTCAAAGCCACAAGTCCACAGAAGTCCACCTAAATATCAGTGTGAGCAAGAGCACAGTTCAGCCTTGGCTGTTTTAAGCTTAGAAATGTAACCAAGGCCATAGGATCCTGCTTCAGGCTATACAGCACTTGTTTAGAGAAAGATTTCTAAGGAAGGATTCAAACACGTATTTTACATTAAAATACTACGGACAATATGTATACGCTATGTTTTCCGGCTTATGAATCTTTAAACTCGTTTGGCCCAACAGCATAATTTCAACAACCGTTGAAGAGCCTCCCATGTCCCCATGGGAGACATGGCAGTTTAAGTACAACCTTAAAGATGGGCAAGACGATGCACATCTCTGCTTGTCTGCAGAGGGTCAGGCCTCTAATTCCTTGATATGCACTCTATTGACTAATAAATGTTACGACAGGGCAGGTTATACCACCTCTTTCCTTCATATTTTAAGAAAGCACTGAATCCTGTTCAGATCCTTCCAGAAAAGTTACAGACACTTACTGCTAAGAGAGGTCCTAGATCTTGAGAACAGAGACATCTACCAGTACCTCTTAACTTAGGTACACACGTGGCTGCTAGGACATATGCCCAAACCTAGCATCTCCAAGAAGCTCCTTCCCAACAGGCTTACTACAGTAACTGGTTTTAAGTCAAGCATCTCTCTGCGCACTGCACACAGAGCCCGGGCACTTGAGTTTTACACACAACTCCCACAAACAGAAACAAGTATCCACAAAGAAAACTTTTAGTCATCTACAAGATCTCAAGCCCATGCAATTCCCCAAACCATTTTAAGAATATTTGCTTCAGGAAAAGTGAAAGGAATTACCTCAATTTAAAAAAGGAAAAAGAAAAACAAGAGCTTTACAGTAGGTCATGACTGTTTTAACACTTTTGGCTTACCATTCTGGCTTGATGTCTGTACATGTCCGGATGTAATTCTTTGTTGTAAGGACAAACTCATTATAGAGCACCCATTCTGGTTTATGATCAAGAACAGTGGAAGGATGCAACTGCACCACCTGGTTATCTTTTACTGTTAAGTAATGCCCTGTTCGTTCCAAATGTGCCACCTAAGTAAAAAGACATTCTTTCATTACCACAGGCAATTTTTAAATTAAGTGATTTCAAGCTGACTGTTAAGTGTTCCATACAAAATACACTAGCCCAACTTTCAAACCTCATTTAAATTTGACACATTACTTGACCACTTCAACTATTCAGAATTTTTTATAGACACAATCAAGATGTCAGATGTTTTTGCTAACTGCCATGGTAAGTGTATATTATAACATACAATTCTAGCAACATACAACACCACCCAAAAAGAAGAATCATTATTAGAACAACAGCAATGCAAACAAAAGTATTGGAAGGGAATATCGTACAGGTTTGTAACATCACACAGTCAACTGCAGTCTACTAACAGACATGTGCATCAAGCACTTCATTGCAGTAGCTGCTGTGGGACCAGTAAGCCGCAATATTATTCTCTCAAGTTTTTATTAGTGCAGTGTTTCTTTCAGTAGTAATTTTACTGGATCACATATTATTCTGCAAATCCTCTAACACAGTGGGCCTGAAAAAAATATGTCAGTCAGTAAGAATGGGAAGTTTAGTATATCAGAAATAAGAACAATCTTGTTGCAGCATGAGCTTCAGAGCTGGAAAATGTAGGTTCAGCAAGACAATTCTGCTGTGACCTTGGTGAAAATCAATTAACCTCTCTCTGACCAAGCTTCTTGCTCTATGAAAGCGAATAATGCCTACCTCGCTGAGATCCTGATACCTAGCTCATTAAGATTTGGTAAAGCAGACAGTTATCCTTAGAAGGATATCCACTGTAAGAACAGTTAATCTAACAGAACAGGTAACTAAAATTAACCTTTTGATACTGGTAATTCAAGATGACCTCAGTACTTATTTCATTACATACATATACATACACAAAAACACTGTAAAAAGATTAAGCAGGATGGACAATGGCTGAAATATGTTCAAAAGACACATTTTTAATCAGATCATCATTAGCTGCTTTCCTCTAACGTAGACTGCATACTTCCTTGTTTTCTTCATTCCTAGGTATACCTTACCTTTTTTTTTTTCCCCCATTTCCTATTCAAAGGTAAATTCCATCTATTAAATTAAAATCCCAGGATTTCTAAAGCAATAGCTACCTCAAGTTTTAAGTCAGAACATCTCCTTTACTTACTGAGTAGAGTGTGCTTCTCTTTTATATTTTATGACACTAATATCCGGAACATGTTTTAAGAGTGGAACAAAGGATTTCAATAGTCTGCAAATCTTTTCACCCAAGATTTTAGAGATTACACCACTACTTTATTTCAAGCCTGGGGAGCCAACAGAGGGTCTTTTAAAAGGAGATTAACAGTGCACTGTCTGTAACAAATTAGGCTTAATTTCATCCAACTCAATCCAACATTTGCAAAATTAAATAGCAGTACAGCTGCAAACCAAACCTGACTAGACACTCATTTGTCACAGATCTAGCACAATTACTGCACATATGTTGCTGTGGGATTACACTTTTTTTTTAAAGGAAAGGGGTTTTGTTTGTTGGTTTGTGGTTGTTTTTATGTCAATCTCATTTTTCATATCAAAAGTAAAGCATGTGTACAAAAGTATTTGGATGCTATCTGTTTCTGTTCTTCTTATAAAAGGACAGAACAATTCATTTTTTTAGGTTTCACTCTAGAAAACAGTGTGCTGTTAAATTTAAATCAATACAATTTACCTTTAGCACCTCAGTCTCACTCAGATGTATTAAAATAGTAAATCTTATCATCTAGCTTTCCCAAATACATACAATTTCCTTTTCCATGTCATTTATAATGATAGTAAAGAGTTGTATTTCTTGTTCACTTTGCATAATTCTGAAGTAAAAAGATTCTGAAATAACTAATTAAGCATACTCAAAGAAAAAGAAATGCTACAGAAAAGTACAGTTAGCTCTTAATTTCCAGGGAAGGGCAGGGAATAACCCCAATTAAGAAAAAAATGTTTCCTTAGAACATGGATATCAGGGATAAGCCACCTTTAAGTGGTTAGATACTACTGTGTCTTATTTCAATCCTGAGCTAACACTGAGCTACAGTATTTATCCTATTTAGATGTTGCTATTAAGTGTGCTAGTTAGCACACAAATTGGTAAAGAATTTCAGGTTCAGTAATGGCAACACCCTATAACGAAATATGCAGTGAAGCTATGGCTCCACAGTGAGCAACAATGACCTGTCAGCTACTACATCTTCCTGCTCCCTCCTGGCCTGAGCTGTTTCAACACAGCTGACAGAGCCAATTCTGCTTCTCCTCTGAAGGTGTAAGTGGTTTGCCAGATCACTATGCTAAAAGAATTCAGAATGGGCTCAGGCAAGCACCTAGGCTGACATAAGGGAGCGAACAAGGACACACGGGAAGCAGCACAGATACATCTGCTCCTCTGAACCCCTGGCATGCAACCAATTCCAGTGCCTGTAAAATACAAGGTAGTGGTGGCTGGGCCAGATGTCCTCCAGAGGTCCCTTCCAACCTCAACCATTCTGTAATTCTGTGATGTTTTCACAGTATAAAAAGCATAAGCTTCCACAGAAAACACAATATCATACAAAGCATGTCTATGAAATGGGTTCATTTTTCAATGACTAGTGGTAGTAAGCAAAATACTAGGGAACACACTTGAACCCCGAGATTGTCAAGGAATTTGTCATGTATTAGTATAAAACATTTGTGAATTAGGCTACCTGGAACAAAGAATGGGGCTGTAAATGGAGAGAAAAGCTATTAACACTATTGACTAAACGACATAAGGAGCTACACAAACATGACCCTAAAAGGACCATAAAGAGCCAAGCCAGCCCATGCATCTCTGCAACAGGTTACTCTGCAAACTGAGAAAGCCCACCGGCTGATCATTTAGAGACAATTATAATGCTTTTATCAACATGACAAACCCACATGGAAACAGTGGCCACCAGGGCACATGCCACCATAGGAAAAGGTTTTAGTTCAAGATCTTGTAAAAGAGGTTTCAAGGATGTCACAATTTTATTAAGAATGACACACCCTCATCTGAAATTTTACGTGTGCTAGTGCTTATTTATTATCTATCATGTCATTAAACCTAAAGGGCCCAGCCAGGGGTCTTTAGTCAAACATATCAAACACTGTAAATCCAAATGCACTTAAAAGGGCAAAAGCAGGAATAGTGTCACAAGATCCAAACTTTTTTAGATTTTAGGCTACAAATTTTGGCAGGCTAGTCTTTACAGACAGTTTAGAGAAACGATTGTTCCTTGTCTGTCTTTTGAAAAGAAGAATGCTAGGATGCACCAAAGGAGCAGTGTCAGTTGCTTGGATTTCTGCAATTTCTGCTTGCAGAGCACGCAACCGTGTTTCTGAAGCTGTTAAAGAGTTTTTAACTGTTGTTCTGCATTCTTAAAGAGCAAAATGAATACCATTAAATGCACTGGTGACCACCTTCCTGTCATAGGTTTATTTTATTAACATTCTGTTATTGTAGGAGCTTGATTATGTAAAGACTTTAAAATATACATCATTCTATACTCAAAATAGCACCAGAGATTGAGTAGCAGCAAGAATGAGATTTTAATTAGCAGTCCAATCACCTAACATCTAACTTCCTGTATAGCACAGATCATTTAATTTCATCCTCTGTAGTGACCCTGATATATCCTGTGTTTGACTAAGCCACATCTTCCAAAAAAGGTTCCAAGCTTGATTTGAAGACACCACGGGACAGTGGTGGCTCTACCACATACTACAGGACTTAGTTCCACCTTTAAATTCTGATTTAAATTTTGAACTATCAATTCTTGTTCTGCCTTCACTACTATATTGGAAATACAATGATAAAAATATAAGTCCTTTAAGACAACTGGTAATAACAGTCTCAAAAAAAAATTGCTAAGAGGAAGATGACCCATCTTTAAGATACTTTGGCATTTGCTTGCCTTTTCCAATTCAATTTTAACAGTTTCCTTA
Source organism: Pelecanoides urinatrix (assembly GCA_013400755.1). Taxonomy (NCBI): domain Eukaryota; kingdom Metazoa; phylum Chordata; class Aves; order Procellariiformes; family Procellariidae; genus Pelecanoides; species Pelecanoides urinatrix. The sequence goes on from VZTQ01005944.1 coordinate 19,616, forward strand.
GCTTACTTCCTGTAGTGTAATTATTTTTTTGCTTAGTCTTTACCACACCGTTTTTTCAGTTACATGTTTATTAACATTTTAAAATAATGATAAGCTTAGTTTTCCTACTTCTGTTGAGTAAATAATCATCTATTATAGTTCTTGAGTTTTGTTGCCAAATTAAGACTGTGTTAAAGTTGTACAATTGTCCAATCCCTCTCCCTTCTTAAGACAGGATATTTAGCACTGAGGTACTGAGAAATCAGTATTTCTCCAATGTATTTTATTTTCAATGAGCAGTTTCTTAGTGATTTTGCAAGCATCACTCCTGCTCTATTTTATACTTTGCATATTCTGATGTGTGATATAGAAATAGTTACTGGAAAAAGCCAATAAAAGTTTTCCATAATAAAAACTAAAAGAAACTGGGGACATAACACAAGAACTTTGTAAGACACTTAACTAGTTGTCAATATCTATTATTCCAGAAGTTTTTCTACACACAAACTGTTGGTAGTTTTAAACTATTTTACTACTCCCTTTACTTATCTATGGCAGATTTACTGGAATTCAAGTTTGTATTTAAATGTGAAGGGTAAAAAAATGATTTGTCACCAGCAGAAATTCCTCATTTATCAGTCACTGACACACAACCGAAGGCAGGCAAATTTACAGGACTTAGTACTAATTATATAATTAGAATCACAGAATCATAAAATCATTAAGGTTGGAAAAGACCTCTAAGGTCATGGAGTCCAACCATCAACCCAACACCACCACACCCACTAAACCATGGCCCTAAGCACCTCATCTACACGTTTTTTCAAATACTTCCAGGGATGGTGACTCCACCACTTCCCTGGGCAGCCTGTTCCAAGGCCTGACCACTCTTTCAGTAAAGAATTTTTTCCTAATGTCCAATCTGAACCTCCCTTGGCGCAACTTGAGGCTTTTTCCTCTCGTCCTATCTCTGGTTACTTGGGAGAAGAGACCAACCCCCACCTCGCTACAACCTCCCTTCAGGTAGTTGTAGAGCGCGATGAGGTCTCCCCTCAGCCTCCTCTTCTCCAGGCTAAACAGT
>VZTQ01005944.1:21026-37537 GCA_013400755.1 Pelecanoides urinatrix
GGGACCTCCCCCGTTAACCAGGACTGCTGGTAAATGATGGAGAGTGGCTTGCCAAGCTCCTCCGACAGCTCCCTCAGTACCCTCGGTGGATTCCATCCGGCCCCATAGACTTGTGAGTGTCCAGGGGGCATAGCAGGTCATTAACTTCTTCCTCTTGGATTATGGGGCGTTTATCCTGCTCACTGTCCCTGTCTTCCAGCTCAGGGGGCTGAGTAACCTGAGGATAACGGCTCTGACTATTAAAGACTGAAGGAAAGAAGGCATTAAGTACCTCAGCCTTATCCTTGTCCTTGATGGCAACGCTCTCCCCTCCGGCATCCAATAAAGGATGGAGATTTTCCTTGGCTCTCTTTTTGTCATTAATATATATGTAAAAACATTTCTTGTTGCCTCTTACGACAGTGGTCAGGTTGAGTTCTAGCTGGGCTTTTGTCTTTCTAATTTCCTCTGTGCACGACCTAATGAGATCCCCGTACTCTTCTTGAGTTGCCTGCCCCTTGTTCCACAAGTGGTAAACTCTCCTTTTTTTTTCTTGAGTCCCAGCAAGAGGTCCGCATTCAGGCATGCCAGTCAATTAGTACTATTTCAATAGTTAATATAGGCCTACACTGTCTGACATAAACTACAGGTCTTGATTAGTAGTGAAATTTCTGCAGTAAAATTTTATGATTGTTTTTAGGACTGTAGGCAATTACTGAAGTACAAAACAATGCAGTCAATGAGATCTGTTTCAGAAGAATGGCTGCTACTGTTTTTTTCACTTCACATGGCATCTTTAAACTTAAAACTTCTCCCACATGTGGCCCATAGACCTTAGTACTAGACATGCACAGACTATCCACTGTATGTGCACATACTTTGCAAGCGCTCAGACTTGGAATTCCACGCATGTTCTGTACTAAGAGGACAAAGACTGATGTATGCATTTCATTACTCAGGTTTCCTGAACAAGAGTCTCCAAATGCTTGAGCCTGAATATCTGCTTAGAGAGGGTACTTTGTGCATACAGACTACGTTTTTAATTACTTCAGCTGCTGGCAAATAACATCTCTTTTGAGCATTTTAGAAATATAAATACTTATAAATATAAGTTTTCTACTGAAGGTTACTCAGAGCAATGTGGAATTCATGAGAGAAGGTTCAGAGTCAAGGTCAAACGGTATCACACTATCACAGAGGTTAAAACGTCAAAGAAACTCAAAATAAAATGGAGTCAAACACATCAAAGGAAAAGAGAAATTGTTGAAATGGCTTCCACTCCAAATGCCTTCAACAGGTCTGCCATAGCTATCTCTTGATTCAGCCCAAAAAGCCCAAAAATTCAATCAGGCATTTTGTGTGAGGGGTGTAGTAAACAACCTATTGGCCATGGAAGCCCAAGGAGGCTTCCATTTTCATCTATGTGAGCCTACTACTCTATTCACAGCAAAAACATAAAGTCAGATCTTTAACTCCTGAGCAGTAGAGACCAAAAAGCTACCTACACCAACAGTGCAGTTCCACATCCATGGCAGGAAAACATCTATTGGAGGAAGAGTTTCACTCTGAATACCATAAAACAACTGAGAGTGCACAAACTTCCAAGGATATGACCTCCTATAGGTCCAAGCAAATAAAGGAAGCCATAGGATACTCTGCCAAACAAAGTGCAACCATGGCAATCAGACCTGCCTCAACCAGCTGGGGCCCAACAAGGACTGTTGGGCAGAACTGTTCTTTGTCTTGCAAAACATTTACAGAGTTAAAGGTGTAGGTGGGAATGAGTACCAAAGCATCCCCCAAGAAAGATGAAGAAAACATGTCCCAAAAGCAAGGACTGAACACAGTGACTAGCCTGCTTGTCTGAAGAGTCACAGCAAGTCAGTCTTTAGAACCGTTTTAATATTTAAAAGCAGCCAGCAGCCTTAATCTCCTATTTGCATTACAGAGAAATGCAGTTGCTGACATTGATATATTCCTGTATTCAGAAAGCCCAGAAACTTGTTTCTGCTACAGACTGGCTGGCTTAGCCCTGGGGAAGGCACCGTTTCCTTGGGGGCGGGAGGGACAGGGATGGGGTGTTAAACATAGGCGGTACCCAAGTCTATGCCCTAGTCAGGATGTGGTCAGTGCGTGCCTGTCAAGCTGCTGGCCATTCTAAGCAGCACAGCCACTAACTAATGGTTCCCTTTTCAGCTCATAAGCTTTTGTGCTCAAACACCACTAGGGCACAGCTCAAGTGAAAAATTAGGAAATGCCATGGGCACTGGTCAGCCTCTTAAGGGTAACAAGATTGTGTTCTCCAGAAGTGAGATATTAGGACTCTAGCAGAGACATTGCTGAGATGCGTAGAATACACATTTACTGGGCAAAACATTATCACAAAAATCCAGAGTCAATGAGGATGAAGACTCACTCCCATTAAAGGTTCTGTAGCCCTGGGTCTGCAAGAGCCAGCAAAGGGACTCTTCTAGCCCCAGGGATGAATGCTGAAGAGAAAAAACACAGCACAAAGGGACTATGCAAAAACCACCCCAAAAAACCAAGTACCAAAAGAAAAAAAGTGCAGCCTGCATTCTAGCTTGGAGGCATGCTTAACATGAAATGCAAAGCATCCTGGAGGTAGCAGTGGAGACTGGCTTCTGTAACACCCTGGTTTCAAGAGGCAAATGAGTTACAAGTGGCATACGTCTTGAGATTACAGATGTGCTCCAGTACTCCAGTACTTGTGACTCATGTAATTTAAAAGTGAAATATAAATATGGAAAAGTATGCTAAACAAAATATCTCCTTATATAAGGATTATATATAATTAATATTTATATACAATTATACTTCCCCTGGTTGTATCAGAACAGAAATAATTTAAAACCTACATAATCTGCAGTTACTTTGAAATGTTTTATGAAGTTACTTCCTCAGCTATTCAAAAGTTAGTGGTCAATTCCTGACCGGTCATGCCAGAAACAGTATTTTGATACTAGTAAGATTGCCTACAACTTCTCTTCCAAATAAGATTCGACTAAAGCTTGAGTAATAACCTGACAAAGACTAAGTGGTAATATAGTTAGCCATATATAATTTAAGTAACATTCATAAAGTTTTGATAAATTATAATACCCATACTAACATTAAAAGCCACATCAACACTGAACCGTGTTCCCTGCAAGAATGCACACATACCTGCATGAAATACCCAGTAACTAATGCCTTTCTTATGTTGATGTAATAGTCGCGGCTGGTAAAGTCCGTGCTTCTACGAGGCAAATTAAATCTATCCATGATTCGTGACAGCTGTTGGCGTACATTGTCTGCAGACATCAGGGACCTGTAGTTAATGAAGTTGTCATAACACCACTGAACCGACTCATGATCTGCAACATTAAAAAACATGAATCAAAAATGAGTATTTCATCCAATTAGAACAAGTAAATAAAACAGCAACTAACCGACTGATCAGTCAGATGAACCAGAAAAAACATCCATAAACTTTTATAAATTACAACAGCTCTTAGTTTATTCAGCTGATTTCCTGCATTAGAGAACTTGTCCAAATTGTTTTCTATTCAGGAACCATGTGGTCAGGACAAAAGAAAATTAGCTTTTTCCCCCCTCACCAACATAACATACACACAATCTCTGATGTTTTGCTGAAATACCACACCAATAAATTTCATATATTTCAAAAATCATGCCCTGCCAACTAGAAAAGTCATCTTCCAAAGCTGCAGTGTAAAATGTAACTGAACATAAAGGAGCACTGCACAATCTTTAACTGCAGTGTGCAATGAACACACAGGAAGATTGTACATAATTATATTGTATTTGAGAAGCCAAACCCTCCTTAAATTAAGCATTCAAGTAACAGTTAAGAGCTATGCAAACACTCTAACCTAATACTAAGTGTGATGCACCTCACAGCAGTTTAAGTAAATGAGGGTGACTGGTCAGTAATGGAACTCGGTAATCTGAAGTTACTGTTTCTACTGCTGGTAGCTCTAGTAAGAAATCTGTTAAGACAGCAAGCCTACACCATTCTGTCAGGATAAAAACCTGCATGTTTAACATCAAGAAACACAGTTTTCCCTATGAATTCTGTTACTTTTCAAGTGATTCTCTTCTAATCTTTGTCAGTTTAATAATCCATTAAAGCAAGCCTTAACAAAATTTAAAACTTAAAGTATCTCTTGTACAGGGAGAGACTATTCTTAATTTGCATTGGAAAGAAGGAAGGTTACATAATTTGAGGAAAGTTTAAGTTGTTTCTGCACTTTATCTTACAGAACATATTTAAAATGAAGTGTGAATGCTGAAACTTTTGTACACCATACAGTAGAATCATAACTATAGTACCATAGCGTGCTACTTTGTGCCATTTGAACTTGTGCATTTTAGATGACCCAAAACTGTTCTATTGTTCTAGATACAAACAGTAGCAGCATTTTGTGTTCTGATCCTGAATCCCAGAAATCCTACTCAATTTCACAGTGAAACTGAACAAAAGATTATCCCCCAAATAGTTCCATCCCTCAGTAATCCAAGTATGAAAGCAGTGGCTTCTAGAAACATGCACAAACAAAATGTCTTCAAGACATACTGGACCCTGTTAACTAAAAAAAGCTATCAGAAAAAACAAGCAACAGACATCTCCAGTTCACAAGTATGTAGCAGAAGTTTCTCAGCTATTGTTTTAAACAGTTTTGAATAATTTTGTTTGGACTTCTGCTCTGAAGATAACCTTATTTTGGATTGCCACACAACGACAGTGTTAGAATGTTTCAAAGCAAAATTTCTAGATCAAGATTGCAACAGAACGGGGCAGTGAGTTGTGGGTTTGGTTTTTGGAGGTTTTTTTGTGTGTGTGTTTTTTGTGGTGGTTTGTTGGGTTTTTTGGGGTTTTTTTTTTTGGTTTTTTGTTTTTTTCCCCCCCCTCAGCATAAAAGACTGTTGCTTTTTTGTTTGCTTACAGGAAAATGCAACCGGAGCATCTAATTTAACCTGGTCGGCAGTTAAGAGTAATCTTTTTACTTACCACCAGGATAAGTCACTGTTAAAAAAGTGTGCCACTTATGTAGTCATTTTTCAAGAGAACTCCTAGCTTCACCTGTTCATTCCCATCTTTTTCAAGCTGCTAAAAGATACTTCAGCTATGCTGAGGAGGACCATACATTTTCCGTAAAATCCATACACAGAAATGAGGTAAATGAAATAAATTTATCGTATGGCTCTAAGTTACTTCTTGTTGACGCATCACCCCTTTGCCTCTCAATCCATCCCAATGCCTTATTAGAGAATTCCTAACTATATTAAAAAGCTAGGATTAAAAGGATTTTGATTCTAGAAACATACCCTTCTCCAAATCAGAGTATTTTCTGCACTGCTCTCCCTGAAAAATTACTAAGCAATTAAGCAGATTTTTCAATAATTAATGTCAGATAACAAACTTCCAATATTTCTTAATTATAGGAACGCTTACTTCCTTCTGTCCAAGGTTACCCAGCATTGATTTAAAAGCCTGGCTTGTCTCCATACTCATCAATTTATTACATGATCTCTTGGCTAGTTTTTTGCTTTTGTTTCCCCCCCCAAAGGAAAGTAGCACTTAAATAGCTCTTCTACATACTTTTAAAAAAAAAAAATTAAGATTACAATTAAATGGGTCAAAAAACAAGCCCAAGCCTTTCAACTGTCCTTGGAACCCAGTAACAAAAGCTGGCAGCATAACGCATTAAAAATAATTTTGCTAAAACAGGTGCACACTTACTTTGTTTGAAAGCATGGTAGACATTCAGCAACGTCAAATGATCTCCATCTATGTGGGCAAACCTCATCTTGGCTTCATCTGCTGCTTTCTTTGCTTCCGTGGGGCGAACAAAACACTGTGGGACTAAACAAGGTTGGTATGGGCCCAACACAAACGCCCATATCGATGAGTCACGCATTCACAGATAGAGGAACAAGGCCTAGCTAGGTCAGTTCACAGAGCATAGGGCAGGGCAGGATGGCCTCCAACTGCATCTTGGACTGTTTACTACCTTGATTTGGTACATCAACACCTAACCACATCTGTAAGACAAGAGGGTTTCAAAGCTACAGAGTACCTGATTATTTTAATAGAACTATATGTAGGCATCAAAATCTCTAGTCTGAAGGCCATCAAGATTGCCTATGTATACTGGAAGGCTAAACAGATCTTAGTTCAAGACCCAGTGCTGATAGCTCTACCAAGAGCTAGTACACCATGTAACAAAACACTTAATTACAAATTTGATTTCTCAGAAAGCCTCTATGGACAGAGTGAAGAAGGTAGTTCTGAAACTGTACTGCACTAGCACAGTCTAAACAAACATGAGTTTTATCACAAGTCTGCTACTAGACAGAACACACTAGTAAAGTCAAGTCCTCTTCCCCAGATGGTATTGTTATCAGCACTGGTATACAGAAACATGTGAATGAAGGTATAAAGTCTAAAGGTTGTGATGGTAGCGGTAGTGGTGGAAGGTTAAACCGTCCTTTGGCACTACTTGAAATAATTTAAAAAAAAAAAAAATTGTACTGTGATGAGCTTTCTCTATCATTATATTCTCTTACATAAATCTGACTCAGTCTGACCTGAATCCAAAAATTGTGTTTTAACATTCCCTTTCCAAACACAGACTGCCAAAGACCACAAGTAGTATTGCAGCCAACTTAATTCATGGTCTATCAACATTCCTACAGGTTTGTAATATCAATACTAATTCACAAAATGTTGAAAGCAGTTGTAAGAGATCTTCATTTTATAGAGATCTACAGGAGAAAAAAAATCAGTTTGGTTTTAAGTAGTTTTTAAGAGGTTAAATTTCAGTAAAATCAACGCTAAGTAAAATGCTACAAATCCTTTCTCTTTTTCCAGCTGCTTGGGACTACATTAGCCTCCTCATAACTGAAGCCCACCAACCTCATGAGACCACCTCTTTGCATCTCATCTGTCCCTAACAGATGAGGGTCTTTTTGTGGGGTGTTATGTAGCTTTACTTTATTTTATTCTTAAATTCCCATAAAAGGCCCAAAACACTACATTTCAAAAATATGTTGAGTTGAATACTAGATGGAACTTGAGAAAAAAAATACACACTGCAACAGTGAATCACATGGTAACAAATCAGCAAGACCAATGAATTAAAGAAAATGGAAATGCAGGTGCAAAATAAACATCCTGTATTTTGGGTCCTGCATTTGAAAACAGAGGTAATATAACGTGTATTTTAATTTCAAACTCAGCCTAATAAAAGGAAATTCCAAATTATTCCTATCACTGGCTTAAGTCACTGTTCTGAAAAAGTAATAGCACTTTCTACCCCACAGCACGACACCACAGCTCTTATAAAATGAAGTACAATCATTTAATCTGCTCATCTATTCAATGCTATTCTCTGCTCTTTTCTGCTATCTAGTTTTCTGTTCAGTCCAAACTATTAATACATGGATCGCTATCCAGAGCCTGACAACCTTTATGTGGACTTAAGGCACCATAACACACAGTCATGCTGCTGGCTTAAAGAAGTGTTTACTTTGGGGAATAGTCCTCACAAATACTAGGACTATGTTTTTTTTTAAAAGCAGAATTTTAGTTACAACCCATACATTAACCAGCTTCAACCCATTTTTTGTTTTGTTTTGGGTTTTTTTGTTTGTTTGTTTGTTTTTTAACTTATTTATCATTACATTAATTGTGCCTTAAAACAGAAAAAGTATCATGGCCTGGAAAAGGTAAATAGAAAGAGGAATAAGACAAATCAGTTGAAGACCACAGACAAAAATACTAGACTTACTGTTCTGTAGAAGAGACTAGGGGGAGAGGGGGGAAGGGAAGAGAAAGACAGGCACCAACCTACCACCACCTCCGCAATTAAGCCTACCATTTAATTAAAAAAATTGTTACAATTCTGCCCTGCCCATCTGCTCTGAGTCTGAACAATCATAACTCTGCAACAAACATTTTAGCTTGTTCTTAAAAAATTTCATATAAATATACTGTCAGACTAAACTGAAGCAACAGATTTTACACTTAGCCAAAACATTTTTTTTTCCCCCCTTTTTCCTTTTTCTTCTCTATTCAACCAAATTAAGCATGTAACCAGTACACCTGCATTGTGAAGAGCCTGGTAAAACAGCACACCCAAAAGACAAAAGAGCAGTTATGAGTAAGAACATCCCCATTTTCGTAACAGACTAAATTTTGCTGCTTGTCCTCTGACAACTAACTATAAAACGAAGTCAGTTCTACGTAACTGGGAAATGAAATACAAGGCTTGCTTCATAACATTTTTCTCTCATCAAGCTCTCTCGACAAGCAGCTCTGCTCTGACACAGTGCTATTCACATAACACAGCAGCAAAGTACAGGTGTGCACACAACTTAATTCTTATAAATATATATCCTCCCCAAAGTTTTTCTTCCCTTTAAAAGTAATGACTGTTCTTCAGCTTTACCACTTAATGACTGAAAAATGTATCATCATTTCATGTACAAGCTTACAGTTTAATATAAATTACACTGTAATCCTTTTAGAAATATTGGGATTTATCAAAGTGCAGAAGAACGCACAATACAAAATAGATTCCACTGCTTGAAAAACTGAGTGATTAAGCTGAGTTTTCTGGTCCTGACTATGAGCCTAAGAGGAAAATTCTGTTCCACTAGCCTGATTTTTTTCCCTTTTATCAACTCAAATACATTCACTTTTAACTAACGTTAGGAGCAAAGTGTTTGACTATTTTATGTTGTTAATTTCTTAACGTTACTATTCATTAGCTTCAAGATCTCTATGTAAACCCATAATGATTGATTAAACCCCTATATGAAGTTTCAAAAACAATTCCAATTTTATTAGAAATATATTTATAATGTTTATATTTGATGTCGAAAACTCAAATTTTCCCCAAACTGAAGATATGCATTTTGTTTAGTATCTCTTTCCCTGCTATTACCTGACAACATGGCAGTAATAGATAGGACCTCATTAGAACAGTTGTAGTCACAACTTGCAATAACCATTTTAGCCAGTTGTGGGTCCAATGGAAATTCAGCCATCATGGATCCCAACTCAGTCAAGTCCCCATCATCATTTAAAGCAGCCAGATAATTCAAAAGCTCTAAGGCTCTCATCAGAGTTTCAGGAGCTGAAAGAATAATATTTAGGTAGGCACATTAATAGAACTGCTCTGAATAAGCAAAAAATGAAGAAGTACAGACTATTATAAGCCATCTTATTGCTCGTTCTCCATTCAACTGACTTCCAAACACAAAATTGTTACCAAATTCAGTTATATACATCCAGACAGGAATGAATTGGCAGGGCGGGGGGGGGAGGGGGAGGAAATCACTTATTTAGAAGAACTCTTCACTGGATCAAAAGCTTTGAATATTTGAAGATTATTGCTTTTCAAAATTCAGATAGCAGTGGCATTGTGAAATATTCAGTATCATAGTAATACCACTCCCCCCCACCCACCCCCACAATGCATTGATGCGTTTTCCATTGTTCCATACCAAATAGATTGCTACAGTCCTAAAATTTCAGCCATGTCAACTTTACATAGCTATAGTCTTTCACAAATCTGAGCCTATAAGAATGTCCTCTTAAACCTGCATTCCTTACAGTGAGTGTATATTACACCCACAAAGAAAAACAGAAAGAAATCCTTAGCCTTCCTGGCTAAGCTATCACACCTGCTGCATAACACAAAGAATGCAAATGTTCTGTAGAGCTATTTAAAAGCTCACAGATTACAAGCTATATTTTTATTTTAAGGGGGAAAAAACCAACCAACTTAGATGTATTTATATATGCCTGATCTACATTTTTAATTAGCAATATAACCCAGTTATTTTTAAAGTATATATGAACATTTAACACTGTTACAAGGGAGATACACATTAACTTTACAGTTTGAGCCAAAACCATGTATTCAGCATTAAAAGCGCTAGTCAATTTTATTTACATACAGTTGTTAACTGATGCACAATTAGAATGTGTAATCAAGGTGATAAGTAAAAAAACCTCATCAAGTAATAGATTTTCTAATGCCCATAATTTTGTCTTATCCTCTGCAGGTAAGGGGCATTCAGTAGATTCCTTAGTTGCATTAAAAGCTGTTATGCAGACAGAAACAAACAGTTTGCTTTGATAAGACTCAGAGCACTAAATTTCAGGATAAACAAAAGACATTCCTTATGGATTACAACAAAATCAGTGAAAAAAACATAAGAGAATTTATCCCATGTTGCTACAATATAAAATATTCACCAAAATAAAGATTTCAGAAGTCAAAATGTGACTTAGAGTAGACAAGATAAAACAGAAATAGATACCTGGAGGATCCATAAAGTCAAAGTGCACCAGATCATCTATACCAAGCTTCTTGAGCTGCAGTACTACAGATCCTAAGTTAGACCTCAAAATTTCAGGGTATGTGTTGTCCTGAGGGGAGGAGGGAAAAAAGAAAATTCAGAACACTTGTTCTTCCAAACACTTTAAACTACACAAGCATTTAAATTCCAATTTTGTTTGGTAGCATGGCACTCAACTACCTGTATCGATCAACTGTTCTTACATACACAATCTAAAAAAAAGTAATCTTACCTGCATTTCAGTTTTGTAGGCCTTCTCTGTATAAAGTCTGAAGCACTTGCCTGGTCTAGTTCGACCAGCACGGCCAGCTCGCTGCTGAGCAGAAGCTTTACTAATCGCAGTCACCAAGAGAGACTCCACTCTGATACGAGGATTGTATACCTATTTGAAAGTGGAATCAGAGCAGGAGAGAAGGAAAAGAATGAACACCATTCATGGATAAGACAACTATCTAAAAAAAAAAATAAAGACTGCTTTAAACTTATTTTCAAACACAGCTTCTGACTAGGAAATCACAAGTTTTATGTATCTGAAAGGAAAAAAAAAATTTGGCTACAAAAGCCTTTGGATCAGTGACAGAAAGCTTCAAATACAACTGCCTGGAGAACAGCATTTACTTTTTATTCAGTTGTTAACAACTCCTGCCAGGCTCCCTGTCCTCCTCAAATGTGTGTATTTTTAGATATGATTTTCATGGCAGAAGGAATGTGTTCAATTTGTTCTATGGAGTGCTAAACACACTCTTGACGCACAAATAATTCCATAAAAAAAAAAGATGTCTTGATGCAATTATAAGGTTGAATAATCATGTTGTAGAGGTTAGAAAAATCTAACATTAAGGTTGAACACAACTGTAAAAATCAGACCGATGACAAAGCAAGACTATTTCAAGGAAGGGTACATGCAGACTGTCAAAGTACAAAATATACACTGGAATTTATTGTAAAGTTTCCATTGCAGTCATACATAAACAGCAGCCTTGCCAATTCATTAGGGCGCACGGAAAAGAAATACTGTAAAAAAAAAGTAGTAGTCAGATAGTAGTTCCAGTTGAATATGTTCTTTGGTCAATGTTTTAACACTCTCCTGGTGTGAATAAGTATTAAACATGTACAAAAAGTTTATTTCTTGTTACAGAAGGTATTCTTCCAGTATAAGAACTACTTGTGAAAAAACCTCAGCCTAAACGGTGATTGAAACTTGCATATGAAGATGTATTGACTGTACTCACATTCTGCTGCATCTCTCATTTTGCAAGAGTTTAAAAGGCTGACAACGTGTATAAATATTAAAGTTTAAGAAACCAAGTTTTAAAGACAGTTACAGTTAGTGAAAAAACTAAATGAACATTAAGAGATCTGTATTTTATCCTTTCTTTAGTTATTGGGTTGACTGTAGGCAAGCTATGTCAGTTCCTCTGAAGAAGCCATGATGTTCCAAGAAACATAATACAAGCTCAATGACAATCTTCAGGGCTGCAACAGTAAATCATAAATACTGACAAGAAAGAATACTACCCTAGTTATCATTTCTCTCTTCTCATTTTAGCACTGGAGTTTTCTATGCTAAGATGACTTAAAAGAAGAGGTGGCTTCTAGCACCATTTTTATTTACTTTCATATGATCTCTTGGTTTTACTTGAGTATTCTCAAGCATAAACACACAGTACAAAGCCACCCTTCCTAAAGTATCTAGGAAATACATATTCCTGGCCTAACTCTCAAAATCCTCACATTTCATTTTTTTGAAAATAAAATTCTTCTGCACTGCACTGTTTTGGATTGTTCGAGGTATCCCAAGTTTGCAGACTAAGTGAAAACCTACCATAAATTAAAACCAAAACAAACCAAAACAACCAAGGTCAAGATTTCAATTGGGCAAAGACCTATCAGTGTTTTACAAAGGGAAGAGTTACCTGAGCAAACCAGATTCCAGTATCTTTCCTACTCTAAAGAAAGAGAAAACGAAGTAGTATTTACCTTCTGTTTTGCAAAGCCAGGATCAATCACAAACACAACACCATCTATTGTTAATGATGTCTCAGCAATATTAGTGGACACAACCACCTGTTGAAAAAAGAAAACAGTAAATGTAACTACTTTGTCCTGAAGATGAAGAGCTCTGATTCTGTCTCTGCACCAAGAATTTTCAGCAAACTTTTCTTTACTTCAGTAACTACCAGAGCTGTGCTCCAACACTTTTACAGGATGATCTGAAATCAACCAAATGAAATTCTACTGAAATCAGAGCAATTTTTGTCCATTGTTTCTGCTCCCATATGTCTCTATTACCAATGTAACAAATGTTAGTTCTGAGAAAAATAAACAGAAGAGCAAATATTTTATTTACAAAGCCTCTACTCAATTTTTCTCATAACTTTCGTACAAAATGACAAGTTACAGTGCATCCCTTTAACATCATCTGTTAATTCCAGCCTTTTAACTTTTTTTTTTTTAATCAAAAAAAGCCTAAACAGGGCAAACTGGTTAAGTAATATTAAAACAGAGGTTATATAACTCTACCAGCATAGTATGTTCTTTTACTTTGTTTGGAATAACGCAGTTATCAATACATTCCAGCTAAAATCCTGAACAATATATATTTAATTTCAACTTTGTTTTTTTAAAATACAAGATATTCAAACACCTTTACATATTTTTAAGGTTACATTCTTAAATTTCTATAAACTTTCAGAAGGTTAAGTCTCATGCAAAAATTAAAGCAAAGGTGATAAAGGTGATATCCGAGTTCTGAGGCTTGATCTGCAATCATTCAGATTTTATGTCCAGAGATGCAGTGTAACAGTCTATAGATATCATTAGCTTTCATCCCAACAGTGACCACATAAAATCACATTATTAGCAAGTTTAATCAGCTACCTCAGAAGAGGCCCAAAACCCAATCAGCACTTGATCAAAACTACTTACCTTTCACCTCTTAATTTCAGAGCATTCCATCATCATTTTTTTCAGTTTAGCAGTTAGAATTTGAGACACCCGTAACAATTTGTCCAGAATTACAATGAAGCCAGTAGCTGGACTAGATTGACAATCCTGCTGATTTCTCTCCCTCCTGGCTCATCGCTTTGCCAGTTCAATTACTTATTACTCTCAGCTTGTCTCTTCTTAAGCACACTTAAGGTCAAAGCTTGCCCAAATACTACTATATATTGAAAGCAATATTTTGGTGGAAGAAAATTTGAAAATAATTTGGAACAATGTGCTACTTAGAACTCCTCAAACAAACAAAACCACCATACACCTTTCATTCACAGGTAACCTGCAGATAAAAGCCACAAACATCAATGCAATTAAGTGCTGACACAAAAGCACAATACCATGTACTGACAACACCAAGCNCTCAAGTTATGCCAAGGGAGGTTCAGATTGGACATTCGGAAAAAATTCTTTACTGAAAGAGTGGTCAGGCCTTGGAACAGGCTGCCCAGGGAAGTGGTGGAATCACCATCCCTGAAGGTATTTAAAAGACGTGTAGATGAGGTGCTTAGGGACATGGTTTAGTGGGCACGGTAGTGTTGGGTTGACGGTTGGACTCAATGATCTTAGAGGTCTTTTCCAACCTTAATGATTCTATAATTCTATTCTACATTTTCATTAAAAATCTGCAAGTCATTAAATATGCAAATGCAGTAGCACTTTCATGTTAAAAGGCTAGTCAATCCACATTCAGCTTGCTGTTACAGAGTGTACTTTATCTAAAAAGTCTCAGATTTTTTTGGATCTACTAACCTATGGAAGCATCCATATCCAGAATCTTCAAATACCAATTACAGAGCAGTATCAAAAGGTTTTGGTCCTGCTTTTAATCACCAATTTCTATGAGGACACTTCAACACCAATAACTCAATACTGTTAGTATGCTTAGTCCACAAAGGTCCAGCAATTTAACTTGTACTTGAATTTACTTAACTTCTACTTGAATCATACAGAACCTTCCAGAAGTGGAAGGAAAAAAATAGTTATTTACACAGTGGATTCTGTTGTATGTACAGACCTCATTTGTTAGTGTCACACTGCTTAAAAAACACAATTGATGAATATAAAAAGACAATAAATTTAAGAAAAAACTTGAGGAAATTAAGCTACATCTTTCAAGTCTAAATCAAAGTACAAAGTTACTTGGAAATCAAACAAATGAAAGTAGCACTAAACTGTGTAAAATTATAAATTGTACCTAATCAGCTTTAACTGCAGTTTTGCAATTACTGAAGTGGGTACATTAAAAATGTTTTTAAATATCAAACTAACAGTTTGATATACTAAAGCGTTTTAGAGATTAATTTAAATAAGTTACTTTGTAACCTGTATACTTTGTATTAAAACATACATATTATCTATATATAACATATATCTATATTGCATATGTATTAATTAATAACATTTAAGACTCCTGAAACAGAAAGTAGAAAGCAGTTTGGAAAAAAGGGGTACGATAGGGGAGTAGAAAGGCTCATTGTTAAGTCATCATCATCTTCCTCCACAGTATAAATGAAATATTCTGATTAGCTGTAACCAATAAAAGCATTTTTTTGTCTTTAATCTTAAGCTTTCTTGCAATAATAGCTGACCACACCTAGCACATCTAAGAGGACCAAAAAAGTGCCAAGTTATCAAGCTGTATCAGTATAGCTGCTACCATCACTACCACTGCAAGATGCCACACAGCTTCCAGTATCTTACTTTTCTTTCACAAAGTTAAAGCTCAGGAGATACTTTTCAGATACTACAAGCACTTCACTTAGGTTTTATGACCATTAGAGCTTTTGAAATGATTCAGATGTCTTGCTAGCCCTCTCTCCTCAGCAGTTCTAAAAACTAGGTTCAACTCCCACAGGTGACTATGTGAAAGCAGACATTTTCTAAGACAGTGGAGGCCCAGCAACAGATAGTCCTACTTTTCATATCCTGATCACTAATACTAACTGAAACTAAAACAACATTTAAAACAAATTTACAACACAGACACACTTTCACTCATTGCAAAATTTGTTATGGAGATAAAAAAAACAAAACACAGAAGTCAGAACATTTCAGCCAAAGGAGGCAAAGAGGGAAAGTGGTCTTAAAAAAACCCCAAAACAACCCATAATGGATTTATAGGTCTGAATCTGTTCCTTATGTATTTTGTGCCTGCTTTAGCCTACAGTTGTTATCTTTCCAGCTTGGCAATTTTTCTTGTAGTAAAATAGTTGCTATACTGAGAGTATCTTCCTCTTAGACACTGGTACTAGCTTTGTCAGTTCAACATAATGAAAGCTACACACTGCATCTGTTATCCTTATCAAGAAAACCAGAAACTATTTTGAAGTGCACAGTTTTAAACATGAATGAAAATCTAATGAAATACACAGCTATCACTTGTTCATCACTGAAAAGCAATTTCATTCATTTAAGTCATTTGCTAATACAATCTTGTTACAGCATTAATTTCATGATTTCAGATTGAATTCTTTCTGCAATCAACTTCAGTAGAAAAGAGAGGATCATTTCACTAAATTTATTAAGTGACTTATTCTTCCAGAACATTAGAAAGTTGTCACTAGTATTCCACATGCATTGTACTGCACAAAAAAGCAAATAATCAAGGAACAAACGCTGCCTAGAGCAGATAGTATGATTCAGCTTTGACCTTCAAAACAGTAACTTTGTGATCGCTACAGTTCCATATAGCATTAGTTTAACTTGAGGAAGCTCTATTAAGACTCCTTCCAAATGTTCAGGTTTAGTTCAGTTTTAGAGAAATAGCCACATAGTTTCTAATGCAGTTTATGTGAGCATTCAGGAATTGAACTATTAATTTTATGAAGAACATTGACTAGCACCATTTCAAGTTTCTCAATCCATTTCGCCCAATGAAATAATTTCAATTCCTTGCTTACTATTACAGAAAACATGAACCTCTAATTTCAATGTACTTGTTTTCATTTGCACCTTCTCATAAACTTTGAGAAACAGACAAAACCTGCCTGATAATGTCCCTTGAAGAGATAGTCCATTTTGTTTCCAAGAAAAGCATGTCAGAATCATAGAATCATAGAATCATTAAGGTTGGAAAAGACCTCCAAGGTCATCGAGTCCAACCATCAACCCAACATCCCCATGCCCACTAAACCATG
>VZTQ01005945.1:0-93870 GCA_013400755.1 Pelecanoides urinatrix
CCAGACCAGGGAGTTTCCTAGTATAGAAGACAGGTACAGCTAAACATGCAGAGAAATGGAAACCCTCAACAGGATGATTCAGGCTGAACTCCAGCAGACCTGTTTCTCTGCATTTAGTATCCAGTCTAACAACTCAATGAGGTCCCTAAATTAGATGAAGCATGTAAACCAGTTATTTAAAGTTCAGGTTCTGGAGTACCAATTTGCTACAAGCAGATGATTTACCTAGCAAACTCCAGGATACACGATAACATGCACTGAATCCTTGATAATATTTCAGTAAAGGGCATATCCCTTAATGTTCTTTGTTGCTTTTTCAACAAACTTAATTGATACAACAAGAAGTTCTATACTATGGCAACAGGTAAGTTCCAAAAACGAGACAAAACACAGTTGAAGACTTTTTTTCTTTTTAGTTCATTAACTTTCACTGCTATTCTAAGGCTAAACCAAAGGAAAGGAATTTTTTCCAAGAACCTCTTCCTTGATAAGACTTGTAGAACCACTTCATCCTGTCTTCTTATGTTCTCCCTATCCCTCTTTCCCCACCATGTCCCTCTTCTCCCAACTTGAACTTCATGCTTATACCTGCCAAGTAGCTGCTGTAAACAGCTGAATGCTTCATTCCAATACCTTCTTTTGAAGAAGCAAAAGCTTATGTACTTAAATAGTGTCAGATATTAAGATTATTATTTTTATTCTGTGGGATATTTTTAATATGCAAATCTTAAGAGTCATAAGACAGTCAGTCTTCCTCCAACAAAACTCCACACTGCAGATGTTTTCCAGGAATAGTTACTGGGTGAAATTTGTGGAATAAATTCAAGATACAGTGATAGCCCCAAAGAAAATACCAAAATGAAAGTGTTAGCTTACAGAGAACTCTTCCACTGTTTGAATACAGTAAGTCACTGCTGAGAACCCTATCTATGCTCACAGCAAGTAAAAACAAAATGAAATCCCCAAAGCGCAAAAAACTTTACCAAGGTAAAGACAGGGAGGAAAACCCATGACAGCACTCAAATGAGCTTTCCTTACATCTAACATTGAAGGCTTATTTTTCCCTGCACAACTGAGTGCGATAGCTTTCAGAAAGTAAATAAGTTCCCTGGTTCACTGCTAATAGCCCACAAAGTTTGAGAACATCAGACAAATGGCATGCCAGTACCGCAAAATTTAAACATAAGTGACATCATTTGCTAGCTATTTATTTCTTAATTCAGTGATCTTAGGAAACAAAAATGAGCAAAGACAGCATGATGGCCTTCAGGGAGCACTCTCCAAATCCTATCCCCATCCTAATACACTTCTTTGGTTACTAAAACACAGACACTGCTACCAGGTTCACTACTATTGTTATCAAAGTTACATGAACCTAACAAAAATAGACAAATAGCTTTAAGTACCAAGTTTTGTGCATAAATATCTCAAGTTCAAGTAGGAAAGTTTTTTATAAAACAATTACCTTACCTTTGCAATAATTTCTGAAATATTCTTCAAGGATTGCTTGATTGGGTATTTGGCCATATCCCACTGGAACCTTGTTATATAGGTGACCAAGTCAACTAAAATTTTAAAGAACAACTTTGTTAAGATAGACAATAAAAAGACCAATGTATTTTATTCCATGTAGGGTTGCCACAACAGAAGAGTACTGTAATAGACTGTTTGTGGACCTTCACATGTGTGGACCCTGTTGCTTAAGAAATTTGAAAATAAACGATCAAGTTGTAAGTTATCCATGACCTCCGCCTTCAGATACTGGTTTCTCCACCTCTGTAGACCCTAAACGATATTTACTACTAAGTCAATGATGGCTGAAGAAGTACAGACAAGACCAACTATTTTTTGCTTTGTGTGAAAAATGGGTGGGAGAAGGGAGGGTTATGATGGAAAAAAAGAAGGCATTATGGCTTCTGTGCCTCACCTGAAGCAACAGTTTTGTAAAGCTATTTATGAGAGAGACTACTCCAAGCCCCTAAGAATAACTGTGTTAATTAGGACGCTGCACTTGTCTTCATGTTACTCCACTCATATTAGCCTCTCTTGCATCAATACAAGCTGTGTTAAATTTTATGAAATGGCTTTGAAAACAAAATATTGATTTAGAGACCAGTACAAATCTTTACTATAATAAAATGGACAAATATTTCCATGAGACAGCTAGTTTTACAAAGACATTCTATCACAATTTGGGAACAACTGAGTATTCCAGCATAGCTTACATATAATCATACCTATTCAGATGACAGACTAATACAAAGAACGTTTACAGTGATCAGTAACAGTAATTATTATGTTCCACCAGAGACCAGTGATGACAAAATACAGCCCTAAAGGATCAAAAGGCTTCTGTAAGTGAGTATTTAACATGTAGATCTAATTGCTTGCCATTCTGGATCCTGTAATTTGTTTCAGGGCAAGTGACTCATGGAAAAAAGTACTTCCATGTCTAAACTAGGCTTTCAGAATGTCACAGAGAGAAGCAGCATTCAGTATATTTCAGGATCATTGCCTTCCCTCCTACACTTTTAGGATGCATATATCATGGTTAACACTTTACCTCCATTAGCCAGAAGATTCTCCTGAACTTTATCTTTACTGTCTTCTAGAACATCAGCCATATACTGGGCCACTTTCTTTACAACACTGAAAAATGAAAGTTAAAGATATGAAAAAAAGAATGAAAAAACGTGCCATTTTGAGAAATACCATTTATGAAACTGATCTGAAATTGCCTGAGATTGGATCAGAAAAGATTGATCAAAAAGGAAGAGTTGATTGCTTTACATACAAGCTTTCCAAAAGCACAAACTGGCCTCAGTGTCTCAAGGAGACCAACTTCTCAAATACATGCCAGAACTTTATTTAAATCCTTCTCTCGTGTTGCTACTCATCAGTTCTCAACAAGGTGGGGCTACTTCCCTTGCCTCCAGGTAATAGGGGTTGACTGCAGGTGTAATCTCACTATATTCCAATCTTTTTTTGAGCTGTGGTACTTTCAAAATCCTAACCCCTCTCTAAAAATAGATAGCAAAGCAGAAATCATCAATAATCCAAATTAAACACAAGGCAACCACGACAATGAAACACCAAAGATAACTGAAGAGCTATGGAGAAACCCCAGCCCTAAGCCCTCATGGGATCTGACACGCAAGACCTACCTTCCTCACTAGAAAAACTGTGTTTAATATTACTCACATGTGCCATGCCAAATAGTTCCCTTTTCTATTTAAAAACAACTACTTAACACTTCTCTCCTTGAAACAGAAGATGGCTCCAGAAGTTCTGTTTATGTGGAATTTTGTTGCATTTGCTCAAAATCACTTTCAAAGGACCATTAGTTTTTTCAAAATGAATAGGTTTTGCATTTTAATATTAATGCTGTTTAATCATCTCTGTGGATTAGGAAACAACGTGGTTACCTTCTCAAAGTCTGTAAATAGTACTCTAACTTGCTAAAAGAACAGCTTTTACTCCATTTCATCATCAGTTCCTACAGCTGTCAGGCTCAATTCTTAACAGTTCTCCAGGACCCAGCAGCACACAGCACTGCTGTACGGAGAACCATCCTTCATCAATGCATAATGTCCCACTATTCCACATGAAGCTCAGATTTTTTTTTTCAAGTACAGATACTACAAAAACCAGCAGCTCAGCTTTCTGAAATCTTAGCTTGCTGACTGCCTGCAGAGGACCACTATAAAACAAAAAAAGTTGGAAATAACCGGTGTACTATTGCGACTCAGCAAACCATTACACCATTATTCTAATATTTTGCATGCTAGTAAAAATAAATTGTTACCCCTCCACAAACGCATCCAGTTTAGCCAGCTCATCTGATAAGCCAACCAAAACATCCAGTGTGCCAACCTAGAAGGAAAGATCAAAATGTATTAGCAACTGTATATAAATATAGAAAGATAAAACCAAATAACAATAAAAGCTAAATCTCTTGAACAGGTAGCTTTGCAGAAATACGTAAAATACTGTACTCTAAGATTTCAGACTTGTTGATCATTTGCCCAAGATACCCCTAAAGCACCACTGTATCAGATCTAACTCACTCTGGTTTGGTGCAGTTTCAGTCCTGCATTCCAGCCACCCAAAACATGTTAAAACAACTTTTACATTATGAATTGGCTGCATTTCCCACAAGTCACTTGCTTCACCATTTGATTTACTACTTTAGATCAAATATGAAATTTCTGTCATCAGGTATCTCAGTGCTGGAGGCAACCAGAACATTGAAAACTTTGAAGTACAAGAGTACTGCAGCAGTCAGACCAACACGAGTCTGGACTTTTTGCCTCTGGAGTAATGGAATATCTAGCTTGTCTACAAGCTTTCACTCTTTCTTCCCTTCTCCTCCAGAAAGCACTTTCTTCCCTAATTTCATGTAATAATCTAGAGCAATACATATACCTTCCTGGAGCCAGGGGTGACACTTACCATTTTAGACTTTGTATAGTTCAAACAAAAAATTACAGCACAGTAAAATATTCTGTTTAGCTCTTTCATAAACAAGTCTCAAATGGGTCTAAGACATCAAAAAGTGTGAAAACAGTATAGCTATGCTCAAGTTAAACAGCCAAAGGGTGATTATTTTTAAATAAGTCATATAATATCAGTGTTTCTTTGGTTCTCTCTTCAGGTACTTACATATTTGTTCACTCTGTTTAATGAAAGTAGGAGATACCTCCAAAAAAGACGACTCTTCATATCTTTATTATTTTAGCTACTAGTTTATATTTCTTGCTGAAATATTATTAGGGATAAGTGAATCTTCTGGCTAGTCAAGATGCTGTTAACATTACTTTTAGTCTAGCATCTTTGTTCTATATATTTGACCACTCAACTTTACATGACTCCTGTTCTCTTTAGCCTTGAAGCAGAAACGAGCACAATTATTTAAATAGCATCACAACCAAATCGCTTTCCATGCCCCACCTTCTTCAGAATAAGGAAGCTAATGTTTTGACTAGTCACTTACAAGCCACAGGACAATGTGGCCACAGTAA
Source organism: Pelecanoides urinatrix (assembly GCA_013400755.1). Taxonomy (NCBI): domain Eukaryota; kingdom Metazoa; phylum Chordata; class Aves; order Procellariiformes; family Procellariidae; genus Pelecanoides; species Pelecanoides urinatrix. The sequence goes on from VZTQ01005945.1 coordinate 5,022, forward strand.
GCTTTAAGCAATAAGGCTGCTGTTCAATAGAAACTACATCACTGTTTCAATGAGTTTTAACTACAGGATCTCATTACTTAAACAGTTTTACCAGGTCCACAGAAGCCAGAGTATTTCCCACTGTATATAAAGTATACTCAGCTTCTGCCCCTTCTAGGGAGTAGAAACAAAACCAACCATTTATAATCCTAATGGGTCACATCAGTTTTCAGTGATAACTTTTCTACGTGCTGTAGGCATTTAGTTTGAAAGGCATCCTGACTCATGTCCAAGGACCTCCTGGGAGGAGACAGACATTTGTTGTAGTCCCTGTTCTTACCTCTACTGGTATATCTCTTGAAATAACTCAGGATAGTCTAAATGTGAATGTACGTTATGGCAGTTGGAAAGTCCTCTTAAAAGACACAATGAAGCACTTTGTGCCCTGGGCCTGTTCCTTAGCAGAGACAGGAACAAGGTATCACGCCACCTGAACCTGATCCATTCTGTAGGCAGAGATTGGTGGCATTTTTTCCTCTTCATTTTGATATGCTTTGATGAACTTTCACTCAGTTAAACTGAGCTCACAATTCTTGTTCAAGAAACATTTGTGTGTCAGGATAGACCTTTTCATAATGAATACACTGGCTTATAACTTTTCCATACCCTAATAATTGTATTTAACCAAGAGAAACTGCTTTCAGATTTTGTTTCTCTTCACTTCTCACAGTAATAGTTCAAACAGCTTTCTTCCCATTTTCTGTAACACACATCGGCAGGTCACACTGGAATGTTCAGCCGGAGACAACCACTGTTCTAACAGAAGAATATTACTTCTGGACAGAAAAAAAGGCAGCAGCTGTTTGATCAACATCTGTATTTTAAATCGAGCCTTTTCAAAATATCTCAGCCAGAAAAGGAGAAGCAGACAATCCAGAAATAATAATAAAAAAAAAACCAAACAAAAAACCCCAAACAAACCAACACAAAACAGAAAACTATCAAAAAAAAAATGCATCACCTGAATACCCAGATTACAAGTCTCCATTTTTCTTCTAATTTTCTTCTCCAGCTTACTGCTAGCAGTATGAGGTCAAGACTACTATCTCTGGAAAAACTGCTGTATTAGCTGAAAGAATGCAGCTTGCTGAACCTTTAAAACTTAGAGTGAAGAATTTTTAACTTAGAATTTCAGAAAAAAGATAATTGATGTCTAAATTATTTTTTAGATCCACACATAACTATTAAAAGAAGTCAGCTGTTCTCTCTAAAAAGTCTGCAAGTATTCCCCATCTACAGCTTTAGTCTAAAGAAACAAAGATGATGCAAACCATACATACTTCTTAGGACATGAAATGGGGTTTACATACCTTCAAGTCTGGAATATTGAACTTTGAATTAGTAGAAAGATTGTTATTTTTTGTAGTTGCTGCATGTAGTTTCTCCCATGTCTGTTGACAGGTTTTTTCCCCAGGAGCAGAAATCAGCCAAAACTCGGTCATTTTTGTGTCTTTATCTTGACGCTTTCTGCTTCTGAAGATAGAGGCAAGATGCTAGTAGAACGGAAGCGAGGCGGGGGGAGGAAGAAAGAATATCTGCCATTAGTTCAGAATTCAAAGCTTTGCCTGAAGGAAAACATCTCATTCCATGTTACTAAGTGCAGTTCCAGCCACCGTAAGAGATTTCACCGAGAGTATCACGGTTCCAAATTCATTTTTTCCTATCTTCCAAATCACATTTGCACAATTGGAAAGTCTTTTTGAACTGCCCATCCTGCAAGTTAAAGTGGGCTGAGTTTGCAACATTAGCATCTTTCAACTGCAATTCCACAAAAGATTATAAGCAAACAATCTAACTGAAAATAAATCCAATAAAACAGGACCCAAATCATATTTTCACAGCTGCATATATTTTCCAGCATCTGTACAACAGACAATTTTTTCTGAGCACATAAGAGAAAAAAAAAACAAATTTCAAATCTGACATTACAGCTTTTCCAATCACTTTTCAGATTAGGACAGTGTTTTAAAGTGAGTAAATGTTTAAAAAATATTTAAATCCAATAAACTTTAGTTTATTCTTTCAAACAAAGAAGGTTCTCCTAGCAGCTAAAAATTTCAACAAAAAGGAGGACACTTGCTAGTCTTGGTATCTCTGTTGTCATTGCAGGCCTTCAATAATGTTACACATAACTGGCATTAGTCAAGACATATCAGTACTAAATATTAATTATGTTGAGCTACTTTGCAAAAGACCTCAAGAAGTTAATAGTATACACATTCTTCTGTCACTAAGAAACAGAACAAGCCAGTTGAGAGTTACTTGATTTTTTTTTAATAAGAGTGTGAAGAACAAAATTAAATCATACCTTGACAGAATCTAAATGTAAAATTTTGATATTTGCAATGTCTTCTGTAGCAGCTTTGAAAGAGTAGAGACTAACCTACATTTCATAATGAGCACAGACTACAGCATTCAATTTTTTTTGAGAGAGAGAATCAAATATTGTATTTGTAAGAATTAATACACAGTAGCAAACTTTGCCCAAAGCAACAGATATAGGTCCTTCATCTGTGTAATCATTCTAGGGTCAACAAGTTATCAAGGCTGTTGGAAGTTAGAGATAAGTTAAAGAAAGGCCTGTTAGCTGATTCTTTCGTTCAGTTACTCAGGAAGCCTAAACCTGAAGAGAGTTTACCAACCATTAAATTAATATCATGAAGCACATCTTGCCACTGGCATAACAGCCATCCTCCTTCAATTAAGGGCCCTTGTTTATAACAAGAGATGATGACATCCAGTTATCAAGGCTCTTGATACCGCACACTCCATGATGTCTGACACTCCATTACCAGATAGTAGCACAGCAGTGCTATAATCCTAAATGCAGACAATGCCAAGGTGGGTACAAATATTTGAGAAATGAGAATATTTACAAGACTGGATACATTCCCCAGAGCTCAGTTTTGGGGCCAGTGTTGTTCAATATCTTTATCCACGATCTGGATGAGGGGATCGAGTGCTCCCTCAGTAAGTTTGCAGACGACACCAAGCTGGGCGGGAGTGTTGATCTGCCCGAGGGTAGGAAGGCTCTGCAGAGGGACCTGGACAGGCTGGATCGATGGGCTGAGGCCAACTGCATGAGGTTCAACAAGGCCAAGTGCCGGGTCCTGCACTTCAGCCACAACAACCCCAGGCAACGCTACAGGCTTGGGGAAGAGTGGCTGGAAAGCTGCCCAGAGGAAAGGGACCTGGGGGTGCTGATNCACAAGCTTGTACGGCCTGACCCAGTCCAGTTTTGGGCACTCTCCTGTGCTGGGGCCACGCACCTGCACGGCTGGTTCTATTCACCAGCAAAAAGTTGAGGACCTGGAAGTTATCTGTGCTCTCCTCACTGGCACTACTCTTGCTCTCCCCTAACAAGTTGCCAAAGCAGGTTGGGAGGAGAACGGATAAGGAGTTCTTTGCTCCTGGAAATAGTATGGGTGAGAAAAGGGGTCCTATCTCCGAGAAGGGCAGGCGGAAAGACTGGGTCTACTTTCCCCACCATGCTGTGGCCTTGACTATTGGGGGAAGGTCCCAGAGAGCAGAATCAGAGAGTGGGGTGAAACCCATGTCAACAGCCCCTCAGGCACCACTGGCCCCCTCATGTTCAAAAGCACATACTGTAACAATCCTTGGTCATACCGTACTGACGATTTTGGTATCAGGAGATATCATTAAAAATAAAAGCAACATGAGTCATCACCAATACATCACAGAATGTTATGGGGCTTCTTTGTTTAGGGAAGAACTAACCAGATTATCTCACATAACGGGTCTCCATGGGAGGTCTACTAATTATCAACAATTTGGAACAAGACAAAATTTCCTCTTATTTAGATTACTTTGATGCATTATCTTCCCTAACACATGCCAAACTCTGTGAATCCATTGCACATGTTTTCCTACACTTCACTGAACCCTGGCCCTATAAAAGACACAGTCAAGTTTACAGTAAACTTCTATGCAGGGAGACACCACTGCAGCTGACACACATACTCAAAGTGTTTAAGCTTTAAATTGTTTTTTGTTTGTATTTTACTACGCTAGGACTCGAAGAGGTTTTGGAATGAATGCTGGATAAATAAGAGGAACTACTTCAGGTGGCAGTAGCAGCAGAGTGCAAATATCCAAGTAAAAGACAGAAGAGCCATAATATCAGGCTCCTATTCAGGAAAACGGAAGGAACATTGCATTCTCATGTTTTCCACTAAAATACAAATAGCTGTTAAAGAATATGTATAAAGTTTCCAGATACTGTATCATCTAAGGAAACAATTACATGTTTACAATGACACAGTCTCATTCCCTACATTACAGACTGAGAAAATCAGCTCACCATTAAAAATCTAAACATCTTTTCCCGGGGGGGGGGAGGAAATCTTTAATAGACCCATTGAAAAGAATAATTGCTTTCAATAAGTAATGTTTTCCAACCTTTTAAAGTTAGTTTTCAAAGACCAACTGTTCAGACTTCATATTACGACTATAAGTCTACCATAAACAAGCCTGAAGTTACAAACACCTGCCAGACTTGCAGCAAATCTTCTTTCATGCTTAAAACCCAATGAACTAGAGCACTTCATGATTCATTAATATCAGAAGCAAAAATGGATTGTTCCATTGAATAACCAAGGTCTTTTTCTACTGCTAAAAGTGAAGAGGCATAGGTGGAACAGTTGCAGCTTTCAGGAATCATTAAGCTAGAAGACCTCCCTTCCTCCCTCACCATTTTTGTCTGCATGGTTGGTTTTCCTGAAGCTCTGCTTCATTTCTAATAGTCATGGGAAGTAAGATGATTCCCCATTTCAGGTACCTATTCAATCGAGGTATTTTCAAATACATACAAGGAAAAAAAGTTTGGTAGAAGAGTTTTAAATGTTTGTTTTACATGAGGGGGAATTGAGTTTGAAAACAGAACTATGAGGAATAACGAACAAGAAGTGGAGAAAGGAGAAGTGCTACAGAATGGTAAGAAAAACAGAAACAAATGCTTGTCAGCCAAAAAATACATACTGACCCACTGTAAAATGAAAGCCATGAAATTTAAAGAGAAGGACCCAGAATAAAGCAAGATATATGAAGTGTTCAAATCTTCTAAGCACATTGACAGGTATTTTTTACTAAACTATTATTTTATTCCTTTGATCTGCAAATAATGGCATATAGTCTGCCTTGAGATTCACCACTGTGGTGAATTTATTTTCTTTAGATCAACAGGTATTTGTGAATTGGCAAGCCTTGGCATCTCAGCAGTCTGCAAAACCTACCACCAGTCTCTTTTTGGCCTTAATATTAGAATACCAGTTACACAGATACTATAATTTACTAGCTGCACCTTGCCCTAAAAAGACTTATCTATACTTTTGACACTATTTTAAAACTACACTATTGCAAATATGTGATCACCCAAAAATCCTAGTCCAATGCATACTGGGATTTCATTGTACTAAGCACTGTCTGTATAAAGATACAACCCTAACTTAAACATCTGCAGTCTGAAGCACTGTATGTTGAAACTTAAATTACAAGGGGAAAAAAACACAACAAAAGCAAAGCAGCAGAGAAGTTACAAGCATGCTGGCAGAAGCAAGTCTTGTTTAGCTTTTACTCATCTCATATCCCAAGAAAACCCCAAAAGCACAGTTCAAATTTTTAAGTACTTGGCTAACAACCCAATGATTAAACTTCTTTCCTTTCTCTACTTTGCTCATGACTGCAACTGAAAGCATTCATTAAAGCTGAGTATCTAAAGCAGAAGCAGGGAGGATAATCCCAACAAAATGCTGCCTATCAGCTATCATCTCACCTTCCTCACTCCCAAAGACCATTAGCTGCATCATTCCAGTCAAATTTTCTCAGACTTTCCTGCTTTTAGGTTTTTAGATAACAAATCAAGGAAATAACCAAAAAAAGGTAGAAAGTATAAAACCTAGAATAAGCAATAAGAATGGACAAGTGAACTATTGTTTACACTGTGTATCTCCATAACCAGCACTTTTTTGTAATGTATTATTGAGTAGAATTTATTATAGCATAGTTTCACCTAATCGCTGTTAGCTATCTTTGCTATTTCAATTGTTTCTGATGTACGATCTTAAGAGAAGAAATATTCATAAATGGATATCTGCATACATAAATGGAATTGTCCACAACACATAAATCTATCAACTGAAAAACATTTGATATTATAGCACAAGTACAGTTAATCAAGCTAATGCTTTCAAGGTGGTGTTTTTTTCCTAAACATTGTCCATTCAGTACCCTACCACGCTGTGATATTAAGAGAGTAGAAACTATGGTCCTACTTCTGCTGAATGTGGGTAAAGCCACCCATTAAGGAGTTAAACTGCTTCTGAGGTGCCATTGTAAGTATCTTCTGGCCAACTTCAGCAAAAAGTGTTTGCTATACAACTGAATAAAAAAAAAAAGTCAGGAAAATAAGAATCAAAGTTTATACAAGAATCTCTCTATAGACCACACGGAAGCAAAGTTCAGGACTTCACGGAACAGGTTCTGGAATTCCAAGATTACATATGGCACTAAGCTAACTACCTTGATATTTATAATTCCACCAGTCATGAAATTACTATTTTAATAATGATTGACTGAACTGTTAGTTCTCTAAAAACCAAAAATACTTAATCTTGCAAGGGCAGCAGTGCTTTCACCCATCTTTATTTTTTTTAGTACTCATAAAGAATGCAAGTTCTCGCTTCTAAGGGCTTAATACTAGAAATTCATTAGAACACGCTTTTCTCTGAACAGCATCTCATTGAGCTTCCCTTGACACTTTCTCATAAGCATACTCGCAACATAACTTTGAAGTGTCATAGTCTTTCATGTGCTGTTACAAAGAGATTTAAGTAACAAACACATTGCCAAGATGTTCTGCTAGTCAAATAAGCACAACTCATCTCTAAAATGCTTGAAATACTTCATCCCTTGAAGCTTTCCTTGAAGCTTACCTGGTTTTGAATTCTAACTACTTTTAATGCCCAAAGTAAGTCTGATATATTAAAATATTCGGTTTTACTACTCGTAATTTACACTGCTTAATTTCTATGTTTTTAGGAAAGTGGACAGTAAAAGAAAAATGGATTTCCAAAGAAAAGTCTTTCACACAGTATGCTGTAATCTAAGCAATAAACCCACTAAACAGCTGTTTTAATGCTGCACCTGGAAACACATATAGCAACGTCAAAACAGAACCTCAATTAAGACACTTTGCATTGCATTTCTCAAAAACAACAAGTCTGGGGGATGGGACAATTGTTTCTTCTTTCTTATTTAGCTCAGCAGGAAAGCTCAATTTACTAACGTGACTTAGAAGTCTCCCAGTATCCAGCACTAAGCCCCCGGGATGTTATTTCTCCAAGCTCACTCTCAGAAATCCCTTCTGACGCTTGGCGTTTGGCCTTCACTGCCTCCACATTTCATAAACAGAAGTGGCCACAGTGAGGAAGCCAGAGCTACGCCCGGTAAGATTTCACAACGGAGAGTTCACATGCCTTGTGCAGAGGCGATGCGGGGCTGGCACACGGGGCGGGGGCCTGGCTTTGCTCTCCCCAGAGCCGCTGATCTGGATCACAGGGATTAGATGACAGTTCCCATAACGCGGGCAAGGCAGCAGCTGCCCCAGCAGCCACCTGCGCAGGCTCCCAGGACCGCGCTTTCACCTCGCCCTCCGCAAGACAAAAACCCCACCGCGGCTACCTCACTCCCGGCGCGGGAGCCCGGCAGAATGGCGGCAGGGCAGTCCCGACGCCCGGCAGCCCCCGCAGCGGCGTCGAGGCCTGTCAGAGCCCCTGAGAGACGCGACGGCAGGCGGGCCCCCACGGTACCGCCGGGCCCGGCCGGCGCTGCCCTTCACGTCAGGCCCAGCGCGGCCCGCTGGCGCGCAGCCGCTCGGGGCGCAGCCACGGCACGGCACGGCACGGCACGGCACGGCACGGCACGGCCCGGGCCGGGCCGGGCCAGGCCCTCCTCCTCCTTCTCTTCCTCCGCACCCTCCTCCCTCCGCGGCCCGAGCCCGCGCCCCGCCGGCAGCGGCAGCTCCCAACGGCGTTTACCCGTCACTGCTCCATCCCCCGCCGGCAGCCGCTGCCGCGCGCCGCCTGCACACCCGCCAGCGGGTCACGTGAAGCGCCGGGTCAGCTGACGCCGCCGCAGCGCCGGTCACGAGACCGCGGCGAGGCGGGGCGGGGCCGGGGCCTGGGGGAGGAGGAGGTGCTGCCGCAGCGGCGCGGTGACTGACAGGTCCGCTCGGGGCGCTCGCGGCGGTGGGTCCGCGGGTTCGAGACCCGGCCCGGCCGGGTCCGGCGCGGTCATCCCTTCACCCCTCCCCACCCCACAGCCAGCGCTCCCCCGAGGCACCGCTGCCGTCACGGACACCGCCAGCCTCCTCGGGGCGCTGAGCAGAGCATTCTGCGGCCGCCACGGGCGCCTCAGGGCCCAGCAGGCTCCAGTGGGCACCAGCTGCCTCAGGGCCTGTTCAGCAATGGCCGCCTCAAGGCCCAGCAGGCTTCAGCCACCTCTGATAAAACTGGGCTTGATTGGGGAATTTGTGGGAAAAACACATGCGGATCAGAGTGGCCTTATCCACCACAAGGAAGCAGATGGTGTTAAGAAGGCTTTATACTATTTTGCCTTTAGGGCAGAGAAGGATAGTCAGATTTGAAAACGTGTGTGTTCATTCTTGCTGCGGTTGGCTAATTTTCCTCAGATTGGCTCTTGGAAAACACACAGTCATGGAAAATACAATGGTAGTTCAGTGATCAAAACTATCTGTATATGGGTACTTAAGTGCTCTTGGTCTGTTGTGAAGGACTTGGGAAAGAAGACAATATGTGTCTTCTTTCTTCTAAAGAGTGGGAAAAAATAGAATTAGAAAGAAACTGTTACGGTTTTATTTTGGCACCAAAACCCATTTTTCTTACCTTGTGCAGTAGTTGCTAAATAAAAAATAGCAGGTTATAAATTGCTGTATTACTAGAGAAGCCAATTTCTTTTATTGTGTGAAACTGCTTATCTTAATTGGCAATATTATCTGGAGAAAGCAGGAACCATATACATAAAGCAAACTACTTTGGTTTGCTGGTTTTGGGAAACCAAACAATTCATTCTTATTTTTCCCTCTTTTTTTTTCAAGTAGGAAAGAGTTGGGGCCATCCTATAGCTGTAGCGGGCAACTGCAGCACAGAGGAGGCACAAATGTGATTGCAAATATCAAAAAGGTAACATCATATAGTCCTAGCCCAGCAAAGGATGTGGCTGCATGTTTCTGGGAGCAACTTCTCTAATCCAGTGCTCTTCTCCCCCTTAAGTGTTTATAGATCTATTAGCTCCAAACTCTGCTTAGTCAAGTTCAAAATGTGAATGTTGTTAAACAACTCTTAATGTGGCAAGTCAGTCTTCCTTCAGCCATTTATGTTGTTCTTCAACCACCAGAGGCTTCTAAAAATGTTCCCATTACTGAACTGCCCACAGACATTTATAATGCTCTCGACATGCTCCAACTGGTACAATTTGGTTAGACATTTCTCGTATCGGTATTAGAAAAGCATACTCTAAAATAACTTAGTAAAACAGAAACTTATCCACATCAAAAATGGGCAAACTTATTTTTAAATACCCACATTACAAATTCCACCAAGAACCCTTTCTTAATGGCTGAATTATTAATATCCAGTTTTCACTGGAAATTACTATAAAACTTCAAATAGACACCTTTTCTCATTATTATTGCAAGACATTTCCTCAAAATGTGGCAATATGCGCCATATGCCAACATTAACTAGCAAATGCAAGTCATTATCTATGTTATTTTTGGAACAAGATAAGATTTTTTTGAGTGATCCATTGCTCTAAGCTATCAGATGGAAACTTGGCATTAACCTCTATAAATAAACAGAGTAGTTAGTAAATGATACCATAAAATAGGTACTTGACAGAAGAATAGCAAGCATTTCTAACCTGCATGATGACAACATGATTGTAAAACCGCAGGAGGGGATTCTGAGAACAAGGACCTATAATCTGCCACTTAAAGTCCACTGCCTAATGTAGTTGGTTTTATTACAATATTTGCCATTTGGTTAATTAAGGTCAATGAGGTACAAAGCAGGCCTGTAGGCAATATATAACTCTTCACTAGAAAACAAAATAGGAAAAAAGAATTAACACAAATTAAATAATCGGGATATTAGCACCCTCAGAATAAACACACAGTAACAATGAGCTGCAACATGGTCTTTAAGTGAACTGTCAGTGAGAAGCCCAAGCCAGGTGGGCAGTAATTATAAATGGTATCATGGAGAATACTGTAAAGAATACATTTAAAACCAGAGCTGCTACAATATGAGCGGGTATACGGTAGATTAAACAGATATGTTCACAAATATTTTTATAAACATACTTGCCTGTAACATTGCTCCATCTGGCCTGACAGGGATATTTTTATGAAGACTCAGAAGCCTGAAAGAAATAGTACACACTTTTTTTTATAGCTTGAGAAATTTATTTGTTGAAATTTCACCGGGGAGAGGGGAAACAACACTGTAATGGGTCTTTTTGACCTCAGTTGTTTTCTGTTGTATTTTTTCAAAAACAATGCTTTCTTTAAATCATTGCATACAAATGTCATCCTATAACCCAAATTTATGTCAAAAAAAACCCTTAGATCAGCTCTCCCCACAGGCCTATATTCAGCTCTGAATATCTGAATGACTTATTTTTGTTCAGGAAAACTCTTATGCACAGGCTAAACACAGACCGCCTTCAGTGTGCACAGGGGTGCAAAAAGATATTTGCAGGTAAAACTACTTAGAATTGAGAAAGCGTACCTAGGAGTTAGGCAAGAGGTGGCAGAGGGGCAGGGTTGTCCTTAGGCATGATCTTTTACCGGCTGTGGAAAGTGGTTGCTCTTTTAGGTTTGGAGAATGAAAATAAGAACACATGAGATGGCTTATGGAAGTAGCTGCTGCCGTTCAAAAATCCTGGTGATGAAAGTAACACTACCCAGGACTAGAAGAGTCCCACAGGGCTTATATGACCCAGAGCATGTGTGCTGCAGCAGGCAGCGATGGGGAGTCCCCAGCTGGGGAATCCACGCCTGCTGTGCAGGAGCCTCAGCCAAAAAGACCATGCAGGCTGCTGTCAGAAGCCATCCAAGGACTCCGTCCCATGAAACACTCTCATTTGTGAGTCGAGGTTTCCATTCCACATTCCCTCTCGGCGACGAGTGTTTCCGAAATGAACGTGGTGAAAGGATTTTAGCTTGTCATTCTAGTGCACTGACTCTCAACCTCTCCAAGCATTTCTGAGGGAAATACAGATTTTATTTGAACTCTGATTATCCACCCATTTTCTTTCTATTTATTTGTTTTGATGTGTAGCCAACTTTTCTGCACTGATCTCTGCAGAGCTATGTGTTCTTCTTTGGTATGTAGATTATATACACAACAGAGATTGGCAGAGACGGTATAGATTTCCCTTGCTTTTTGGCATTCTCTGAGGGCGTGTTCCTTGGATATTATACAAACAAAAGCTGGCATACTGACTTCCTGAAGACAATGGAAATATTATCATCAGTTTTAACATGATCAGAATTTTACTCACAGTTTTATTAATGTGTCAGTGGGATTTTTTTATTCTAATGATAAAGGTGCTAAAATAAAGATTCTGTACAATTTGCAGAGGTAAAGCCCTAAAAATAGAAAGCAGTATTTTCTAAAGCTTGACAATATCTATAGGTCAAAAGATAGAAAAGAATAATATTGCTGTACATTTATCCCAGTATCAACTTGCACAGGATTCAAATATCTGAAAAATTAGAAATACAGTGGGGTAAGATCGATGTTCTGTGTAACACAGGGAAAGTGCTGTATAAGACCCTGTCCTCCAGCCTCCATCAGTTTGGCTGATAGGTGAATGAGAGAAAAAATGTTATTGTTTTCCCAAAGTTATTCAAAGAAAGTGGAGAGAAAATAAACTTATATTACTTTGTTATTTACTTTTCTTTTTCCTGCTTTTTGAAAGCATTTTAATAAAAGATACATGTCAAAGCACATTGTGTTTTAATCTTTCTTGATGTTGCCTGGGAGACTCAAGCCTTAAGATTTAAATTTAAGTCTTTGAAAAAAGATGTTTGCAAACCAGAGCAGAAATGGTGTGTTTTCTTCAGCCAAGCTTTGTGAAGGAGACAGAATGTCTCTTCCCTAGCTGCTTCTCTGTTTTAAAACTGCCTCCCTGGCTTTCAGCTTCAGATCAAGGACTTGAGAAAGATAATAAATTTGAATTTTCCAAAAATTTTAAAAATCCTGAATTACTCCAATTGATGTTGAAGTCTCCATTTATATGTATCTATGCATATGAGCATTTAATTATTCTATACAATGTGGACAGCATCCGGACAGGTGCAGAAAGATTTAAACCAGCATGCCTAAAAAGCTTTGGGGCAGGAGGTACTCTCACGGACTTGAAATCCACGTCCAAAGCCTTGTTCCAAATCAAGCAGAGGGAACAGCATTTGCGATCCCGGGTGCGTGCTCCACCCGGACAGCAGTGACCACTGCCTTGCCTGTTCAGTGCAGGGCAGAGAGTCCTTGAGTACCCTACTGATGCAGGACTCGGAGCCAAGGTATTTGGGAGAGCATATGATTTGTGGAGCCGGGAAGCTCAGTGCTGTCATGAATCTGTGTCTCAGAGCCTCTGATTTAGAGCTCTGTTGTAGAGATAAGCTGATGGGGGCTTCTTGTCAGGCTCTAGTTCCAGGTTTGGATTGTTCAGAAGGGACTGGGAAGGCTGTAACTCCATATGGTCAGCAATGCCCGGGGCCACATTCAGCCCCGTAGCTGCATGGCGCTTCCATCCACATGCTGCTGCATCAGGCTTCATGTTAGTCCCACTCTCAAATAACGCAAAGTCAGGCAATGTCCTCTTTGGCCAGCACACCTCATCTACAGCAGAGCTCGGCTGGCCTGGCTACACCAGCAGAACTTGCAGGATGCACAGTATTTCAGACAGTTACAAATTTGTCCAGCAGAGGAAATCTCAGAGCCCGGGGGGGGTCTGTCAGCAGAATGGTTGGGTGCTTTGGGAGCTGTGGGAGCAGCCAGGAATAAGCTCTGTGGACACCAGTGATGCCAGATGTCGCTTCACTGGAGTTCAATGCCTGAACCCCCTTGTGAATCTTCACTGAATTCGAAGTTGGGTTAGGTAGTTTCAGTATGATAGGATAGTATTTAAATGAATTATATGTCTGTATATTTTGAAAAATGGAAGCAATATATAATCACAGCAGTAATAGCAATAATAGATTGGCAACTTACATTTTGTGAAAGATTGTGAAGATACGAGTGACAATAAAATGCTATTATAACTTGGCATCCAGCTCTGCAAGCACTCATTTAACTAAGCAGGACATCCCTTGTGACTTTGTAGATAGTACTTTTGAACACAGAAGTTGCTGGCTAAAGTAGAGATAATACAGGTTACTACCACAGAGGTTTTGACAGGAAAAATAAAAGCCCTGTCTCACTCCTATATAACTGACCTAGAGAATTTCCACCAAAAAAAATCTTTAACAACCCCCCAATTTGAATAACTTACTGCGTTATCTTAAATTCTCAGTTTCTTCTCATTCAAATCCTTTGGCTATAATCCTGGCCAAATATTTCCCCATCACAGCATTATATTAGAAAAGGTTTTAGGGCATAGTTTGGTAAGAAACTCTTTGATACTGGAGCTGGCTTACAAAGTCATCGTCTCCCTTCTGTGTCCTTGCCTGCTAGTCCCTACCCCGCGTTACCTCCCCTTCTGCCCGGTGCTGCGCCAGCACAAGCAGTCTGCAGCCACACAGTGGACTCATGTGGCTGAAAAATAACCTTTTTTCCACCCACCCACCCCACCCCTATTATTTTTCAGTTGAATCAGTTCTTTAACCTGAGCTACTCAGTGGCTGTGTAAATGTGCCAGTGCTTGCGAGGAGAGAGCTGGTGTGAGAGCGAGAGGCTCAGAAGGCACAGGAGCACTGTGCTGGATGGCTGATTCATGCAGCACTTCCACTGAATGGCTAATCATGTCCTCACATAAATAAAATTATGTATGTGTTTATGGTTTATACGGTGTTATATGTTTCTTATGCTAACTACAACAAAAACACAAAACTCATAAATCATATAAATTTTATCTTTACTTAAAATTTCTGATAGAGGGCAATGTTAGTACAGCTCATCTTGTCATTCCTAGTTCTGCCCTCGTTTCCCACAGTCTATAAATGATGGTATGTTTGGCTCTTCACAGATGTGCAGCAAAGCTAATATTTCACTCAAGGTTCCCGGGAGCTGAAGTCTCATTTTGCACAGCATACCTCCAAGGCGACCACATGGACTATTTGACACTTAGATATCGCTGCCTGTTTATTTTTAATTTGCCAAAAGGGCAGTGATTTACCTGTTGGTAAATTTAGATCTTTAAGTGTATTCCCCAAGTGGCAGTGGAAAGTCTTCCCTCTCTTCTCACAGTGGGTTTTTTTACCAATGGGCAGATGGACTCAAGAAGTGCTAAAATCCAGGCAGTGTATTGGAAATGCTCAATATGGACAATACAGCAAGAATGAGCAAAGTTCGTTAAAACCAGCCAAGCCTCTGTCCAAAGCACAACTACATCTTCATTAGACCTGATAACCTGTGGCTTCTTTTGCTTATCTTTGTATTATTCAGGATTTCTTGGTCCTGTTCAGTAAAAGGAGCAACCTGCAGGAAAAGACTCGGGAAAGGCTGGTCTCAGGGAGATCTGAGGGTACAAGTAGGATCTTCAGTGAAAAATTAACAAAAACTGCTGTTGTCTAGTGTTTGGAATGGATGTTTCCAGCTGTGGTAAAAGCAGGAAGCACCAAAACTTTGAAGATTTTTGAGGCAGTGTTATGGTCTCCAAAGATTTAGCTAAGTCCTCCATCTAATATTTGCTTTCTCATGGGATGTTTTTTCTCGCTTTGCTGCCACTGGGAAGGAGAATTCAGGGGGTTTATTCACAAAAACTGAAACACAAGGCTCTGTTTTTCCACTCATTCAGAAGCTGCAGGTGAACGCAGCGGTTGTTATGTTGCCCATTAATGAAAGTGCAGAAAAAGCCTTGGTTTTAAGATGATTTTCGAATGAAAATGCTTCTTGGTCTAGTGGTTTTGCTTAAGTACTTGTATGGTCTTCATCAGTACAACATTCAAGTTCTGGGAGTTTTCGCATGGCTGTTGAGGTTCCTCTAACTTAGGGATAAGGTTAAGGTGACCAGTATACTCTGAAATGGGCAGTAGACATGGAAACAAAGCCTGATTTTGAAAATGATGGATGAGTCTAGGAGAAGGCTGTTGTCTTTGGTGTGTTTGAAGAAACATAAAGTTAAATCCTGCCAGACTAATTCAGCTGCAAAGCTTCTGTTGAATGTATGGAATAGGATTACATCCTTGGGATTCAATTTAAGCATATTAAAATTGCAATTTGTGTATGTGCAAGAGGTGAGTTTTAACAGCAAGGCCCAGATAAATAAACATTCAGACCATCCAACCTGCTCACAGTCGCAAACCATGTCATCTTTGACCTGATTTTTTACTGCTGTGTAGAGCTATATTGTTTTTTCCTATAAAAGCAGGCCTGAAACACAGCCAGGCTAGTGGTTTAGCATTGTGTATTAGCCAAAGTGGGATAAAAAAGATTGTTTTAAAGGTGAGTTACTGTGTGTACACAGCAGAGTTTGGGAGTCCGTGCTCCCAGTAGAACATTGCTCGTTGGAAAGATACTCATTCCTTTACCAGAATGAAATGACCTCACAGGAGGCACCAGAGTTTATTGTAGCTCTTACTGCTTATTTAAGAGTGATCACCCAGCAGTGGCATTTTGGATATTTTATCTTTGAGTCTATTCTAAAAGTATATTCCAAAGTTCAGACAAGGCGTACATTTTATTCTCTCTCACACCTGGAATGCAGAAAAACATATACATCTTTCAGTTAATTCCATCACCATCCTTTGCATCATTTTATCCTTTGTTTATTCTGCAGCCGAAAATATTCAATGTCTCTCTTTTTACTGGGCTTTTCTGGACTTGGGTTAAATAATGTACTGGCTTCTTCCATGTCAAATTCCTTTGAATCACATTTATTCTGCTTGGGTGAATTAGTAAATGGATCAATTGTGTTTCAGTTAAACAATGAAGATAGACATGAACTTGCACTGAATACCCTGGATTTGGAAAATACAATAGGAGACAAGACCTTCTTAACATAAGGCATGCACTGAGAACAAGATAGCTAGCTAGAAGAACTGTTGACACTTGTTACATGAATTGGAGGCAGCTGTAAGATAAGGAGGCACCTTTTCTTGCCTAAAGCACAACTTGGATGGCAAACAATCAAATTTAGTAGATGCAGGTACAAATTTCATGTGAGGTAATACCTAATGCATTGCATGTGAGAAATGAGATGTAAAAGTGTGAATAATAACAAATAACAGCAACAATATCTCTTTAATACCACTTTCGTTTGTAAATCTCAGTGATATGTGTCACTCGTATATCTTTGTTTTATGGATGAGGAGAGTGAAGCATTGGGAAGGGACCTGACTTGCTCCTGGTAAAGCAGTATTAGAGCAAAGATTGAACCCAGGCCTTCAGCCCCTAGCCCAGGGTGAGAATGGCCCCGCTGAGGGAATGGCTGCCTTCTCCAGGCTGTCTTTTCTCATCGACAGCAGAAATTTAGATTTAATTTGAACTGCAACTCTACTAGTAGGACTGCTGGTTCCTATCACGCAAAGGCTGGCTGAAAGGATGTGCTTCCCTGTAAAGGAGAGCTTAGAAAAGGACAGAAACGGTACAGTTCAACTTGGAATCATTATATTTGGGGTACTGGTAGATGAAAAGCTGGACATGAGCTGGCAATGTGCGCTCGCAGCCCAGAAAGCCAACCGTGTCCTGGGCTGCATCAAAAGCAGCGTGGCTGGCAGGTCGAGGGAGGTGATTCTGCCCCTCTGCCCTGCTCTGGTAAGACCCCACCTGCAGTTCTGCGTCCAGCTCTGGAGCCCTCAGCAGAAGAAAGACATGGACCAGTTGGAACGGGTCCAGAGGAGGGCAATGAAAATGATCAGGGGGATGGAACACCTCTTCTATGAAGAAAGGCTGAGAGAGTTGGGGTTGTTCAGCCTGGAGAAGAGAAGGCTTCAGGGAGACCTTACTGCAGCCTTTCAGTACTTAAAGGGGGCTTATAAGAAAGATGGTGGCAAACTTTTTAGCAGGGTCTGTTGGAACAGGACAAGGGGTAATGGTTTTAAACTAAAAGAGGGTAGATTTAGACTAGATATAAGGAAGAAATTTTTCACAATGAGGGTGGTGAAACACTGGCATAGGTTGCCCAGAGAGGTGGTAGATGCCCCATCCCTGGAAACATTCAAGGCCAGGTTGGACAGGGCTCTGAGCAACCTGATCTAGTTGAAGATGTCCTTGCTCATTGCAGGGAGTTTGGACTAGATGACCTTTAAAGGTCCCTTCCAACCCAAACTATTCTATGATTCTATGTTTCTATGATATTTGCAACCAACTGTCTAAATGCTGTTTACTAGATGTGTAACAGGTAAAAATGTGCTCAGGAAGGGCATAGTTGCCAATGGGAAAGAAATGGCCTCTTTGGCCATGATGGAGGGGAAGGTCATCTAGCTGGACAGTAGCTCCATGGAAAGCTTTGGTTCTTCCCATTTAGAAAAAGGAGACTTTTTGGCAGACAGTGCTTCTGACAATGCAGAGCATATATTGCTCACAAAAGTGCTTGGTGGATCACTTCCCTTCCTCTGCAACTGAACGAGGTCCCTATGCTAACTGCAGCAACTGCTTATAAAACAAACTACTATTAGGAAAGTAACTATTTTTTCCTTTCTTTAACGGTGTTTTGTGTGTTTTATTTCTTCTTTGAGCAAGTTAATTGCTCTTGACTTCTTCCCTCCCATCTGCTTTTCTTCTTCTCAATATGATTTTTCATATTTTTTTAAATTCCAATTTGCAGATTCAAACCACCCCCTCACACATTGCACATCGATCTGTTCCTCTCCTCCAGAGCCCGCCAGGGCAATGCTCTGCTACGAGTGAAAGACCACTCTGGTTGCTGTGCTGTGGTAGCCCTGAGTTGGGGATGGCCCTTAAGGTTCTCCCACCCCTCCTCTTAAATAACAACAGCTCCTGGGGGCTTTCGGCCCAGCGGCTCACAGGTTTCCAGGGTACCAGGAGCAAGAGTTCCCTGCTCAAAGCCAGCGCGGGGTGAGATGAAGCAGAAGTGGGAGGCCTGGGGATCAGGGCTGGAGGTCTGCAACCTGAGGGAGAGAATTGAAGCCCCACGGCCTTTCAGCTCTTTGCAAACACCATGGATCAGTTGGAAAGTGCCACCGTAACAAACAGTCCTTTTTATAGACACAGTAGAGATAGGGAACACAAGGCCTTGTCTGAACTACTGAAGTTGCAAAAATCTCACTATTAAAATCTCACATTTTAAAACTGATCTAGTTAAAGTAGGGCAGTTTTTCCATTATAGGCGTGCCCTAGGGCATGGAGGGATTAACATCATGCTTCCCAGTGCCTGGAGTATCCACAGCTCCCGTTAATTTCGTTAAGGAATATGAATGCTTAACAGTCATGGAAATCTGGCCCCCAGCAATGGGCCTGAGGAGTTGTGTATTTTTCCCAGCGAGCCAGTGATAGGAATGAGAGCAGAAATTTGGGGTTCACAGCAGGGAAGGGGCCGAGGAAAACCATCAAGCGGCTCTGTAGGATGGCTCTGCTCTCCTACCTTCCCTTTCCTCCATAGCCAGCCACCACTGGTCATATACCTCCCTGGGGTGATCCAGCTCTGCAGTGCCCTGCTGAGAGCCGCATCAGCATCAGGAGGTGTCCAGGGAGCCAGGATTGGTGTCTGGGGTACACACAGCGTATCAGCTTGCTTTGCCATGTTAGCTTGTTTCTGATAAAAGTAAATTATTTACATCTCTGTAGTGAAGTAAATCTTGTGTCTGTGTGAAGAACCCACGGCTGAGCAGTTGCTGGCCAGGCAGAAAGAGTAGGGCGCGTTTCTGTGCTTCATCACTCAGAACTGTAATTCTGATAGTAATGAGCAAACTGCAGCGTTGTCAGCTCTGAAAACCTCAAAATAAATAATTAAAAAAAAACCCCTTACATTGCATTTTAGAGATATTTTCTCCTTTCTGATACCACTAATGATCCCCACCTTCAAGTTTTTCTACACAGCCATGATTTTTTTCTTTTAATGAATATGCAGGTCCTTTCACTGCGGCAATTGGGTAGAAAACCCATGTAATATCACAGGCTCTCGCAATCCCTTAGCAAGCATTGCGATGCTGCAGCTGGCTCGCTACATTTGCAGAGAGATCTTTTGCCTTGGTAGCTCGCACATCCCATTGGTCTTAATGTCACACTGTCGGCCCGATGGATTAATCCAGACTTCCTGATCTGATAAGAGCTGGTGCTTGCAGGGAAACTGGGGTGTTGTAGTGAGATCTAATACTTGATATGTCCTTTGCCGTGTTGGTGATGTGCACAGACTGCTGGATATTTCTGCTTGTGTGATTATTTTTAAAATTTGACTTTTTAACACTCAGAGTAGGCTATTTTTACGGAGAGTTCATATATATCTAAATAGATTTCTTAGAAGTGTCCCTGTGTGGAAAGGAAGTGTGCAGGGCTAATTATGATTGAGAATTAGCATATATCTAAGGCCATAACATACCTGTAATCTAAGACATTTATCTGTTTTTAAAGTGAACAGACACTCCTGGGAGGCTCCAGCCACTGGGTAGTACGTTCACTAGATTCGACATTTTTTGGATTTTCACTTTCAAGTTATTCATGAATTTTTATGAGAAGTAAAATACACAAGTGGGTGAGAAACTGCTTAAAAGGAATGCCACTGTCACCAAGCCTATAACTATTACAAAGTCACACCATTTTTAATGTGACATCCATATGTATGTCACACCAGCTGTTTTGCTGGATTAGGTGCATGGCTCACATAGTCCTGTATCATTTTGCTGACGGTAGTCAGCAGAGGAAGGGGCAAGAAATGTCCTAATCTTGATTAGCTGAGGATTGGGGTAAACCTTGACTGCTTTCAAAATTTCAAACTGTTGCAACTCTGAACACTCATGTTAGTATTCATGCCCTTACTAACTCCTACAGAGTTTTTGCCATTGGTAACATCTAGTAGCTGGGAGTCCCACAGTTGAACCATCCATCATGAGAAACAGCCTAATGTCACATGACTTCTGAATGTGTCACATTTTAATTTCTTCAACTGTGCATTTCTTCTTGTATCATGAGAGAGAATGGAGATCTGTACTACACTTTTTCTATATTGTCATTATCTCGTGCATTTCTGTTACTTGTGTGTCTGTGCTTAAGCAGAGTTCTTCATCTTCAGGCTTATCCCTGGAAATAAGCTGTTGACAAGTAAGAGTGTGAATTCAAAGTGCAATACCATTTTGCACAAGCTTCTTGTGTGGCCACAACTGCTCCAAACTTGGAGGGCTTTTTAAAATGTGTTCCAGCTTACTTCTACTGCACGCAGAGAGCATATTGCAAAAGTCGCAGCTTACTCCTCATAGCTCAGATCTTTTCCCACCATACCTCAACAAGTGGGGCAGACGTGCTGAGGTGCAACCGCACAGCAGTGCCATGTGGACAGGACAACCATGTTCCCTGGCAACCTCCACCACTTTCCCCGTGCAGGCATCCTCTCTAGGATGTTGTTGATGACCTCTTCCAAAGCCTCTTTTAAGCCCCTCTGACTCTATAGTTCCTGAAATAAGGTTAAGTGCTGTCATCGGGTGTGTAGGGATGGCTGGGCACAGTGCAAAAGGAGGGACAGAGAGGGTTGTAGAGAGATTACTTGGCTGCAATTTTACAAATTATGGATAATATGGAAGATTAGGTTTTAAGCAATCAAAGAAGGAGAAGGTAGGACAGAAGTGTCCCTCCGTTTGTGATCTCTGCATTTGCTGCGCAGCCACAAACTCTCTGGTGTCCTGGTCCAAGGAGAATTTGATCATATGGGTGAGTCTGGAAGAAAGCTGGGTGTAATTCCTTAGCTTTTAGAGCAATAGTATATCCCAGGTAGGACTCTGCAGAGCTGTCACTTTTATTTGTTAGTTGTTGTGGTTTTTTTTTCATTTACAGATTATCTGAACATTTAAGCTATGAGAGTGATGTGGAAATCATATATTCTGTAAGGACTTTCCCCTTAAAGGCAAGCTTACAGCGTAAAAGGTCTCCCAGGCTCTGCGGAGGGCTGGCAGCAGTTTCTGAGTGACGGCCAAAAATATGTTCTTGCAGCAGTGTTTCCACATTGATGGCACTACAACAGAGGCAGCTCCGCTAGAGACGGAGCAGGCAAACCCACGCTTTGGCAGGATGGAGAGATCTGCCTGCCTAGACGTAAGGGTAGCTGTCATCTTTGCCGTTTTATTTGTCTTTGCCTAAGGCAGTGGTACGAATTATGTTCATATGGCAAATAAAAATAGTCCTAGGAAAAATATCCTAGGTCTTTATCCTCTCACTTTTATCTTATCCAAGAGTTATCTGCATTGCTTTGGAAAGCTGGTACTCTCCAAACACAGTACAAGCCCTGTATAAGTGTTGGGTGCTGGAAAGGCAACTAATTACTGGGTAGTGACACGTGCTGCAGAGAGGGAAGAAGAGAACCCCCCTGAAGTTTCCCCAGTTTCAGTCTTGCTTTAGCTGCCATGGATTTAGCACCCTTTTCAGCTGGGGCCAAGAAGAGGTTTCAAATGACTTGTGCAAATGGACTAAAGTTTCAGGGTAGCACATGCCTGGGAGGACATTCTCTTCTACCTAGCTAATTCCCAAAATATAATCGGCAGGGACCGGCTGAGCCAAGGGAGCCTCTCGCATGTACAGTGCTTTACCCTGCCGGTTGACCTAGTTGTTAATGCAGGGAGTCACACACAATGCCAAGCCTGTTAAGTGGCTGCAGATTTCTTCGCGCAAGCAAGCAAACAAGAAATTAAAGAAAAGCTTTGGCCGTGCTGATAAGCTTCTAGAGGCACATAGGGCTTGTTTGTTTGGTTTGGGGTTTGGTTTGGCCTTTCTTTGAGCCCAGTTAAGGTGGAAAGCTGTAGTAAGCTTTAGTGCAGCACACGAGGCCGGAGGAGGCTGACCTGCAGCTCCCCAGCCATTTGGGGCTTGCAAGAGCCCACACAGCATCAGTCCTGCTCTGTATGTCACGTCCTCCAATGCCCCAGAAGTGTTTGCTCTGTCATGCTGGTGTCTTAGTCAGAGAGGTAAAAGAAAAGACTGAAACCATCTGTGTTATTACACACCCTAGTCAAAGGCATCACAAGGTTTCTGCAAGACGAGCAGAAACGTCAGTGACGTTTCCATGCCTGCCTGCCTACCCAAGATTTCAGTATCACTGAACATTAAAGATACTTTGAGGAACATTAAAGGGACCTGTATTTCAGAGGAAAAGTGCATAGCAGTTTGTGATCAGTTCCTCTGTAAGGGCTACATCATCCTTAAAGGATCAGCTATGAACTTAGAAGTGCTGGTCTAAATCCTTTTCATTTCTAAAAGCACACAAATACAAAATTTGTCCTGTGCTTGCAAATGCAGCTTGTATTAGCCATATGTGTTTTAGGACCATGCCATGTAAGTATTTTGGGATGGCATTTAAAAATAATTTCAGTAATATTCAGAAAATTCTTTTCAGCAATAAAACTTTCTTTTCAGCATCAGGCATGGCCTTTGAAACGTAGGAGCATAGGTAGGTAATTACCCTAGGTAATCTATGGTGATGCTGGAGAAGCAAGGCTTGCTCCTGGAGAAAGCCCTTGTTGGTAGCCTATGTAGAAATGAACATGGATATGCAGCAACTGGTTTTATGTTCTGTTTTGAAAGATTATTTGTCAACACTTTAAGAACTGAGGGCAGGATTTACGATGCACAGAGTGAGAAGGCGGTTCTTTGCTCAGCAGTGTTGCTGCCCAAAGAGCCAGTCACTTTACTGGGTCATTTGTTGCCCTGACCTTTTTCAGAACATTTTCATCAGGGTATTTTTGTATTTAAAATATATCTTCAGGCAGAGGGAAGTGGCCCTATGATTTTATTTTATTAAAAAGAAGCCCCATGAGTATCCCTTCTCAGTTTGGCTATACCTCTGAGGTGAGTGCTGTGTATGCCTTGTGGGATTGAGTAGAGGACTACAATGCATGGATAACATTCAGGGCAGTGATGCTTCAGATGTATAACTGCGATAAGCCAGAGGCAAATAAAGCTGATCTGAATACAAAATATTCTCTTAATGAAAAGGCAGATGAAGGAAGGCAGATCTTGCTCTGTTATAGCTACATTTTTCAGGATCCTAAAGAAGATCACAGGCTCTTTCCACGTTTTTTTGTGAGAAATGAATGCTCTAGAAACCATTCTTTCTATAAAAGCGTGAATGGAATGTGGAAAAAATCTCCTTATCACCAGCAGGACAAAAGACCCACACAGAACTGTTTTTTATTTGTCATATATTACACTGCATAAATGTTAATGGGACATGGGTGCTGAAGCCAAACCTTCTGGACCAGATCCAACAACTGCAGGTGTTTCCATGGTAGTGCCTCCATCAGCTTTGAAGAGGCAAAGTCTTCAAGTCTTCTACTTAAGCAGCTCCCCTGTGCTGGCTCGTGTTCAGAGCCTGGGGCCTCAATTCAGTCCTACAGACCTACTTTTCCTACACAACTAATTATTATTCTCTCATGCCCTTGCAACACAATTGCATAACCACAGCAAAGGTTTGCGCTCTCCATGGCAGTGCTGTCAACAAAGGGTGTCTTTGCACAGCTTTCAGGTTATACTCTCAGAGATCTGTACTGGAACAAGGTCTCCAGGGAAGTGGTCATGGCCCCAAGCCTGTCGGTGGTCAACAAGCGTTTGGACAACACTCATAGATACACAGTTTAACTTTTAGGTTGCCCTGTACGGAGTCAGGAGTTGGACTCAATGATCCTCATGGGTCCGTCCCAACTCAGGATATTGTGTGAATCTATGCTTTGAGTGTTCTCTACTTTTCCCACTTCCCGATATGTGACTACAAAAATGAGTGCAACAGTTTGGTGAAAACTTTAAGATCACTGGGTGCAAGAAATAAGAATAGAAGAGGACTTGGGCTTTTTTTTTTTAGCTTTTAATCATACGCAGAATACCAAATAACGTTGCTCATTGACTAGGCAACAGAAGCATCATCTGTTAGAGAAGGACAAAGGAAGAAGCTAATATGCAAATTCAAGCTGTCCTCCAGCGCGTGTTACGATGGCTGGTTGGATTTTTTAAATCTGCCTCCTCTGCTTTTGTCACTTTATTCTGCCTTGGAAGTCTCTACTCAACTGTAAGTGTTACTAACTGATCGATGGCCTGCTAGAGCCTGGAAGTGAACTGTTTGCAGGATGAGCCTCAAAGTGCCAGCAGCAGCAGCTGGCCGAGGGCTGGCAGTGGGAAGAGGTATCCCTCCATCTGTAAAGAAAATCACAAGGCATGAATAGTGAATCAAACCAGAGCTATTAGAATATTTTATGCAATGTTTTTAAAAGGGCATTTATTGTAATATGTTGTGAATATGGAAATATCTTTTTTTTTCTCCCCCAGAGATGTGTATTAAAACATATAAAAACATTTGTGGCTTGTTGTATTTTTTCATTTGCAGAGTTTATTCCTACAGCAGGGCTTTTTACACTGTGATCCTCTTCAGTACAAGATCTGACTAGAGGCTACTTTGCACCTCCGGTGATGAAGAAGGCACCATTTGTTTTATGGGAGGAGGCGACTGCAAGGTTTAGGTTTCTTCCTAACAGTTTGGTAGCTGCATTACAAATAAGACCTTCACCTATATTGCCCATATTTACATAATCTAAATATCACCAAAGAACGTAGGCTGCAAGAATCTGGGCCTAAAAACATCACGGAAGTTCCTTTATCTCCCTTCTTGCAATGCATAAGAAAAGCCCAGTTGTGGTAAAATGGTCTTTGCTGCAAATTACATTTTAAGAACAATTAACATTCAAGGTACTAATCTGGAAATGATAAAAAGAAGGATTTCTGTCCTGGGGTTCTTTGAATTAATTCTTTGCGCATCATCTGTAAGCATTAAGTCCTCAGTATTGGTCTCATATATGTACGAAATTGTGAACCAAAGCAATGCTTTCATACAATGTAGAGGATTGAGATGATACTCGTTATCACATTGGTACTGATTGTGGATACCACTGAAATAGCTTTTACTAAATTAACCAGTTCAGGAAACAGGTAATATATGATTGGACTTATCAAAAGAAGTTATTTCTCCACGATCTATTTGTAACCTGATGGCTTGCAAGAGGTGAAGCTGAAAAATAAGACTTCTTCTAATATCTGCAATTAGCAGCACACATCTGAAGTATAACTTGAACTTGGGCTTCTATTATATATGACAAGTTTAACTGCTGTGTGGCCTTTTGGGCCAAATCCTATTTCAATAATGGTGATAGTAAAATTAATGTATCTGAAGCTTCTGTAAAATTACTCTGCTGAATGTGGGCAGCTAGGATCACCTATACTTGAATATGAATTTTTTTGAAAATGTTTCTCTCTCCTTAGAAGCACAAGTATTCCCGCTAACTCCATCTTCAAACTTTTCTGGTTGATATTTTTCCCCCAGTGAGTTGTAACTTTCACCTAATTGAATGAATAGATCCGTATTTGTTTGCAGAGGTTTGGACAGCTTATACCCCATGTTTAGGACTTCTTAACCTAAATCACTGCAAAAGACGAATTTAAATACCAATTCCAACTGTAATTTCAGGGTCCCTCTGATCTTTCCCAGCCCCCCAAGGTATACAAAACACAATTTAGTTCCTTGAAACTTGGTGTGCTTCTTTCCGAAGAGCCAACCTGGTGATGAGGGGACATGACTGACTGTTAATGCATTCTCTGCTTCATACTTTATTTCCTGAAATACTGCATACAATTTCGTTGATTTTGCAATTATTGTAATGGATACTAATATTGCGGAGGTTTTATTATTATTATTTAAATCATGTTATTTTTAATAGTGTTGCAGCATGTTAAATTCTAAGCACATTCTTGGCAAGGACTCTCTGTAGCTCATAGCTCCTCCTCTCACACCTTAGTTGCTTCAGTTGATGCTGTGACTGCCATTACAGTGACACTTTCAGAGCATCACTCAAGCACATTAATGCAGCTTTAATTACTGATATAGTTATCCTGCCAATATACAAGCTCCACTGTACTATACAGATAATTCTTCATGGGCATTTATGTTTATGTATTTACCCGCAGCACAAAATCACTTGACCTTTAGTGAAGTTTGTTGCTTTATCTCTCTGTACCACGCTCCATACAGTCCTCTCAAAATTTATTCCTCGCAGGTTTAAAAGCCATCATTTCCACTGTCTTACTATGAAAACCTGAACTTCTGGTCTGGGGTCGGGGTTGACTTTTTCCTTTTTATTTTCCCCTGCAGCTTCTTTGGAATATCAGAATTCTGATCTGCCTGCAAACACCGAGCAGTTGTTGTCTGGCATGGGTAGGTATATAACTTTGTATTTTCTTGGAATCTCACTCATTTATTCTCTGTTCTGCGAGTACTGGAAGCTTAACATGTTATTAGTATTCTTTGTGGTCTTTTGAAAAGTATCAGCTGAATCATTATAACACAAGGAAAATGGGTACCTCTCAAATTTTTCTCAAGTTTCCCTCCTATTAGGGCATGAAACTATGTGAAAACTTCATTTTTGGCTCGAGCCAACAGCAGTTGCACATGGAACATTAGTGAAAACTAATTACGCTGTCCTCAGCTTCCCGGCAGTGGAAGAAAAGAGGAGTTATCAGAGGAGGATGAGCCAAGAGAATGACCTGGTTTTCCAACATTGTGCACAGAGAGAGACATAAGCCGCGGCTGATGAGGAATGCTAATGGTATTGTGCAGCTGGCATCTCGCGCTAAAGCAAGCAGCCGCAGTGACAGCTTGGTACTGCCATCGGAAGAAATCAGCACCTGTCTTGCGGGAAGCAGAGCTGCGTGCTTTCTCACCGATGCCCTAAGGGATTTCACTGCAGCACTTCACTATTACCTTTATTTTATACTTCACTCATTGGATCATTAAGGATGCCATGTGAACGTGTGATTTAAATCTCCTGTATGGGATTCTGGCAAATGGAGACATTACGTGGGCCCCACGGCTTTGTGGTGTCACTGTCCCATAGAAGATCATCGAGGTTGTGGTAGGAAGAGACAATTGGTCATCAGCAGTAACCACATCTGCTTCCCATGATTTGCGCCTTATTTATCATACTGCAGAAATCATAGCTCATGCTATCATATCCTTGTCTCCCTCCTTCTCCACAGCCCCAGGTTCTCCCTATATCCGCTAACACCCCTTGCCCACGGTAGCCTGCCTAGGGCTGGCCAGGGAGGAGGCAGCGCTGCAGCTGGTCCAAGCCATTGCTGTCCAGCTAAACAGAGCAGATGATCGCTGAGCTCCTGCTGACACCTCATCTCCGTGCAAGCGACCACTCTGCTGCAGAAAAAAATGATGAGCAGAATGTGAGTTTTATCCAGTGCCCTCCCACCAAAAGTAGAGGACTCTCTTTGCTAAATAAATCCTTTTTACTTGGAAGAAAACGATGAAGACCAGACCTGCTGCAGGTGGGACTTCTAACATGACTCCCTAGAAAAAGACAGGTGCTACCCTGGAGAAATGCAGAGACTTTGGAGTGCTAAAATCACAGAGCTGTATCCAACCAGAGCTGAGGGGAAGGTATAGCGAATATGATGGATTGCCTTTGTTGCAATGATAGACTGCTACTGTTGGTATCTGTAGCCTTCCCTCAAACTGAAAAAGAAGCAGCTGGCTGCTGCTTTCTGGTATCTCTATTAGAAAACTGAAGTTTAGAAGTCATGTATCATCTGTCAAAAATCTTTATGAATCTTGCTGTGATAAATGGAGGGGTGATGAATGCATACTACAGAGTTTTGCAGCAGAGAAGCAGAGCTTGATGTCATGCAGAGTTTGTTGAGGGCTCTTTTATCTAGACGGAGAACCTTAAGGAAATGTTATCCCAGCCAAAAGGTTGGCAGGAGACAGGATGTCATCTGGATGATGGAAATATTCTTCTGATCAAAATTTAGAAACCAGACAGCTTACAGAGACAATAACGAGACAGAGCTTTAAAGGGTACCAAACACACCAAGCAGCGTCTTAGCTGTGGTCCTGCAAGTGGGTTTACCCTTGTCAAATCTTCCTGTTGTGGTTGCTGTTTTTATTCAAGGTGAACAGACTTATGAGCACATTGTATGGACAGCAGAATAAGAAGGATGATTTGAATGTCTAGTTCATTTCTTTTTCTCCTCAGGAAAAATGCTAAGATGCCCTTATATCCCCATTTTCTAGCCCTTAGCAGAAGGGACAATCCATGGTTGCTAATTTTTAGGATTTTACTGAGAACAATAATGTATTTGAGATGGTTTTAAGTGTTCATCACAAAACACTGGTACATTTTCTGAGTTTGCCTTTATCCCTAGTGATCACCTCTTCCTGTCATCTTCGGAGCGATTAACCTGTTAAGAAGAAGAGTCCCCTGCACGACAAGGAGCAAGAAAACATGGAGCTCAGAAAATGGGGAAAGGTACTAGGATGCAAAAAGACCTCTGAGGAATTAGATAAATAGAAGGAAGAAGAAACATTAGGGGAATTGCAGAAGAGTGTAAGACTAGAGATGTGCCTGGTGGGGCTGCAGCCAGGCATGGGTGGAAGAGGGAGGGGAGGATGGACTGGGAGAGCAAAGGGGGGTTTGGGAAGGCCAGGTGAGGGGGGCAGAACTGGGGCAAAGCACCCTAGTGTAGGTGGCCCAGGGCCTGGCTTGCTGTTAGTAAGGTAACCACAGAAAGGGGAATTAAATGCCTCCTTCTGTAACCCCTCATGTGATGAAAGGAAAGCATTTTCTCTAAATAACAACCAGAATTTGCTGTGCCTGCATTATTTTGAAACCTGGAATAAAACAAATCAAGGTGGGACAGACCTGTCCTTTGATGATAGGAGGAAATTTGAGTATGGGTGGGTGAAAAATATGAAGACATAATTTTTTTGTAAATCTTAACGGTTGAATTTTTAAAGTCCCTGTGGTAATTTTGTGCTGCTCCTTTTTTAAAAAAAAAGACTTGAGGCTGTCAGTGTAGTGTGGCACATTAAAAAACTCAGTACTCCTTCCACTGTAGCACTTAACTCTACAGGAAGATTTTCCAGTCTTGGAGATCTGGTATTTTATGTGTGCCCTGCTTTTGCCACCATGGAAATTCAACAGGCATCAAAATATCAAAGCCTGACGTTCACAAGGTAGCTTTAACACCTTGCAGAAATGGTAAAATTTGGGCAAGTCATTTCTCCTTAGGTCCAGGCACTTACGTTTGCAGCCCAAATGTGATTTCTGGGATCAGGTGCTCTGCTGCTACCTGGTTTCAGCTTTTTATTTTGTAAGGTATTTACATTCCTCGGCTGGATTATGTCCACATGAAGAAGGCATATACTAAAGGAAAGGAGTGATAATGGAAATTCAGAGTGCAGAGCAGTTGAGTAAGCTCCATGGCAAGTAATGTTGGAGTATAAGGGCTAACAATTCATATCAATTCATAAGATAAATATTTATTTTCTCAGGGGCTACACTCTCTTCATTAATTTCCAAATACCATGATAAGCTCATGATAAAATTCAGGAAAAAAAAAGTAATAATAGTCTTGTTAACAACTAGAACAGGCATTATGTTAAAAATGCCATAAGAACATTTAAATTCAGACATTTTCCTTAAGATTATATATTCATTAAGTGACTGTAAGTAACTAAGATGCAGCACAATTAAGATTTTTTATTTATGTAATGATGAGAAATACATATAAAATTCTTACAGTTTAAGATTTCTTTGTGCAAATGATGACTTGGGCATCGACAAGGATTTATTAGATGAAACTCGTTCATGGAATGACTTCTTTTCTAGACTTTAATACCTCAATTTCAAAACTTATCAGTTTGCCACGGTTTACGATACATTAGACTTGTTAAATGCAAGAATATAACCATTAGCTTTAGATAATAAATGGTCTGTTATAAGAAATAATTTAGCATATCATCAAAGCAAATAGTAGAACTAATTGCATTCCATTTATCATTGGCCGTGTCAAATCCGGTGTGGTATTGTTTTCGTTTCGGCTGGGATAGAGTTAATTTTCTTTCTAGTGGCCGGTGTAGTGCTGTCTTTTGGATTTAGGATGAGAATGATGGTGATAACACAGGGATGTTTTTGTTACTGCTGAGCAGTGCTTACACAGAGTCAAGGCCTTTTCTGCTCCTCACCCCACCCCACCAGCGAGTAGGCTGGGGGGGCACAAGATACTGGGAGGGGACACGGCTGGGACAGCTGACCCCAACTGACCAAAGGGATATTCCATACCATATGATGTCACGCTCAGCATATAAACTAGGGGAAAGCTGGCCAAGGGTCTGCTGCTCAGGAACCGGCTGGGCATCAGTCAGTGGGTGGTGATCAATTGCATTGTGCCTCACTTGTTTTGTATATTCTTTTATCATTATTATTATTTTCCATTTCTTTTATGTCCTGTTAAAGTGTCTTTATCTCAACCCATGAGTTTTACCAGTTTTTTTCTCAATTCTCTCCGCCATCCTACTGAGGGGGAGTGAGCAAACAGTTGTGTGGTGTTTAGCTGCCTGCTGGGCAACTTTGTCTGAGAATTAAATGGAAGTCATTGACATTGATTATGCATATGATTGTGTTTACACGTGGTAAAATCTCAGTCCCTAGATATTATTATAATCATTCATTTAAACTCCGCTTCTATTACAGAAAATGGTAAACATTTCTTTGGCTTCTCAGAGTAAACCTAAGCCCAAAGCCCTGCTCCATAACTAGGAAAATATTGGGATATCCTGAGTAAGGGACCATCTGGGAGGTGGTAACCTTAAGTACATGCTGCTTTAAGCATTTCTTTCCCGTGATGGATGACACTTGGGCAGCCATCTCTCCCTCCAGCTCCAGCGGCACCTGAGCTGATGCGGGCGTCCAGTTCAGCCGTGGGACTGCAGCAGTCTCCCAGGTGCTGTGCTGGGTCCCTGCCCCACCCTTCCAGGCAGTGGAGAAGTGGGAAAACAAATTCTAAATTATGCAAGAAAATTATATATAACAAGAAAGATTTTTTTTTTTTTTTTAATTTCAAGAATGAACAGCAATTATCTGCCCCTTTGGAAAACCGTCTTTAACAAAAAAAACCCCAATCCCAGTCTTGGAGCGTCAGGCAAAGTTAATGGCCAAAGACTAGATTCAATGGTGTTTTCCATGAGCAGATGCAGGGTAAGTGGACAGGGAGCAGCTGCCACAGCATGCTTACTGGTACCAGTAATAGCTTCTTGAATAAGACCATCTCTCTCCTCCTTGCAATGGTTGAGCTTGTAGGGGCTGGGTGCTTTGCTGTCCCCTGGCCTGGGAGCTGTCGGTGGGGAGATAAGCAGCAGAGGCACGGCCCTGGCAGGACACTGTGGCTGGGAGAGGGCCAGGGATGCCCAAGGACTGCCCAGGGCTGAAGGCTGGGCTCAGCTCAGCAGCTCTCAGCAGCTCGGTCTTCCTGTTCCACAGCGATCCAGCGGGGCCCCAGCTGCAGCCCCCGCTGCTCCCGGGTGCTTCCTGGCTGTGCGTGACCCCGCTGCCCCGCACAATGTCTTCCTTGGGATCTTGCCTTGGGGTTTTGGAGATGTTAAAACTAATTGAGATCTTCTGGATTAGCACTATGTCTTCTGGTTTGAGTGTGCACGCTGGGTCGTATATTCTTGCTGCTGAAAATGGGGCATGACAAAGAGGATGGGGTACTAAACAGAAGATACTGCTCCAGCCTTGCCTGATGCTCCCTTCACGTTCAGCTTTCACTTACATTTCAAGCTGGTCAGATTTGGAGGATACTGACTATTTTGGCCATCTGTGAGGAAATGCAGTGCAATTAAAAAAACCCAGCCCTGGTTGCTTTGCTTTGCTAACTTTCCTATTGGTTCTGCATATCTGACTGGCAATAGCAAAGCCAGGGGATAGAACTGACACAGTAACCTGAGCAGATGATATCCATAGCTATTGTTTCACTTCCAACAACATTATGTCTGATCCAGGACATTGCCCCATATTCTTGAGCCAATGGTGGCTAAAGCCCTAAACAAGATCAGGGATCTTAACGGCAAGAAACTTAAAAAGGGATTTCCTTCCCCACAGAAGGGGAGGAAACCACATGGGAAGGAGGACCACAGAAAGGCTGAGCCTGGAAAAAGAAATTGCAAGCTACAAATCTTAGAGTTAAGGGCCAGCCCCAAGAGAGAAAGAGCAGCAGGTACACAAACACAGTTTCCTAGAGGTGAAGTCAAACTTGGTTGCATACAATTAGGGACTCAAAAGCATATTGACAGGCCACCTGTTTGAAGGCCTCAAAAACCAACAGCATCACTACTGCAGTGGTCTGACAACCAAATGCACAAGTCCAGAGCCTGTTCATTCCAACGTGACATGGATCCTGCAGATCCTTCTGTATGCTCTTAACTGTGTAAAAGGGATAATTATTTCATGCTGGTCACTACTGCCAGCCTACCATCTATGAGTTTTCTGGTTTTTATGGAAAAAAAAAAGTTCTTTTTGAAAAGGTCTGTCAACTTCCAAGTGAAAAATGCACGTGTGATGGAAAATTCAAATGCAGAGGGAAGCAAGTAGTGCCACATTCTGCTCACCTTCCTCCTGCAAACATTAGCAACTCTATTCATTCAAGCAAAGTAAACAGGATTTATTTTAAATGGGTCAAATTTTTTTTTTCAAATATGTCGTCACTTGTGTTGAAAGCACTGAAAGAGTTTGCTAGGGTTTTGTCTAAGAGTCCTGCCCCTTTCGCCTTGGTAGGAAAGGCCTCTGCCTTGACTTGTGGTTCTCTCATCCCAAAAATGTGTGAGACAACATTGTCAATGAAACAGAAAATGCAGGTGGACATTTAGAGGCATCTCAGACAGCACTGGAGTGCAATCTCAAAAGACACTTTCCTTCTCGCTGCTCTTAGATGACAAGGGGGAGATCACCACCACGTCTCAGAACTGGGAGGGTGATGAAAGACATTGACAAGTGGAAAGTGCTTCTCCAGGGGTTAGCTGGAAATCTTTCTCTTGAAGACTGTGAGTCTTCACTCTCAATGAAGTGCCCTACCAGCCAGGGAACGCTCAGCAAAACTGGGCTGCTGGGGGACACTGTGTCTAGAAATCAAAAGAAGAACATGTGCATATTCGGCAAACTGGAAGGTGACTGACAAGAACAACTAGCAAGCCAAGCAGCCTGAAAACATTCTTAATCATTACATAGAGCTAGAAACACATTTGGGGAAGACTACTTACACAAGAACTATAGGGCTGAGAATAAACATCTGGGAACAAAAACCCCTTGCAAATGCAACAAACAACAACAAAGAGAGTATTCATTCCAAAAGAGTTAATAAAAAAGACTCTCCCCGTTTGGTAACCACCAGTAACAGCACGATATGCATATTTTTAATGTCCTTGCATGGTACACAGACCACTTTATCCCGCTTTAGTGTTTGGACTGTTGCATTTTTAAATTGATATAGTCTTATTGCTGTTGGCTAGTTTACTCTTCTGGGAACCACCGTCTCATGTTTATGCGTAGCGGGAAACCCCATGCCTCTTCTCTGATCCAGAGATATTTGTAATGAGAAATGATAAATTCCACGGAGGCCTAACCCTTGGCCTCCAGCTGATCCTTCAGGTTTTAGAGATGATCCATGACACATGGATCCTGGGAGCTAGAGTGTGAGTGATTAATACACAACTCAGTATCATGTAATGAGCCCAAGTCATTTCTAACCTGGGCTGGACTTAGGCACAATTCCTAACAGTAAAAAATCCATACCGTGTTGCAGATACTTAAAGTTTTTGAGTCTTATTTACTAGTTAATGTGGCATAGGCATGCAGGTGCTAGACTCTCAAGTAATGCTCATATTTGAATATTCTTTTCAATAGTCCTTATTTAATACCTCAGCTATTTAGTTCACAGTCATTTTCTTTTAGTCTCTGTCCATCCAGTCTAGATTTTTTGGAGGTTAAAATATTCTAGCATTGGACTGATAGGAGATTGTAGCTGTAAAAAGCAAAATTGGGCTTATGATATATTGCTGGATATCCCTAAAACAGGACTGAATTTTCTCTTGCTCTTTCCTTCTACCTTTGATTTTGTAAAACAACCCCAACTTAACTTTACTTACTTGTGATATTTTTATGTAGTGCTTTGAGCTGCTGCTTCCATTAATTTTCCATGTGTGACATCACCCCATGGGCATCTGTAGAAGCTAAGTCAGTCAAAATAATGCTGGTATATACACACCTTTTTTAACCTTTCCTTTGTGTAAACGACTTAGCATAAGTATGAGATCTATTCTGTAACTATTCTGTGTATAAATTACACTTAAACTTACTCTTCTTCTGAAGCCAAACTAATCCATACTAGGAAGTTGGGACCTTATTTCTGCCCCAGTTGTTTTGATCCAGCAAACAATTCAGTAAATATAGGTGAGAGGTGACTGCTCCATGTGAGTTAAGGCAGAGATGTCTTTCCTCCCACCACCTCTGGGCTTTTAATAATTATGAATCATTCCTCCAGCTGATTATCAGTATTTCTGTCAACTGGACAGTGATAGCTCCAAAGCATGCAGCAATGAAAAAGGTCTGAAGATCAGAGCATCAATTGATATTACTTCCACAAGGTCTTATTTATGCAGGTTGTTTTACTAAAAAGAGAGACTATTTGAACTCTAGCATTTCTACAGCATTGTGGGCACAAGGGATCCAGAGCTGTCACAGCCTTCATTTTCCTTTTCTTGTGCCTCTGCCCTGTGCATGGGCGTTCCGGCCCTGAGCAGCTCAGACAAAAATGCAATTTGGACTGATTCTTTCCTCCCACTGCAACAGCTGGGTGCTCCGGCTGGACGGCTACAGATTGTTAGCTATACCAGGCACTGAGTGCTGCTGCACGTAAGAGGAACCAGGAGAGGGACAATATTGTCAAGTTCAAGCATTCAGAAATCTAAGCAACCTTTTACCTACATCCAAAGGTGGATCATTATTTGTATTTGTCTTCTGTTGCGCTGAGTTTTCAGTAGCTAGGGACATTTTCTTCTCAATGGAAGATGAAATTCCTGTGTATTCACATAATTCCTGCACCTGAGGCTTTACGAAAAAACACCAACTGCTGCAGGAGTTGGCAGCGGTGAGGGAAGAGGAAGAGGAGGAAATAATCTCATTCTCTCACCTGCAGGAGCGGAATCCGACCCTGCTGCTGACGTCTGGTGATAGAGGGTGCATCAGAGCGGGAGAGGAAATGGGAGAACCAGAGGAGTGAAGAGGTAGCCTGTAGGAAGACATAAAGAGAAGGAAATACTTGGGATTAGTGGGGAAGGTCATCAGGCTATGCAGCCTTCAGACATCTGTCCAAATCAATTTGAAGCTCCTGACCGCTGAGTTGCCTCACCAGTGAGTATTTTTTGCACTGCAAAAGACGAGGTGGAAGGGTGTCTTTCCTGCTCCGGTTTATCTGCGTCATAGGGATAACACCTGTTTTTGTCTACATCCAACTGTGAACCGTGCTGAAAAGAAAATGTGGAGGCAAAAAAAAAAAGGAAATGTGGTAGAAGTGCCTCACAGTTGAAAGTAAGGGGAACTCAGGGCTGGACATGTATTTTGTGCTCTGCTGCCTTTTTATCTTTGGAGAACAAAATGTGAATTGTTAGTCTAGTAATCTATGAAATATAAGGTGCATATGGAGCCATATAAGGTTAGGAATCCAAGTATTAAAACCAAGTGTAGAGAAATGTTAATGAGGCAGAAGGAAATTTTGCGTTAGCTTTTTTACATTTTGTCTCTTCAGACGAAACAGGACTGCTGTTTTGGCTAGCACTATAATAAAAATGTATATACATTGAGCTGTGGCATCTGTTTTCTAGTTCTGTGTTAATATCACCAGTGGTAGTGGAAACACTGTATAAAGCATTCATCCATCAATTTTTTCTTATTTTGTATATAGTGACTACGCAGTTCAGTCTTGTACTCTCCCAAATAGTGTGCCACTCTTTTTTTTTTCCAGTAGATTTGAGAGGATGAAGTTTATGTTTCTGTTTTCAAGTGTTGCTTCCTCCATACGAGCAGGAAATCCTCCGTCCCTCCATACGTTTTTAGAATAGCTGACAGTGCCCCAAATTAATTGCATATCAAACTGAAGTTCTTTTTCCTACATGACTGTCCTCCCCTCTTAAATAGTCCATCTGTTTTCTTCTCCCTATGTGAATATTAAAAACATCCCCTACCTACCAAACCAAAATCTCCTCTGGGAAGATGAACGTAGACGAGGTGGCAGTAACTGATGTGGCAGTTACATCACTCATATATCACTGAGATATCTTCAGATATTACCATCAGGAGACGTCTAATAACATGGATAAAATACATAGTTCTACACAGAACTAGTATTCACTTATTCTTTGTCTTTTCCTTGCTGGATCACTTTTTGGCTGCACCTAAATGCCTCCAAACTAGTCAAGTCCTTTTCCTTGTTTAAAACCCTTCCAAAAATGTGTTTCAAAAAATCTACCTTCCCAAAGAATACAGCTCTCTGGATTGCTCCTCTGCATATATCAGTATAACCTTTGTCCTCCCCTCTAACCCTTCCTCCTTTCTTTACGTGTTAATGATTCACATTTATTGTGCTGTGTCCAAGCTCTGCCCAAATCTCTCTTCCTAGCTCTCTATACCTTTTTCGGTTTGGTTTGGTTTGTTGGGGGTTTTTTATATACTCTGATTCCTCCTCCTGCGCTTGCCTTCTCGAATAGGAACACAAACGAACAGGTAAGTCAGGGATGAAAGGTGCTATACAGAACATACCTGAGAAAACAGCAGTGTAAACCACTCAATTTTTAGTCCTCAATGCAGGGTTTGTTGCAAATATATGTGAGAAGTCTTCTGACTTTCTAATCAATATGCCTGCTTTTACTGACTTCATCCATAACCTACTAGCGCTGTTACCAGGAAAGATGAGATGCTGTAATGCGACTGCATATATTTGTCAGTTCACTTCCTCCTCATTTAAAATTATTTGCAAAAGAGAAGGTGACAACAGATGAAAATAATAAACAAACTCCACCCCTGCATGCTGTAGAACCTCAGTCTTGTTTTACTTCTGAAGAGATGACAGGTGTGTATCTATTCACCACTTTTCTAAATTCTCTCTGCTATAAAACTAAACAAACCCAGCTTTGCTTTGGAAAAAAAAAATATCCAAACGGTACTAACATACCTTTTTAAAAAGAAAAGTAATGTGCCCTGAGATGAACAATTATTTTCCAGAACAAGTATATATTTTGGTGGGTCTCGGTGAACTGGATAACTATGTATTTTAGTGTCCTGTAAGAATTGTGACTACTGGAATGAGTTTTTTAAAAAAACAGCCCTGTGTGGTTTGGTAAAGCTGACACGGCAGATGGGGCTGGCAGATCTGGGTTCATCCTCAGCTCCACCATGGCACAGTTTTGTGACCTTTAGCTGGGGCACGTGATCTCTGAGTGGCTCTTTTCCACTTGCAGCTGAGCTGCGCTTCCTCACCAGGGTGTTACGAAAGTACTAAAGACATTGGGATATGCTGAAGATGCCCCAGTGCTTCAGTGAAACTCTGTGAAATATATGGGTCAGCTAAATCCTTCAGTTCATGTATTTACTTACGAGAGTCTTGAAGGCCTGAAATCCGTGAAAGACTGCGGCTGCCAGGTATGCAGTGGGATTAGCCTCCTCCAGCGAGCGTTATTAACAGCTTATCGATGCTCAGTGAATCAGCGCGAACTAGCAGGCTGTTGTTAACTCGGTGAACAAGGCTTCTGACTGGCCAAAAAGACCTGGTTTCTTTTCCCACCTGCTCAAAGCTGTAGTGACACAGGATGGGTCTTGGTTTTGTGGAAGCCATTACTGAAACACACATTCAAGTTGCCATATGAACTCACGCATGGGTAACCGCCTGCCCTGGATCCTGCGGGACGCCTTTAGCGGAGCCCTACGTGGTCCCTGCCTTGCCTTCTGCCAGGAACTACAAAAAGACCCCAGCCTCTCCTGCAGCACCCACGGTGACGGGCAGGGAGGGCAGCCCGCCGGGGCCACCAGCCTCGCCGGGCGGGTCGCGTCCCCCGGGCCCAGCCCAGCCCCGNTGCGGTGACGCGTGGCGCCGGGTCCCTCCCCGCCCGCTCGCTCGCCCTATAAGAGCGCTGCCGGCGGCGGCCCCTTCTCCTCGTTTCGCCGCTCTCCTCGCCGCCCGGTGGCCGCGCTCCCGCCTTCGCCCCCAGCTGCCGCAGCCCCGCGCCCCCGGCCCGCTCCGGCTCTGTCTCTCTCTGCCTGTGCCCTCTCGTCCCAGCGCTGCGCTGCGCTTCCCCCGCCGGTCGCCCCCGCAGCCTATGGCCCTGGAAGGCGCCGCTGCCGCCGCCTGTATTTCTGCTGTAGGTTCCCACATCCCTCTTTAAAAATTCCGCCTAAAAAGAGAAGACGATTTACCAAATCTTTCGGGCCGTTATCTCACGTGAGTACCGGTGCCGGGGGTCCCGGCGCGCCCGGCCTCCCCGCCGGGCCGGGGCTCCCGCCGCAGGGGAGGCGGCGGGCGGGCGGGTGGGAGGCAGGCGGCGACGCCCACCCTGAGCCCCGGAGCGGGCCGGGGTGTCCGTTGACACCGGCGGCGGGAGGGAGTGGAAGGAGCTCTCCCCTCCCTGGGGCTTGGGCAGGGGCAGGCCCTTGTTCCCCTAGTGCAAGGAGGGGAAGGGGTAGCGGTGGCCGCGGCACCCGGGAAGGGCGGAGGGGCGCCCGGCGGGCAGCACCACCGCCAGCCGCCGTGGCATTGCCGGTCGGGGAGGGGGATGGGGCCGGTTCCTGCCGCTGCCCTTTCTCCGTTCGCCCGGCGGCGTGGGGCGAGACCGGCTGCCACCGGCGGCGGCAGATGGAGAGCGGCGGGATGAGTCAGAGCCGAGGCTCCCCCTCTCCCCATCGCGCAGCGAGGCGCCGGGCGATGCGGGGCCGCCGCACGGGGGTCGGGCAGGCGGGAGCCGGGGCTCCCCGCGCCCCGGAGGGCGGCGGTGGCGGCGGGCGGAGGGGGTCAGCGGCCGCCGCGCTAACATGGCGGACAGCCCTGCGTGTGAGAGGCGGCGAGGCGGGAGGGGGAGGCCGGGGACCGGGGCGAGGGCTGCGCCGGGGCCGCCGTACCCCCTCCTCCCCCAACCCCGCAGGGCGCGAGAGGGCGGTGGGCCCTCCGGCTCCGCGGGGAGCGGGGTCTCGGCGGCCGCCCTAACATGGCGGATTCCTGCGGAGGGGGGCTGTGTGGTGTTTTCCCCCTCAGCAGCTGGGGCAGTGCCCCGCGGCGGGAGACCCGTGCCCGCCGGGCGTTGCTGCCTCTCGCAGTGTGCCTCTTCCTGGGGAGGGGGCGAGGGGCGTCCTCGCCTGGACCCCTCAGGGAGCGGGGCTCCCCGAACCCGGTGTGCCGTCCCCTCGCCCTGTGGCAGTTGCCCGGGCTCGGGAGCACCGAGTCCCGTGCAGGTCTTGGTGGATGTCTTCCCCTCGGGTGCACCCGCACGCAGGAAGCCCCCTCAGGCCCGGGGGGAGCAGCTGCGTGACAGGCTTCGAGGCCAGCCTGGCTGGCACGGCCAGAGAGGCTGGAGAAGTGCTGGTGCCACGGCGCCTCTGCTTGCCTGCGTCTCAGAGGCCATGTTGTGTGTCTGTAACCGTGGCTATCCATCCGGGCTCCCACTGTCATGCTCCTCTTTTCTCTCTCACCTGAGCTGTGCCTGTGGGCACCTGCACAAGGCCTCACCCTGTCCCCCTCAGCATGGTGGATGGGGGGGGACATGCCAAGGAGCAGGGTGGCAGCGTGAGCTGTCAGGGCACTGCGCAAGTTGTAAGGGCATTGCACAAGTGACACTTTCCGGGACGAGTGCTGGGATGACGGGGCAAATTGCCTTCACACAGAAGGGCCAGGGGGTCCTCCAGGGTGTGAAAAGTGCAGCCCTTCCCTCCTGTTAGCAGTCTCCTTCGTTTGCCAGGGGTGTTCACTGGTTGTCTCAAGGACACACGTTTCCTCCCTCCCTTTGGTCAGTCTGTTAGTATAGCAGTAGCAGGTTTGGTGCCAACAGTCCTTTGGGAAGTGTCTTGGTTGAGCCTCAACCCCCTTGGCTTGGCTGCTGCTGCTGCCAGTACTTGTGGTCCAGTCGGCCACTACTGTACTGGTGGCTTTCGGAAAGCATGGAGAAGAGGGTTCAGTTTCTGCTCAGCTGCCGGCTGGGTGCATGTGTATAAAATGTGTGCACCTAGACGTCAGGGTATTCTGAGTGTGCATGTGCTTGCTGCGGTGCCATTCCCTGTTTGGTGAGAGGTCAGCAGAGGTGCCTGTTACTGCTTGTAGGGAAGCTGGAAGTATGGTGTGGGAGCGGGGGGGTTCATGTGTGTGTAAGGGGGATGGTGCAAATGCAGGAATGTGGGGCAGCTGGCGTGGCCGAGGAGGATGCTGTTATGGCTCATTACTAACAGCACTGCAGGTCTTTTCCAGTTGGCAGTCAGGGCTCATTCACAGTGCAAGAAGATGCATATCTGTGCTGGGGGGGACCCTGGTTGTGGTGAAGAGGGAAGTAAGTGAGCTTAAATCTTCTTTTGAGCCTTTCTGAAGTGTATCTCCTGCAGTGCAAAATCCTGCACAGCCGACATGTACCAGTAGACAGAAGTGCTGTGTTTCAGACCTCTGCAGCAGTCTCCGGTGACTGAGCAGGATTTGATTGTGTAGTCCCAGTCGAATATAGCTGCCCTGAACAAAAACAGTGTGGCATCCTATAAAGCAGGTTAGACCTGCCTACCCTCCCAGCCAGACACGTGGCTGGGTCTCCTGTGTGGTGGTGGGTTGCGGGGAGGGGGGTTGGGGGGGGTGGGGAGTGCTGCCCCACTTCTGGCTGCTGGATTTTTGGCTCTGAGGGTACTGCACTTGCCCACTATGCTTCCTTGGCTAAATGTGGGAGGCAGTGGTGCTGGGGGGGAGGTAGGGGTTGTGAATAATGGTGATGGTAGGAGGGGTTTGTTCCAGTCTGGACTGGTCCAGTCTAGTTCTTTCCTTCCTGTCACCGTGTGAACAATGCTGCTGCCGCCATGGCTGATGCTTGCGACTCGGCAGCCCCCTCCCCGTGTGCTTCAGGCTGTGCTGAGCTCCCTTCCCTGCCTGCTCTGCCTGCCGCAAGCTGAGCCCCCCACAGCCAGCCAGCCTGCACCCCTCTCCATCCTACCTGCCAGGCCTCGAGCTCTAAACCCCAGAAAAAGAGGGGTCTTTACAAGAATTTGGGAGGGGGAGGGTGTTGTTTGGTGATGAACAGCAATAGGAATGTTTCTCCCATGGGGACAGTTTTACTGGAGGCAAGAGGCAGGCTTACTGCCTCTCAGGGCTGCAGCCTGCCCCCTGGCAAGCAGCTTGTGCCTCTGGCTGCTGCCTGTGCTGGAAGGTTGTGCAGGTATGTGTTCACAGCAATGCTGGGCTGTATGGTCTGGAAATGATTCCATCTCTTCAATTAAAGAAGAGACAGAGTGCTCTGTAAGGGAATTAAGACTGTCCCTTCCTGATAGGGAGGCTTAATTGTGTAAGGGACTAATTTGGGTATAATGGCAAATTTCAGTTCCAAATGCTGTTGATATAGCGCAGGAGCAAGAGTGCGATTGATGGGAGAATTCCTCAGGGACCTGTGCTCCCTTCAGGACCTGCTCTGCCCCAGGAACCACCTTGGCACAACGCCCTGGTCCTGATCTGGAAAAGACCTATTGTGACAGAAGGGTAGCTGTTTTTTTTGTGGACCAGAGTAACTTGGTGACTCCAAGTCTGTTAGTTGGTGTAAATATGCAAGGTCATCCTATTGCTGGATTTTTAGGGTTTGGTTCATGGATATTTTAGCTCAGGTCACTAAAAGGTCTATTCAGAAATGGAGAGATGCAGTGGGTCATTTTTTTCAAAGAAAATGAATCTGTGCCCGGTTTTGTAGGCCTGTGTGTATCAGATATGGGGAGCTGAGGGGGCCGGTGAGCTGGAAAGGGCCTGGCCCTGTCTGGCTTGCACAGGGCTTGCTGCGGGGATGCAGTTGTTCTGGCAAAACTATGCACTGTGGACGACTGGGGGATTATTTTGTTCCTCATCTGAGTGTTACTATTCAAGTACAAAGTACAGCATTGCTGGTTGAGCTTGCAGTCAAACTTGAGGCACCTGCTAGTAGAGTATACTAACAGATGATATATAAATAACATGCATATAGGTGTCACTTGAGTATTAAAAGGCAAAGCTGCCTTGTCGATTATTCCTGCAACTCAAAGCTGTTCAGCAACGAATGCTTTTATACCTACTTTAAGACCCTTAAACAATGAATGCTTCATTGTGGCTGATCACATGTGCAATTTTTCTAAAACTGGGTTGGTCCATATAGGTTATGGACATCTAATACACTTCTGCTTAAAATGGTAGTCCTGCTCTGACACAGTACAGCAAACTAACTCTTTGTGCTTGTTAAAGCAGAGTAAAATTACTATGATTTGAAAGGCTTAAATCGTACCATTTTCCTTTCTGGATATTTAATATTGGCAAACCTGCACAAAAGAGGGCAGTCAGACTATTTTCTGTACGTTTGTGTAGGTCCTTCGGATAAATAATTCTCATTTAAAAGAAATTCTGAAGGGCAATTAGAGCTCAGCGCAGCTCAGAGTTGACTATTGCTACAGAAAATGATTGGTTTTCATTCCAGCTCCACGGGAACTTTCACTGCACGCTTCCTTCTTGGGTCATGTGAGAATATTTATTGGAATAGTACTGCAGGTGGTATTTGTCTGAAACATGGCTTTAAGTTTTGCACTAAAGGTCATGCGCTCTCCCTAGAAGCACCTTTTTTAATGACTTGTTTTGCTGGGAAGGTAAATTTAATTCATGATCACTGGAAAATTTGCCTGAGTTCTTGAGTATAATCAGAACAGCACTAGAAAATAGTGGAGCTACTAGTTAATCTTACAAAAGGAAAGTGTTGTCAGCTTTTAAAACTGTTGTGTGCATACTAAATGTTACTAACTTCTTGCTTTAGTGGAAGAAAGGGATAAGATTAAATACACTGCATATACATTATTTCTGGCTGGCAAAATTCCTTAATATCTCAGTTTTGAAGCGCTGAGGTTTACTTTTCATATTTTATGTTACTGAATGCTAATTTATATGGTAAAGCTGAAGAGATTGCTCTGTGGAGTTGCTGTGAAACACCTACCCTCAAGTTGCATCCACTCTGTTTGTAATTCAGTACTTTATAGAGTATACTAGTTTAGTTTTCTAATAGCAAGAATAAGTGGAAAAATACACTTCAGCATTTTGCTTAACTGTAATGCAGTTGAAAAGATGATGATTTGGGTTAGGTGATTCCCAGAAGCCAGGTTTTTGTAATCAGCACATGTAGTCTCATTTAAATAATGAGAGCAGCAACGGTCTATTTTTACAATAGGTTGGTACGTTCCACGTTTCATGCCATAGACCACAGTGAATTTGTAG
This sequence comes from Pelecanoides urinatrix, assembly GCA_013400755.1. Taxonomy (NCBI): domain Eukaryota; kingdom Metazoa; phylum Chordata; class Aves; order Procellariiformes; family Procellariidae; genus Pelecanoides; species Pelecanoides urinatrix. The sequence goes on from VZTQ01005945.1 coordinate 48,800, forward strand.
AAACTTTGTTGTATGTTGGGTTTACACATGACCAGTTCTGTACCATATTTAATTCCATGAAAATGACAGCTCCTTTGAGAAGGAATAACTTCTTAGCAGGGCTGGTTAATGTTTCCTTGACTGCTTTTTATGTTCATTGTACTGTTTTGTGTGATTGTTTTACCTTAATTTGAGTAAAGTAGCCTTGTACTTTAAAATGCTGTTTTGGTGTTGTATGTAATAGCCTTTAAGGGCCAGCTGAAACTTTTCCTCATTCCTGAAGGCAAGCATAAGTTTCTTTCTTTTTACTGTCTTGCTCATCTCTGGACTTGTCTGTGTGGTGTTCAGTTTCACTATAAAAAGCACTATTTTTCACCCACATGCCGTGTTCATCACAGCAGAGGAAGAAAGAACACAGCAAGGGAATTCTAAAATAGAAGGGGAGGGGAAGAATCACAGTGGATACAGGGTTAAAAATGCTTCTGGGAGGGTAGTCCAGTATTAAGGTGTACTACCCTAAAGCAGAATCAATGTAGAGCTCTTTGCTTGTAGTTTTGAAAATCTTCCACTTCAGACTATGAAAGATCAGTACAAACAAGCAGTCTCATATGCTGAATTCATGTGTTAGCAGTTCTTCACACATCTGACTTGATCTGGCTCAGAGTTTACATTCATACTGAAAACTGGGCATTTTATGTGATTATAAACTTTCACGGTGGAGTGTTGCAAGCCTCCTTATAAAAGCACTACTGAAAAGGTGTTTGTTACATGGTCTAAGATAAAGCTTTTATTTTGTTCTGGCTATGAAATTTATTTTTGTATGCTTTTTCCCCAACAGGGCAAAATCTCTGATCAAGTTTACAACTATCCAGAGGGCTTAGGAGAAGTGCTTTATAGAGAACAGTTCGACTTCAACGCTGAGCCACCTTGGGAACCTAGCTGATGATAGTAGGGTTCCATCTCCTAACTTGTCCATGTAAGTCTCTTTTCCTTCTCTCTTCATCTGTACGCAGGAGGATAAGCACTTCCAAAAATACAAACAGCATGTATTGGCTTTTTGATAAGCAAGATAACTGTCTTGATGTAGCTTATCAACATTTGAAAGTAGTGGTGTGCATATTATATGGGACTTTAATTCAAAAGAGGGCTATAATTTTCGCTCACCTAATACTTTTCACCAACAGAGTTACCTGATGAATTTCTGAGACTTAAACATGTGTGAGTAAACTTTATAAAAAGAGTTACTTCCCTGAATTAGGGCTGTTGGCTGCAGAAATCCTAAAATAAAATGCTATAGCTTCAGTCTCTCGGTAATTCTGAAGTCATGAATTGGCATTGCATGACTGTTAGCATCAAATCATGATTTGCTGAGTACTGTGTGATTTTTTTAATGGTATTTTATACTGAAATAGTTAAAATTTGCTATTGTAAACAGTAACTAATGCTGATCATAAAGGGTGTGCCTTCCCAAATGCCTGTCTCCATTATTTGCTAATTACTATCCACTTCCACAAATAGTTGTAGTTGAGCTACAGTAGAATGTGGAATTCTGTGTTGGATGGAAATCGTGTACCAATTATAAATGCCTTTACATTTTCAAGAGGCAAATAGTTGTTAAAGAAAAAAACCATGATAACTGGAAACAAATGAATGCGCATAGCTGATCTTAAGGAGCACAGAAAACTCTGGAATGTGTGTGGTTATCCTGTTCTGCTAACATAAAACAATAGCTTTATGTGGTTTTAACAATAGCCTTAAATGCATTTGTAATATCTGAGTTAAGCAGGTTTTATACAGTATTACTTTTTTCCTGTTTAGCTGAAGGCATTTTCGTTTGGCTTAGTACCTATAAATTATATAACGCTTTTTAATGTAAAACTTGAGAATGAGAGTGATTAAGTGCATCTAACTGAGCCAGGTACTTTAAAAAATGCCAGTTGTATTAGTACGTCTCCTAATAAGGTAGTTAATGTAGATGACCCTGTTCTTTGAAAATACTGCAGTAAGGGAGGCACAGGGTGCACTTGGTTTATCATGATTTCTGGCTTTATGTCCAGAGGTTATGTTCTTTTTATTTTGTTTGAAACTTATTGAATTAACCACATATATCTGGTTCTATGTAGATGACTGCTCTATTCAAGTGAATACAGTTAACACTGAAAATTCTCTATCACTGTTACTTTGTAGGTGTCACATGATATTTACAAGCAAAAGATCTGAGAAAATCCTTTCTCTTGTTTAGTTTGTTTTGGCTCACTCTTGTATGCAGGTAGAACCCTTGCATGACAATTTGCACTTCACAGGAATAAAGTAGTAAAAAGATAAGAAAGGCACAGGAATTGTTAGGAGGAAGGAGTGAATAAAGTATAAAATCTTAAGGTACTATAAATGTGTTTTAGTTTCTAAAACTGTTCCGAAGGAATTTTGGCTTTGACCGAAGTTTTTCTCTTCAAGGAGAAGGCTTGTTCTGGTACCTTCATTGAGATTATTCTTTCTGTAACTGGTAGACTGATGTGCTGTGGCAAATAGTGCAAGGTATAGCTTGTCCTAGAATGGAAATGCCACTGGATTTGCTGTATTTGTAGCTGAATGTTCAGATGATCTGTGTTTATTTTGAGCTTGGATCTATTATGTTTTCAGTAATAATATACTGTACACAAATATAAGTGTTCAGTATTGAATGTAGTGATGATGCAGGTAGCAGTAGTCTGCAAGTGTTTGATAGTAAATCTGTACCTGTTTTGGTGTGCTGAAGCACAGGTAATTGCCTCAAACACAGCTAAGATGTAAGTTAGCTTAGCTAATTGGTAGTTTGAGTCCTGTTCAACTTGCAAAGTGATTTAATGGGAAAAAGGTCAATTCAGCTTTTAAATATAATTATTAATATTATGTTCCAATGGAACTCAAATAAAACTTCTGTCTGAAGATTTACTTACATTCCCATTAAACTTGCTTCCTTTTCATAATTCTCTCTCCCACTTTTGTCCTTGTATTACACTGGCTAAGGAAGAACTTGGCATTTAGTTCTGTCTTGCTCTTCCAGCTCTGACTTCCTGAGCAGTCTGGCAACTGTGGTCTGAAGTCTTGCTCCTTTGAAAATCTGTTCTATTTATTGCCACATCTGGTTGATCGGAAATGGAGGGAATTAGCTGTGGAAATCTGATCTATTAACGAGTCCTGTCTGTGCCAAGTGGAAGCAGTAGTTATCTGGACTGGCTGGCCTTTAAAGCTCTCTTGACTTTGTCGAAGTGGGACTGGGTGGCAATCAGGGAACAGGAGGGCTGGAGGGCAATGGGGAGGCCAAATACTAATATTGACAAAGCAAGTGAGAGGATAGGATAGGAAGTAACTGCTTGCATTGTCATGAAAGAGAAGTGCTGGTATGGTACCACAGAAGTATACATGAACTTAGAGTACTCATTTTTGTAAGCTTTGCTAACTTACTGGCTTTGGATAATGTATTCAAACTTCAAGAAAGCAGAAGGAGGTTCTTGAAAGCATGATTCCTGTAGAAGATCTCAGATGGGGCATTATTTTTTAGTATCTACCCCCTTTGCTTGCCTACTTCAGCAGAGATGCTCTTGTTACATTGCTCATTTAACTGTGTGGAATACTCCTGAGGGAGTGGTAGGGTGCAACTAACCTAAGCTGCACAGGTACCTCTGCTATGACCCTCAAGGGATTTGTACTGAGAGGCAACTTGGGTAATGCACAATGTCCACTGCCATTGTATATAAAGACACCTGCTTCAGCATTTCCATCAGTTGGTTAGTGGCTGCATTCAGCTAACTGAATGATAAGGATATAGGTTGGTGAAATGGCATCTTGGAATATTTTTTTAAAAGATACTCCCATTATAAATAGGCATTTCCTGCACTGAAAACAGAGGACTCATGTTTCTACTTTTCTAGTATACCTATTCTGTACCTAATGGCCAATGTTAGTAACAAAATGCTTTTGCTTTTTTGATCTTACCCCTGAAGAACCAGTATTGTGAGGAATGTGAGATGAATGTGTTTTACCTCTTTGATTTTTGCATCAGCATAATAATGTCAAATATTTATTTTGCTTAGTAAGACATGTAGTTGAAATACATATTGGGAGCCCGTTTGGTTTGCAGAGACTTTGTTCTTTGCAGAGGAAGTTTTTAATGAAAGAACCAAACCTCAAGGGTTTTTTCAGGCTAAACAATATGTAGTTCTGACAATGTAAAGAAAAAAAAATTGAAAACGTGTTTGTTATGGATGCTTGCATATGACAAGCATGTGTTTAGTTAGTCACTTTTCAGAGCATTTTAATTTTCTTCTATTCCATATGTCTGCATTAATTGCAATGTTTAAATATGTAAACTTTTATATTAATGACTTCCCAGATGAAGAACTTTGTTTTAAACCCTAAAGAGCCTGAGGATGTAAAGCTTACTTCAAAGAAAGCAATTGCATGCCTGTGTAGAAGTCTCATACCACTTGACAGCTTTTGTTTGCCCTAAAATATATGTCCTGGAGCATTGTGCAGACTAACATTTCAGGTGGTAAAATGGGTGGTGTTACCATGCTAAGTCTGTCAAATCATGATTTGCAGCAAGTCAGCACTTCCAGCAAGGACTGAACTCTGTACTGTAATGATTTCTGACTCTTCTTACAAACGTAGAAGTCTTAAACCATCCTCTCGATTTCCTTCTGCGTGTATTCATTTGGTCTTTCACGGATTTTGTCATTGATTCTCCTCTCCCTTCAGGAGGGGGGCCATTTGGAACAGAGTAAGGTTATAGCACAATCCCAAATCCCACTGCAGGTATTAACCCCTTAAAGAAACATTTCTCAGGTACGCAGTGGTTTGTGATGGTGCTGTAGCAGTGCTGATAGGAATTTCAGTTTTCTCTTTGTAGAATATTCTTCCTGTCTTCTCAACAAGACTGAAAAGATGTAATTTCTTCCAGAGCAGGTGAAATTGGAGAGGAGGGAAATGGGCTGTGACTCTGAGGACAGAAGTTGGTAGGCTAATGTTAGCTTTTTCACTAGATGAATTTTGCTAAATGAAAAAGCTTAGATGTCATGGCCATGCTTAGAAAAAGCAATCGCTGTTTAGCAGTCTGGGAGAGGTTATACTAGGCTGTTTATGGTTTTTTGCAAGCTATTTTAAGTCTGTACTAGCATGGATTCCTTTTCATCCCTGCCTCTTGACCATAAGATGCTTTTGGATGAATGAACTACAAGAGATATCTGGTTTAGGAAATTACCTTCATCGAAGCTAACTTAGCAGATAAGCGGTTTTTGTTGCTGTTTTGAGGGAGTTAATGGTAAAGAGGCCTCCTCCCCCCATACTTTACTTAAACCAGTTCTCCCCCTCCTCCCTGCAGGATATCCCCAAAAGTAAAAGGGCAACTTCTGGAGGAAAGTATTTGTCTACACCATCTCTGTCTGAAAGCTATAGACACCACAGTCATTCACTATGAAAAAACCTTTCTTTTAAGAGTAGTACAAAATTAGCTTAAAACTACTCCAAGACTTGAAGAAAAAAAAGCTAGCTGTTGTTTAGATTGAACTTCCTTATTTGAAATACCAGGCACAAGCAATTAGCCTGTGGAGGGGGTGTGTGTCTGGTGAGTCTAAAAATGTATTCAGTGCTGTGACTGGTTCCACTGGGTGTACTGAGACCTCCCAGCAGAGCAGATCGGGGGTGTGCATTCATTCAGTGGAAGGGATTCTTGACCATCTGCACACTTAGAGTGTAGGAAGTGGCTTGTAGCATGAAAAGGGGGGGGACACACACACCAAAACCACCAAAATGGTTAAAATGTAGCGAAGTAGTACCCTTGTATATACAGTAAATCCTTAAAATGCTTTAGTTTTGCCTTCAGGCTTTTTAACAGGTTTGTACAATGTGTCAGGGAATTGTGAGCTTATGATCACAAACGCAGAATTTGTCCAACTTGAATAAACAATAAAAAGGAGCTCAGATATAAGGCTTCTGCCAGCCCAGTCACTTCTCAATGCATTCAGTTGCAGGTACTTAGAGTATTTACTGGTTGGATGTGAGTGGGGAGGGAGAAAGAGGAACTGGGATCATGGAAGCTCATCCTGTATAGACTTACAGTGTCAAAATGTTGCCACTGAGTTTTGTTGAACTTTTTCTGAAGTCATAGGACAGATTAGATGTGTCCTAAAAGATGTTACAGATTAGATTTAGATGCAGCACAAAACATACTTGAAATTTAAAAATTTTTCTTAATACACCCCTCTGTGTCACAAAAGGACTAAAAAACTTGCAGTTTTTGAATGGTTAACACTTAACGCTACATTTGAATAATCTGCTGAAAATGGAAATCACTTTGCTTTTGCCTGTGTTCACCATGGTTTGTTTACTTACTCCTCTCTTTGGGTATTATTTTTCTTGCAAGAAGACAACAGAAGAGCTATTATTGTAGAAGAAAAGTTTAATGTATTTTTTACACAACCAGCAAGTTCCTGAGGATGCATCAAGTACTTTAAAACTTAGTTAAACATTAGGCTGTTTAAGTCATATTATAAAGAAATTATGCCAAAAGAATTAAACTCTGCTATTAGCTTTTTTCTTCTTTTGATTTTCATGTTTTGAATACTACAGAACTATATCGAATTATCAGTAAAATCCTGATGCCAGCTTTTCTTTCCAGGAGGGGGAGGGGGAAAAAACCAAACCAAACGCTTTTTGGTACACTGCTCCTGGAAATCATGCATATTTTATGGAGGTGAACATGTTGAGGACTCTGTGCTAATCAGCTAGCAAATCAAGGATACTGATGAAGTACCTGTTCAGAGGGTGACAGTAGCTACATAAACATAACTGTGGTGTTCATGTTTGTTTCACTGATTCTAAGTCAAATTGGGTTCACAAGCTTGTCTTTTTTTTGTTTGTTTGGTGGGGGGGGAGTTTTGAGGAGTTTTAGGTGTTTTTCACAAATTTAAACTGAGATGTAACTGAAGATGTTTTTCCTGGTTATTATAGTGTCTACCACCTAGTCATGTTTTTTATAATTGTAATTTACTTAAATCTTTACATCAGTGTGATAATTATCTTGCTTTTTCATGATTGTTTTGGATCTGCAGGATTCCCTTAAATAAGCATATGACTTACTGTACGTGTGAGACAAGTTTGGTTTTACCCAGCATACTTGTCTTTATCATTCAGCTTCTGAATATAACTGAAAATTCTCATTGCCACCGAGTTAAACTCACTTGGCAGTAAATACTTGTCTTAAACATAGGTGGCATACTTGAGTTATGCAGAAAGCATACAAAACTGCTGGCTCTTTTCCCCAGCATTGGGTGTAATGACAAGCAGAAGCAACTGCTACTTACTTGTCTTAGTATTAGCTTGAGCAAAAGTAGCTTTGTTCATATTACCAATGCTAACAAACTTACGTTGCAAATTGTGGATTTTTTTCGACTGTAGGGAGGTGGTGGAAGAAACATGAGACAGAGTTAATACCATGGCCTTGCGACCATTTGGAGCCAAAATTATCTTCTTAGCTTCTAGAATCTTATACAAGCATTTTTTACCTTCGGCTGTAATGTTTCTGGTTTCTATCAACACTTAATTAGAAAAATAATTTTGTTATTTTAAAGCCAAGTTCAGATGGCTTTAAAAGCAATCGTTTTTTTTTTACAAATACTATGCAACTTCTGTTGAGAGATGAAAAAAGTCTTCGGTGTTCATGTAAAGAAGGAATCTAGTTGGCTGGCTTTGATCGGTCTTGTGTTAGTCATAAAGATGACAGTTGAAACAAAAAAGTCTGGCCAGTCAGTTGCTATAAACTAATAAACAGATTTTAAACAAGACCTACAACTCTAATGGAATATAAACTGCAGATTGTTGTATTCAATAAGGCTGATGAAGGGATGTAATCAGCTCTTGGTAGTTTTCTGCTGTCTACTGATTTCTACTTGAGGCTAGCTATTTAATCCATATTCTGAGGCTGTGTATATTTAACAATGTTTTCTGTCTTGGGGACCCTGTTGATTCAGGTTGTCTTTTGGAAAACACTGCTTATAAACATCTAATTTGCAGTGAAGGTTGGAGAATAAACAAGATGCAAATAAAGCTAGGCTATAACTGTTATTTCTTTTAATACCAGTTCCACTTACTGAGATTAATTGTTATTTTTAAAACTACTTCTAGCTAGTGGCTTCTTTCTGGTAACCTCTATTGAAGTGAAGATTTTAAGTGTTGTAGGTAATCTTATGAACAGAACAACAAAATAAATGTCTAGTAAATACAATGTGTGAAGGTAATGGTTATAAATTAGCATCTAAACAAAACCCAGAATATTAACACAAATATGTGAATCTAACAAATATCAGTGCTAACATTTAATCAATAAACTACAAGTTTTCTTTAACAAGTTCAGAAATGTTGTATTATGGGCAGTCTTCCAGTTGCATACTTGAATACTAATGTCACTTAAGATACTTAAGAATAGCTGAGCTGAGGTGTTTGTACAAGTACACTACACTTGCAGTATTTTCATAGTTGGCATAACTAAGATCAGTGTGCATGCAGTCTGGGATTCTTCTCAAGACCAGCCTTTCATCAGTGGTTTCTTACTGTTCTTTAAGTTAGTATCAGATTTAAAGGACGCAGCTTCTATTTTATTCTTGGCTTCAGTAGAATTGCACTATCCTTATCCCTGGCAAATGGAGGGTGGACAGAGTGAAAAAATACTTGTTTTTTGTAGATTGTGTGTGTGTTACTGTTTGTAGTACATCAGATATAGAAAGCTCTTTCTAATTTTTAAATAGTGGCATAGTATGCTTTGTGCCTCTTTTCCCATTGATTTATGTTTTCTTTGTACAGTTTGTTGCATAATTTAAGGACCCGGATATAAGGCTTGGAAGCCCATCCCTTGTGTTTCTTGGTTTATGACTGTCGGCTTTGTGGAATACGGCTGAGATGAAAGGATTTCTTGAGGATGCAAATTACTCCATTGGCCTGTTGGATGAAGGAGCAACTCTTGCAGATGTTATTGACAACTGTATTTATGAACATACTCATGTAAGTTTTATAAGTTTTCCAAATCTTCTGGTTTAGTTCTCTAAGTCTTCAAAGTAGGTCAAGGTATTTAGCACTGATAAGCTGATAGCAACAGAGGAACAGTTGGCGAAAACTCGCTTTATAATTAGTTTCCTCATCTAATTCTACTTCTTTGCTGTTTGTTTTCCTTGGGCTGAATTCCATTGGGGAAATTTGGGCAACAATTGTTACCTCCTTGACTGTGGCTAGCAGGAAAGTCTTGCTGATGTAATTAAATACAGGTTCCCACCTCATTGTTGGAAGAGATTTTATTATCAATGGAGTTTAGACCAGGAACCTGAAATTGGGCAAGTGGATATAACTGAGTTAAAAACTTTTTTTTTGCTCTTTCCCTAAAATTATGCCAAAGTTTAGACAAATATGTATACTGAGCCAGTTTAAAGCCATGTTTAAAATTTGTGTGGTCAGTCACAGTTGTATGGTTATACATCTTCCCATTACCCTTCTCTCTGTTTGATACACGAGTATGAGCACATTGTGAGGTGCTATCTTTTCTCTTCCAAGAAAATAAACTGGTCTAAAAGCTATTAAGGTTTAGCAATCGACTGGAAAGAAATTTAATTCTGTGTATACAATAATAGTTTTATTGAATAAGGCTTCACTCACTTCTTAAGAGGCAAGAAGATGTTGTAGCCTTTGTTTTATAGACAAGATGGTAGAAAGAAAGAGCTTTTTAAAAAAACAAAGGAAGTTTCATTAAGCAAATACTGTATCCTTAATATACCTATGAGTTTTTCAATTTTCCCTTGGTTTAGCAGAACGAATGTTCAAATGCAAGTGCTCTACTATAGTACAGCAGATAGCTAAATCCCATGGCCTTCTGAACTCAGGTGTAGGATTCCCAAATCCTGATTCCTAATATTCTTTTTCTGTCTAGCAAATAAATAGGTAAACTACTGGCAACATGTCATGTCTCCAACCACTGGCTGGCTCACAGAGGATAGCTGCCTCCTGCTGCTTTCATTTACTCCTTTAGCTCAAGGGGTAGAGGCCTGTGCCATGGATCTAAAGCTCCAGATCCCATTCCTGCTGGTGACCCGTACAGGGGGTCAGTATGCTTCCACCCGATGGAATTTCTATTTGTGTTTTTTAAACAGAAATAAAGACATTGTGTACAATAAGCCACAACATAGTTTCATATCTGCAAAAGTCAAGTGCTAGAATTAACATTTGATGTACAGTCATTGATCATATATTTTGTGATGGTCTTTAATTGATATACAGTAGGCCATTCATTTACAGGAATTTTACTGAGTGCACATTGCAAACAAATACAGAATGATCTGTTTGGATTTTGATCCACTACATCCACATCATGACTTGATATTGAGGAAGACTATGGTAACAGATGCACAAGGGGGACTGTTAAGTTTCCAGAAAAGTTCCTGTGCATTTTCTTGAAGTTTATGTACTTGACTCTGCAACCTTAACACACTGAGTTTAGTTCTTAAAATTCTGGTTGAACTTTGTGCTTCACAAGATGTGGACAACAGTCTCAAACTTGACTTCCTGAATTAAAATACTATTAAACAAATTTTCAGTAAAATAAGCTATTAGCTAGATGTTAAAATAATGGTAGTACATTAGATTTTATTGCTTGTATAATAAGCTATAAATTATGTTGAGACTGTGGAAGCTTTCGTTCCAGTGGATTTTCTTCCTCCAAAAAGTTGCAGACTTCTGAAAATACAAAGTTGGAAGAGATTTGTAACCTATTCTGTATTTTTAGATAAAATCTACATTTGGCATTTAAGTAGTATTTCTTGTTCAGGAATCTCAGCATATTGTCTAAATAGCATTCATAGTATCTCTGAAGTGGTAGGTATTCCCTTAGATTTTTTTTTTAACTAGTTCAAATTGCTAGGTGAAAGTAAAAACAAGAGGATTGTTCAAGGTCAAACGTAAAAGTTAATAGTAGGATGAAAAAATGTACATAATTCTTTAAGACCTTGGTTCATGGGTTATTTATGTTTTGACAGCAAACCCACAATTTCAGACATTTTATTTTCCTATTTTTCCTTTTTTTAGACTGGAAAAAGAGCATTTTATGTTGGTGATCTTGGAAAGCTTGTAAAGAAGAACATACAATGGCAGAATGTGATGGCACCAATAAAACCATTTTATCCTGTAAGATGCAATTCTACTCCAGGTGTGCTCGAAATTTTGGGAACCCTTGGCGTTGGATTTGCATGTTCCAGTAAAGTAAGTTTGTGTTTTCTGTGTATCTGTGTCTTATTTTCTTCTATCTGTCTGCTGTTTTAGAATCATTTTTTTGGTATTAAGTGCCATGGTTACATATAATATAATTGAAATTGTGAACTCCTGTGTAACTGGCTGTTGCAAATCTGTACTTCCACCCTAGCAGTAGTGGATAGTTTTCTTTAGTGTATTTGAGTATTTAGTCCAGTCTAATTTACTGGACTAAATTAGAGCACATCTAGTAAAAATTCAGTAAAGATAGGGCATTGGACTGTGTCAAAGTCTGGTATGCTTCTGTTTTTCAGTCTGAAATGGCATTGGTACAAGACCTGGGCATTTCTCCTGAAAACATTATATATACAAATCCTTGCAAGCAAGCTTCTCAGATAAAGTATGCAGCGAAAGCTGGGATAAACATCATGACTTGTGACAATGATATTGAGCTGAAGAAAATTGCACGTAACCATCCAAATGCTAAGTAAGTATCAAAATTCTGGTTTTGCTTTCTATGTGGTGGAGATATAATTTTGCCTGTATTCAAGGTTGTTTGAGTTGCAACAAAGGCACATGGCTTCTTTAATACAATTCACTCCTATCTGTTTTTCTCTTCTCTGATGTCTCTTTTGAAGGTAGCTTTTTTGCAACTTTTTCCCTACTGGGTATCAGCTTCCTAATATGATAGTAAGGCCCTTGTTTTGGGAGAAATCTTGCATTTTGATTTCATAGGGCAATCTTCATGTAAAGGTTTGGGTGATTAAACTTCGGAAGTCTGTCACTTTGTCATCTGCAAATACATCATCCTCTTGCTCTGTTGTGGCTTCAGTATTTTCTTTCAGGCTATTCTGTTTGTGTTATTAGTGGCTTCAGCTGAAGTCAGGGCTGAGACTATCAGCAAATTAGATGGGACCCAATGCACATGCTCAGGTTTGGGCATGCTCTGCTGATCTATTAAATATGCCAGATGCTTTTTTATTTTATTTCTGCCAATGTATCATGGTCTCTTTTGGACTGACAGATGCTCATGTCATTAAGTGTCACATCCCTCCCGTACTTTGGCTGTGGGCCATACCTTTTAGAAATTTGGAGTCGGAGCCTAAGTGGATGTTACAGTGTTTTCCAGTGATTAATGAGGTATAGCTTCTCACAAGTGTCATCAGAGTGCACTCAGAAACCGAATTCCTGACATCTTTTACAAAGCCCTTGGTTCTAGACAGTCCTTAAAGTGTCTTGTCTTCTCCCAAAACTGTAGCCATAGTTGTAGAATTGGGAAGATTCTACTGAATTCAGTATCTGAAGACTCTGCTCATCCCACCTGGTTATTCTTTCCTTTTTTTTAGAGTACCTTGAGAGTTAATATTGCTGTTGCTAGTGATTACACTTCATCCTCATGGAAGCCTGTCAGTGCTTTGCATACTGGAGAGTACTTCCTGTGCAAAGAACGTTATCTATGATAAATAACTTTGTGCGTAAAATCTTGGCCTTGACATACTCCATGCATTTGAAAGCCTTAGCAATGCTGAAGTTGTCTCTTGTGTCATTAGTGTTTTACCAGTTATCACTGGTGTTTTTAGTGTTTTGTTAGTGTTTACATTGATCTATTTCCTTGAGTCTAACAGTGTCTTTTAGAAGATGTTGTCTATTGTAACTTCCACTGCAATAGAAGTTAGGATGCAGATTTTTCTTGAGCCAGAGGAATTGTGAAGTGGGGAAACAGAACGAAGGAGTTTCATGAGCTAGAGAAAAACAACAAACTCTTTATTTCTTTTCAAGGATCCCATAGTCTAATATTTGAGAAAGTTCCTGTTTACCAAGGACAAGAAACTCAATTTCTACGAAAGAACTGCAATTTGCAATCTAAATTTTCTCGAAACCTGATCTCCAGAAATTTGTTTGCTTGTTTTATTAGAATTCTCTTATTCAGGTCATTAAAACTTTGATGCTGAAGTGACAACTACAAGTTTTCTTCTTTGTCTTCCTTGGCATAGTTTCAAAAAGTCAAAGTATTTATATAGCCTTGTTCTTCCTATGTGTGGTTGTTATAGCTAGGGGGTTTTTTTGTAGATGAAATTAATTATGCTTTGGGTGAGGAAATCCTGCTTAGAAAGCTGTAATTCTTATTTTCTGAAAATTCTTGTAACTTTCTGCACTAAACTCAGTAATGGGTGGGTCTCTTTATAATTGATGTTTCTGCCTTTGGAAGTCTTAGTAACTTCAATGATTGAAACTTTTTTTTAAGAAAGAGGAGAAATGTCAGAAAGGAGTGCTTAGTCTTTCATTTCTTTATACCATTGGATTTTTCCAGGCAAAGTTTAACTGTTAAGATTGCTGGTGTCCTAAGAGCTCCAGTAGAGGCATGGTTGTTATAAGTATTAATGCTTCTTTAAAAATAAACAAAAAACCCAAACACACACATTATCCTCCAGCCCTGCTTTAACTGGCTGAAACCCAGGAAGAATCCTACTAGATTTTTAGAAATCAGAATTACACTTTTTCAGTGGTTTGCACTAGAAAGATATCTTGACTCGCTTACAATACTGCCGTAACAATTCATCAATAAAATTTAACATTGGATGTGTTTAAGAAATGGTTTTGTCTAATCTTAATGTGAGGTTACAAACTATAATATTATGGATTTGAATTTTTTTTACATTTTAAAGAGTTTAATTTTTGACAGTTTTTTGTTGTATCTAGCACTTTTTCCAAATGCTTTACAAAATACTGTTTGACTACAGAATTGACAACAGAACTGTCTGTGCTAGTGGAGAAGCAGGAAATGAGAGGCTAATCACAGTTTCTCAAGATGAAGTGGTATGAATTAAAATTAAGAGGGATTACTGGGCGACCTGTGAGAACTTAGGATTTTTTTTTCTTGCTCTTTACAAAATGCATTTTAAACACATCATGAGACATTTGGAAAGGGCTTTTAGAAGTCAAGGTAACTGTTAAGCCAACGTGTTTTGCTGTGGCTAGGCTTAAGTTTTGCTTGTTGCATGTTTTGAAAATAACTATTTCACTTTGGGTGCAGAGCTTCTACTACTTGTTTACGCTCTCCATCTTGGTTAACTCTACATGCTCTGTGCAGTCTCTGTGTATGTCATGACACAACTGCTATTTAGTTTACCACATGGCTGATTGATTGATCTTTATTGTGGTGGTGGGGAGGAGGAAGCCAGTGACTTTCTTAGTGGACGGCAGTTTGAATTTGTGAGTTGGGGCTATAGCTATAGAGGTTTTGATGTGAATGCACCTTTGCCACTCAAGTGTTACTTTAATGTGGAAAACTGTCAACACTGGCACTGCAGTTTGCCAGACCTACCCAGAATGAGGCTTTGACCGGAGGGAGGAAGCTGTCTGACTGCATAAGACTGCATGAGAGGGTACTCATTGCCTCCGTGCTCCACAAGTGTCCTGGAAGAAGGCGCAGGGAATGTACTGACACCCCCACCCTATCCCCGGTCCATGTGCTCAGCCAGGAGGGGAGGTGGAGGGATGTGGCCAGGGTGTGCTTTCAGTGTGTCAGCCTGGTGTTCTCCAGATGCTGAGTTTAACCAAATCTGATAAGTGACTGACTGAAAGGGGAATCTCTACACTCTCCTTTTGGCTAGAAAGAAGAACAGAGATGGGAAAAGCATATTGCAGTCTTAATGGTTTTATGAGGAAGTATACTTTATTAAAAGGTAACATTCTCTTTTATTACAGCACTCAACAGACTCTTGCTGCTACAAAAGAGTCTTAGTTGCTGCATTTCGAAATCCCTTGTCCTTGTTGGCTCCATGTTTTAGCCCCTAATTGCTAGTTTTTTCTCTGTACAGGATTGTTTTTATTAGGTTCACTTGACTCATCCATCGATGGAGCCGGAGTACTGACAACATAATCAACACACTTCTGACAGTCTTCAGGCTTCACATGTGCTGATGATGTAAACCAACTGCCCCAATCATCTTCCCCTTCTCTTAGGCTCTTACTGCACATTGCCACAGAAGACATTACTGCTGATGAGGAGATGAATATGAAGTTTGGCACCACCCTGAAGAACTGTAGGCACCTCATGGAATGTGCTAAGGAGTTGGGAGTCCAAATAGTTGGTGTCAAGTGAGTAACATTATTGTTCTCTGCTGGCTGAGCAGATGTTTGTATGATGTACTCAAGACATAGAATACAAAAGATTTTTTTTCCCCCCCCTTTTGGCACTATTTTACAGGGGTTTAAAAAAAAACCAAACCAAACAAAAAACAAACAACAAAAAACTTTTGGATCATGACTTTTTGTTTGCAAGCAGAGCACTAATATCCAAGCAAAAAATTGCATGAAACAAAGCAACTATTACAGACATCAAAGCAATTTGAAGTAGAGTATCAGAAATCCCTCTGTCAGCATAAAAGCAAAGTTTAGAAGCCTTTCCTGCTTTCTAGCTATGCTCTTGTACTTCCATGGTAACTTGATTTGTATTTTTCCAGCAATAAATAAGGTGCTAGTATAGCATGGGGTAGCTTGGACAGACTTTGAACAAGATGAACATGCAGTTGGATTTTCTAAGAGTTAGGTCCCATGTCACTCTTTGATCTTATCAAGACATAATATTTAGATAAGTTTGACTTGCAGATGGCAGGAATTAATCCTAGTGTTCTGAGAGCTTCTGAATGATCTGTGGTATTTTAATTTGAAGTTTTTACTATATGGAGGAAAAATGCATGCACAAGTCTTTGGTTTTTCTACCTTCAGCTACTAATGTATCACATGCTCTTGAATGTTTTAGGAAAGCAACCAAACAAGTAAAAGAGGGTGGGTCATCAAGACTGTTAAAATGGAAGTCAGATTTTGAGAATTTAAGCCACAATTGTTTTGATGTAAATCTGTTTGAAATTGATGTTAAACTAAAGCATAAACGTACTATAATCATTACAAATGACAAATGTATTTAAAAATTAGATTATACTTCTGAGAGAACGTACCTCTTTTATATAATGTCTAAACTAACTTCAACAAAAATCCCACAGCTTTTGTGTGTTTTCTTTATAAAAAGAAAAAAAACTTAAAAATCCACATGTGGATTCATGCAAGTAAGTTTAAAAAGTGACCTTTGCCTCAAAATGGCATTCCTTAAAGGTACAGACTTGGAGTAGAGAGCATCGTGGCTCAGATGGGTATGTGTATCGTCTGTCCAGAACCAGCAGACCATACTGGTCTTAAGGAAGCCCATGGTGCTTGTTTTACACCTCAGTTACTACCAGTATTATGGCACTACTTAAACCTTTTGGACAAGGAACCAGAGGGGATTCAGGAGCCTGTGGGAGACATCAGTACTTCTCTGCTTCTGATGACCTGCTCACCAGCCTGTTCAGTCTTGCTATGAAACTAGGACCTGGCCTGGGGTGAAGAGGCTTCAGAACAGGGTGGCAGTGGGACATGCCTCTCCTCACCCTCTCCCAAATGTTGGAGAGAGTAGATAGTGTGCATAGTACAGCCCTAGCTTTGGGAAGAAAACTGGATGACCAAGGAGAAAGGGCATGCAGGCAAGGCAACACAAAGTAGGACAAGAGAGGGGAGACTGTGTACAGGTACTGTGTTAGCATTGGCACCCACTGAAGAAAAAATTTTAACCACTTTGATGGTGAAGACTGAAAGGTTCAGTAAATTCAGGACATTTCTTAAAGATGAGAATATTGTAGGACATTCTTAGCATTAAAAGCAAGAGAGACCTCAAGTACAAACCCAACGGAATAGAAGGCAATCATCTCCTGAGCTTCTTCTTGGCACAGTTACTAAATTATGCAAGCTTGTCTTGAGCCACTTGGGAACTAATTACTTCTATTGCTGCTTTAGATGGTGAAGCGGTTTGCTTGGGCTGAAAGCTGCACAGTTCGGTGTATTAACTGTGTTTTTATTTATTTCAGATTTCATGTTTCAAGCTCTTGCAAGGAACTGCAAACATACATTCATGCTATATCTGATGCTCGGTGTGTGTTTGACATGGCTGTAAGTAGATCTATACACACATACAGCTGCTACTGTAGAGGATCCATTCTATTCTAATCATACTAACAAGCCAACTATATTATTTCCAAAATATATCAATGTAGGAAATGGAACTTTTAGCAAGGGACTAAATAATCCGTTGTGAGACATGTGGTAGAGGTAAAACAAACTTTATAATCCTAATTGTGGCAAAGGTTAATGAATACTGTCCCACTGACAGGCAGTAGCCTTGTATGCTATTTTCAAATGAAAAATCAATTTCCCACTTTTGGTAAATGCTTTTTGAAATTCAAATCTGTCCTGCAAATCCACAGTTGGCATTTTTAAGTTATATTAAAACATTAAGCATTTGTGTGCTGGCATTTATCCTGATAAATGCACCACTAACTTGGTGCATGTGATTCCTGAGATTAATAACTAAGCACCATAAGAAATAAAGGTGTCTCATTGTGGGGGGGATGCCCAAATTTGGATGAAGAATGGATTTGTTGGATGCTTCACATGACTCATGTGAGTCTTGCATGTTCTATGTGTATTTCTCATATTGCAAAATTCAAAAATCCTTTCTCTGAACATCTGTCTTCCTATAAATGAGAAGCTTGTAAACTCTAAATAGAGAAGACTGATCTTTGTGCAAATTTATTGTAGCAGTCTTGTCACGTAAGCACTAGCCAAAAGACTTGCATTATACATATTTGTAAATTCTTAAAACTTTCTTTTGTCAGAATGCACCACCCTGTTCAGCAAATACTGTCTGAATGTAACAAATGCCACAAGATGGGAGTTGACATTGCTGTGGGACTTCTACTTGAGAATTGTGTAACCAGCCTCTATTGACATCCCAATGCTATTACTACTAGGTTAATGGAGCCATACTAATTTTTACTATGCCATGACTCCCTCGCTAGACATACTTTTGAGTATATTTAGCAAAGTAATTATGTTGAAAACAAATACAGTAAGGAGCAACAAAAAATATTTTTACAGTTACAGTTGTCCGTGTACTTATGTTCTGTCTGTGCATTTTAGGAAGAATTTGGCTTTAAGATGAACATGTTGGATATTGGTGGGGGCTTCACAGGTTCAGAACTTCAGCTGGAAGAGGTATGCAATGTATTGGAAGTTGAAACTCTAATTTTGATTTGGGCAGTTGAAGTGTTTAACCTTCAAACTGCAGCTAATATTTATAGCTGAAACCTAGTCTAAATTCCATGTTAGACTGCAACTTACAAGATCCAAATAACTGGTTTTATATTCTTTATCATGGGTAGTGTAGTCGGTCCTTGGAGGTGATCATTATTTCTTTTTAGTCCTGTTCGTATTGGGTGAATGCTGATTTAAGTATGTCACAGATTAAAACCTAAGCCACCTTAACAGTAGCAGTTCAATTTTTTTGGCAGTGGACTGTTGTTGTCCAAACTGGTTACTCTATTGCATGGTTTGGGTGAGGATTGCTTAGCATGCTTTGGATCATAAACCATATTGCTACTGTATCAAAGTGTCTGGTACTTGCTTTAGAACTGAAGACTAAAGGTCTTGCTTTTATCTTTGCTTTGGCTAGCCTTAAATAAAACTCTTAATACTGATTTGGCCTAAATGGGATCTTTAGTATGCGGTAGCACATAAAACAGAATAACCTGTTTACACTGTTACGTTGTCTTAAAGACAAATTCCTTGAATGTAGGACAGTGAAAGTCGTTCAATGAAAAGTTACTAACAACAATCAGGGCTTTTCTTTCTTAGTTCTAACTATTCTGTTACTTGTCTAAAATACTTGTTTTTCTTGAAATATCTGGTTTAAGATTTGAGCATCAGTATTAAATAATTCATTCTGTTTCTAATATGATAGTATTCAGAACTGATCACAAAAAGCCTCTTTCCTTGTTCTTCTGGATTCATACATACTTTTGTTATCTGTTGTGCTGGACAAACTTTGAAATTACTTGTGCAGTCTTGAGTGTACTACAACTTGAACTTTGGTTGGGAGGATGGACTGTGTAGTACTCAGACTCATAGTACTCAATCTTCAGTGTTTAGCAGAATGATCTATTTTCTTAAACACTTCTGTAAATTTTGGACCTCTGGTAAGGGCACTTGTCAGAATAGAGGAGCAGAGTAAGCTTTTGGTGTGCTTGCTAGAACTGTTGCTGGGTGAAAGTGTACGGGGGGGGGAATATCTGATATATATATAAGCTGAGTTTCATTGGTCTTACCTGTGACTTCAATTTCCTAGGTTAATCAGGTCATCAGGCCATTGCTGGATGTCTACTTTCCTAAGGAATCTGGTGTTAATGTGATTGCGGAGCCTGGATTTTACTACGTTTCATCTGCTTTTACACTAGCAGTTAACATCATTGCTAAGAAGACTGTTGAGTATGATAAACTTCTTCCTTCCGGAGGTAAGGGTTGTATTTATCTTTTACATGTTATGAATAAGTACAAATAACTGCCCACTTCTTTTAGTCACGATGGACTAATTTGTCTCAGCATATACTTAATACATTCCCTTATGCTTGCATTGTAATCCATCTTTTGAGTTCTGACCATATATTATTTCTGTATCTCGCTTTTTTGTTACATTATGTGGCTCATGTTTCCTTACTAGGTTTGACTTCTCAATGGTTAAACGTACGTTGGGTGCTTTGTAGAAGGTGTGTTATTAGAAGAACATAGAAAAACATATCATAGAGCTAGCCGCTTCTCTGCTAAAGCGGAAATTGGATGTATATTCTTAACAGTGATTATTACTGAAAGTATTAATTTTATTAAGTCTCACATTTAATGTTACAACTGAATTTATGATCTGGTCTCATACAGATTACTCTGCTCGTAATTCTCCCATTCCAGTATATATGGAACCCCCTTGTCAGGAGAAAGCAATTGACTTAAGTTAGATTGCAAAAGGACTACTTAACACAAAAACTGTATGCAAGACAATTTCTTTTTTACTTACAGT
The DNA here is from genome assembly GCA_013400755.1 of Pelecanoides urinatrix. NCBI lineage: Eukaryota > Metazoa > Chordata > Aves > Procellariiformes > Procellariidae > Pelecanoides > Pelecanoides urinatrix. The sequence continues at coordinate 68,982 of VZTQ01005945.1, forward strand.
GGAGCAAACCAGGAATCATGATGAACCAGTATTTACATATTACATAAATGATGGTGTTTATGGTTCTTTTGCAAGTAAATTGTCTGAGAAACTGAATACTATCCCAGAGGTTCACAAGGTGAGTCCTTCTATATTCTTCAGAGATAGTTCTTATTATCCTTATATTTTTATATATATATTTGACACCTCATGTATATAATTATATATTATTTATAAAATTATGTATATTTGAAAATTTTCTTATTTAATAAACTAAAGCCTGAATTACCTGGATCATTTCCATATAGAAATACAAGGAAGATGAGCCTCTGTTCACAAGCAGCCTTTGGGGTCCATCCTGTGATGAGCTTGATCAAATTGTGGAAAACTGTCTTCTTCCTGAGTTGAGCGTTGGAGATTGGCTGATCTTTGATAATATGGGTTCTGGTACCTTAGGTGAACAGTCTACCTTTAATGACTATCAGAGGCCACTGATTTACTACATGATGTCTTTCAGTGACTGGTAAGAAAATTCTCTTGATAATGGCAAGATTGTTTTCACTTCCTTCAAGAGTGTACATTTACAGCCAAATATAAATTATACTTGATGGCAAATACAGGAAGATGCAACTGAGCACTGAGTGTGCCTTTTTAGTTTGGGTTTTTTTTTCACTATTCTGACTTCGCTAAGACTAAACTGAACTGTGATAATATGCCTGCTTTTACTTTAGGGTTGACAAAGGAAAGCAAAATACCCAATGTGGACTGAGTTTAGTGGTAGTTGTTGCTGAGTAGTAGCCTTCTACTGCTTGACATCAGCTGTTGAGGTTTCCTAATACTAGTAATTGCAATTTGCATACAATGTTAGCACCAGTGCTGTGGGCATGAAGGGCAGTAATACTGTTGTGGTGACGGTGAGAGTTGGGTAACCTGTTCCAATACCCAGGTAGCAGGGCCCTGCGCTTCTGCCCGTAGAGAGTCATGGCCCTTCTGTGCCTGCCAAGCACCTGCAGAGACGATTCTTCCTTCTGCTGAGACTGGGGCCAGCCTATCCAAGGGCAGCAGACCTCAAGTGCTATATTCAAGGCTGGTTTCTGATGTGAAATTGTACCTGAAATCGCTTTGTTACAACTCTCATCCTTTTCTGCTGTAGGGATGAGATGCAAGATGCTGGAATTGCTTCAGACACATTGATGAAAAACTTCTTCTTTGTGCCTTCTTGCATTCAGCTGAGCACAGAAGACCGCTTTTCCACTGCAGCTTAAACAGGCATTAACGCTTCCTGTAGACCTGCAGTTGCAAGTCTGTAGTTTGTCTGGTCAACATTCCAGTGTGGAAGAAATGGAACAATCTTGAATTCAATTCATTCTCTTCAAAACTTGAAAAAATAGTAATAGCTAATGGGGACCAGGCAAAACAAGCTACAGCTACAATTCACCGGGGGGTGGGAGGGTTAGATAATGGTGTCCAGATTTAAAATCAAGTTCATTCAACCCCTGAGCGTTTAAATATGCAACAAAATGGATGACTTACTGGAGATGGAAACCCATCACTTGGGTTCTTCAACAGTTTACATACAAGTACACAGTTTTTATACTAAGGATTCCTGTTAGAACAGTCTTGTAAAGTTACTGTCTTTCGCCCAGATATATCAAATGTTAGTAGGAGACCAGTGTGACTTCATTAGATGTTTAGTGTATTTAGAATGTGTAAATTTGTGCTTTGAACTGTAGTTTAATAAATGTAAAATTGCATCATAGTATTTGTTGTATTTGACCCTTGATGTATCCCTTGTATGATTGCAATAAAACTTTGTGTAGATTTTACTGTTTTTCAGGCTAACTTTGGGAGGGGCTAGGCAGAAGAGGTAGCTATAAAATAGATGTATACAGGATTGTTTTGAGAAGCCTTCTTTTCTCTAGCCCATTATTTCAGCTTTGTATTAAACCGTAAATAATTTAAGCTCGATAAACCTGTATGAAGTGAAAGTCATAAGTTCTTGGAAGGCCAAAAGGCAATTTGTGGTGGGTGGTGGTTATTTTTAGTGTATGACTTCAGATTCAGTTCTTAACACCAAACAGCAAACCTGCAGTAGATATAGATGTACACAGGTAGTCTTTTAGTTAGTGTGCATGTAGTGCCCCCAAGGCAGCATGGGTTAGTCCAGCTCTGCAAGTTGTCACAGAACCTCCTTTACCTTTGTTTTTTTTTTAATGGCATTTATTGAAGAGTCTAACTTTTGACTTCAGCTAGTTCTGTATAGTCTGACTCCTAAGAGAAGGGCTACTCAAGTCTTCAGAAACCTCAATGCTCTCTTGTACTGGACTTCATTTCATTATATCCACAAAGTAAAGGTAAAGCACACTACCAGAAGTACATATGCCAGCTGCATCGAGTAACTGGAACTGCTGAAATGGCTCAGAGGATTTCTTTATTATGTTACTGGAGCCTCTTGATTTCTTCAAGGTCCTTTTCTTACTTTCTTATTTTAACTTCCCCTACTTGAAAACTCTAAACATGTCAGAATAGTTCTACGGACCATCTAGAAGAGGTACAAAATGGCTTATGTTTTGAAGATACAGTCTAAGAAATATTTATTACTGGAATTAAATGTGAAAAATGTGAAAGTAGGAAAGGGGCATAAATAATGATAGTGGGAAAGCTATTTTTTGGTTTGTGCTTGGTGGGTTTTTTTCCTTTAAACCTAAAGTTACTAAATGTCCCCATGTTTCAAGGAGCGATATGCACTTCAGTCTACCACTTGAGGTCTTTCTCTAGGCAAAACATAGACTGCTGCATGGTTTTTGACTAAATACAAATTACAATTGCCTAAGATAATTTAACAGAATTCTGTTACGCAGTCTTAAGGAGAATTGTTTTATGTTAACTTACAGACCAGTTGAAAATAAGTCCTCTATAAATGATACAGTGGTCAGGGCAGAAATCATTGTACTTGAAGACAGTTTGCCATTAAAAACAACCTGAAGTTTGAACACAGTATGTATCTCAATCTGATTTGCTTAAGTGTTACCATTTATATTGTAATTGCAATTCAGAATTTTACTCAAAATATAAAAGCTGAACGGTTTCTATATAGTACTTAGAACTAACATAGCTCTGTTGTGCTCAATACATGTCTGCAACTCCCCTTGTTGACTGAGGCTGCTGCTCTTGTAGCCCTGCTGGTACGGCTAGCTGCAATAGCTGGAATTTCTTTGATGCTGATATATGCAAACAGTATTTCAGTGTATAATATAATTACTTGTCGTGCATGCCAAACAGATCCCACCTGCTTTGGCGTGAAGTACTTCCCCGATACAGCCCTCTGGTCTGCATGCCATTTCCCAAGGAAGATCCAGGGTTGCAACTTGAGACAAGGCTGTGTTACTAGTGGTGCCAATTACTTCTCACTAATGGGAGAAAACGATTCTGCCTTTTCCTCATGTGTCTAAGCAGCTGTGCAACTGGCTTACATTGGCTCAAAATAAAAGTTGGTGCCCTGGATCCACCATTGGATGTGTTGCCACTTCGTAAATACTCTTCATTGCTGCTTTGGGGGGGGGGGGGGGGGAGGGGTGGAGTAGTCTGTTAATGTGTTGTATAGTAAGCTTAAACTGGTTGGAACCCTGCTTTTTTTTAAAAAACAACAAAAAACCCCACCAAAACTAAACAGAAGCAGATGCTTTAAAAGGTAGAGCTTGCAGTGAAAAATCAGGAAATAGCTCTACTTACCTCTTGGGGGGGTGGGGGGAAATGCTTTTACTCCCTGATGGCTGGGTGGCTGCCATGCTCTGGTCTAGCTCAATCTTGCTGATCAGCTTTGTTCTGCTCCCCACTCCCACAAAGACTACGGGGATCCCTCCGGTCTCCTCCTGTGCGAGGAGTAGAGTGGTGGTGCCCGTGGGGCTTTGCCAAGGCCGTAGGCTACAGCTGAAAAGCAAATGTGGCCTCAAGCGCAGCAGGGCCCTGGTGCTGCTGCCTGAAGGAGGGGCTCAGAGGGGCTCTGCCCACCCCCTGCGGCAGCCTGGCTGCGCCAGCTGCCGGCCACACGCTGCCGGGAGCTGAAGGAACAGCGCATGTACCACAGATGGTTTGTCTTAACTGGTCTGACTAACTGAAGGAGAAGGTCATTTCTGTGACTGCTGTTGTCCTCTGGTTTGTGCACTGCAGGAAGGTGCTAGATGATACACTTTGAATTTTTCCTTACAATGGAAGCACTGTGCTGACTGCAGGCTTCTTGCTCATTCTCTGAACTCTTATTTCCTCCCTTCATTAAAATACAAAATTTCAAGTAAGCAGTGCCATGTAATTCACTACAACAATTTACTACTCTATTGCTTTAATATGTGATGAGAGTCCAGTGCTGCAGGTCCTTGCCCTGAGGGTTAGGGAAAGGCATGGTCCCTTACCGCCTGCTGCAGCCCGTGCCCGGCAGGCACCGCTGACAGGGATGGCCTTGTTTGCGGTGCTGGTACTGAGACTTCCAAGGGAAGGCAGGTGAAGATCTTTGTAATCCAGGACTGCGGGGCTATTCCCCGAGAGCCTGGCAAACACGGGAGCCTGTCTGCTCTGCAGACCTGGGAGAGGGGCTGGGAGCGGTAAGGGTGCGAGTGGTGTGGGCCCTTGTTACCATCCCTATCCTTGGAATAACAAGCTCGCTCTCACTTTATATTTTAATCTCTTTGCAACTGCATAGTCTTTAATCTGAATTAGGGGTATTAATAGGATTACCCTGACAGCTGCATGGGACAAAGCTGATTGTGCTTGTCAGCCTGAGTCAGAAAAGAGCCGCTTTCAGGGAGGTGGCAGCAGGAGCTGGTCCCCCTGCCTTCAGTCTGACCGGCTGCGTCTCGTCATCTCTGCAAGGAGAGCCAGCAGCCTCAGTTACAGGTAGGTCTTTCTCCAAAGACCGTATGTTGCCATTCCCATAAATTCTGTTGAATATAATACTTTAATGTTCTCTGACTGAAATGCTGCAGTCGGCAGTAGTGCAGACCACACCCTCTGTCAAATGTGCATCATGTAACAACACATGTCCTACTATACTACTTCAATATAGGGCAGATACTTGGTACCAGTCAAAAATGGAAGGGAAAACTATTTCAGGCCCAAGAATTTATAGTGCAATTTAACAAGTTCCTGCATGATTTTAGATCCTGATTGTATATTTTGCTCAACTACACAGTCTTTGAACATAAGCCTTCTTCATACCATTATGAAACACTCAGATATTTGTGTCACAAGTTTATTACGCTTCTCAAATGGAAATATCTGCTGTTAAGGCGGTGAAGCAGAGGGGAGCTGATGCTCCAGGTCTCAGCAGCAGCCACACAGCCTGAGGTCACTCGTGCACTGATTGCTGTGGCCTGTTAGGTGAACACAGAGATGGCAAAGGGATGCACTGGGCAGCAGCGGTTTGTGTTCAGCAGAAGTGATGGGCTCCAGCGCTGTGGCCTGACACCCTCCTCCCAGTAAACCCCCTTTAAAGAAAATAAAAATACCCAGCGAGCCCTGCTGTGGGTCCTGCTGCTTGGACGCAGCATCGGAAACAGCGGCACTGGGGCACCGGGGCCAAGCTGCCCCAGCCCGTACCGGTTTTTCAGCCCGATGTCGGAGTTTCGGCAGCAGTTGGCTGGTTCCCGGGGCGTCCCGGCCGGCGCGGAGAGCGGCGGCCAGCAGGGAGCTCCACCCGCCCGCCCTGCCCGGCCGCCTGCCCGCGGAGCCGCCGGAGCCGGGCTGGGGCGGCTGCGCGGGTCGGCGAAGGAGAGTCTCCCCCGCTTCGGGTCCTCTCCGGGCTGCCCTTCCCGCCAGCTCTCCGTGCTGCTCCGCACCAGCCTGCTCCCAGCCGGTGGTGCGGGTCCCGGCACCCGGCAGCGACTTTGCAACGGGCACGGTGCCACGCAGGGCGGCAGCCGGCGAGGCCAGCGAAGCCACGGGGCAGGCCGTGTGCCTCCAGAGCCGCGCCGGAGAGAGTCACACCCTCCCGGTTATACCGGCTGCAACCGCCGCGTCACATTTTAATCCGCTCCTTAATGCCCCTGGGAATTCAGCCGGGGGAAGCGGGCTGTAGGTGTCGGGCATTGCAACTGGTGCCCAGCCAGGCTGCCAGTCTCCATCCCCTGGTCTAACCTGGTGGCTGCCCGGAGCCAGCAGCTGGACTGGAGACCTCCTGGGGCCTCTCCCCCACGTAATTACCCTGTGATCTGGCCACACCAGATCACGAACCCTCCCCTCGGCTTGAGCTGTGCCACCGCCCTGACGGAGCGTGGTCAGGGCTGGCTGGAAAAGCCATTTCTCTTCCAAGATATCTGAGGGTCCAAAACCTTCCTGTTCCACGTAGGGATGGGGACTGACCAGCTGGTACCAGCTGTCTGGGAGACAGACTCCAGGACACAGGACCGGGGACGCAGTCTCCCACACGCACATGGACATTCCCATCAAAAGTTTCAATTTCAATAAATTACTACTATTTTCCAACAACCAATGCCCCAACAGCAAGTCCCCGGTCAGCTCTAGGTCCCGAAGCGAGTGGCCCTGGGACACTGGCATTGAGGGGAAGGCCAAGGAGCAAAGACACCTCCTTCTCCAGCTGTCCTTGACCCCGAGGCGCTCACAGCCGCCCGCACCTCAGCCGCAGTCGCTGTCCCGCAGGCCGCCCGGCGCAGTTTCAAGGCCGGTGCTCAAGGCCTGCGCCATCAGCAGGGTCGGGCTGGCAGCACCCGCAGCGCGGGCGCAGCGCTGCCGACGACACGCTTCACGTCGTTCCTTGCGGGATGGGGACTGGGACCCACCAGCCACCGCACCCGACGACCCTGCCGCTACACCCCACCGCGGGGCCGCACCGAGATGAGTGCCTGCGGCAGGGGGGTGGTGGGGACAGTCGAAGGAAAGACATCCCTCAGCACCCGGATAGTCGGGGACGATTTTTTCCCAGGCTGGGAGGCATAACGGTGGCGGCGGCTGCCATGCTGTTTGGAGGCTGCACCGTCCCCCGCGCTCCGCCTGGGTTCAGGTTTCCTTCCTCTCCCTGCCGGAGCCGCTGGCCGGTGTTACAGGCAGCGCTGCCAGGGCCGGCCCTGCCCGCGTGGCAGGCACGGGCGCCCGCGCGGAGCCATCCCTCCCTGCCGTGCGGAGCCAGCGGCAGCCAGGCCTCACCTCCCTTAACCCCGCCAACCTAAATCAGTTCAGCTGAAATTTTCCACTTGAGACACATGCGAGACCAGAATAGATTTCCAGGGTGGTGGTTTTTTTTCCCCGCCAGCTAGAGAAAGGCCAGACAATGCTTTGCAATGTTTCCGTTTAAAACATCCTCCAGGCGGCTTTAGGGAGTCCCCATGGCACAGGCAGCCCTACAGGGGGGAGCCCCTCGGGCTCGAGTATGCCAGGCTCGGGGCACCGGCTCAGCCGCTGCTCCCCCGGCAGTCCCAGCCCTTCGTTCCTCGGGGCTGGTGAGCCAAGACCCGCGGAGCCACGACGCAGTTTTTCCACAGTGCTGCTGCAGCGGCTGCCGGGCGGGTGGGATCCTGCGAGGGCGTGGGCAGGCGGAGGAGGGCTGGGCTGCCGCAGGCAGGGGGAAAGACAGTGACAGGAGAGGGAGTCCCAGCTTCAGCTCAGCTCCCAAAGCGGCATTTTATTTGGCTCGTGAAAAAAATGCGCAGAGCAAAGCTGGTTTAGCTTAGCATTTTGGCATGCTGTTCCTCTGCTCCTGCCAAACCCATTTTGCAATCTCCCTGGAGCGGGGGCTCTCCCATCGCCAGCGCTGCCGAAGGGCCGGACCCTCACTCCAGCGGCAGCGGGCAGCCCACAGCCCTGGCCCCGCTGCGCCCGCGGCACGCACCCATCCGCACCCGCCTCCACGAGCTGCTGGCGCTCCGCCTGCGTGGCCCGGGTGCAGCTGCTGTCTCCCGAGCCCAAGGCCTTGAAGGATGCCACCTGCTCGGGCATTTCTGTGAGGTTCAACCATCTCAAACCTCAAACAAGTCTGTTAGCAAGCTAAGAGGAGTCATCTGCAGCCCGGCTATTAAAGGGCAGGCACATAAAGCCCAACAGTGCCTTTGCTGCCCGCTGGTCACGCACAGGTCTGGCTCCGGACCTCGGTGCTCAGGACTGGATCTGCCGGTGCCGCTCACCTGGCTGCAAGCATGCGGGGCTGCAGCTCCGGGTACCAGCCCTGCACAGCCACGCAAAGCCACTCCTGGCCCAAGCAGTCTCTGGCAACCATGAGGCAACCCCCCTTGCTCAGAGTGGGGAGTTTCTTTGACGTCAAACCTCTGTTAAACCTGCAGACCAGTTATGTTGGACGCAGCTCGAGCAGGAACAAACTCCTGCCCCAGTGCAAAACCCCGGAGGACGCTGGAGTTAGGGAAGTTTCAGAAGAGGGAACTCTGTCTCACCTGCCAAGTGTCCTAACGTGCACTCATGCAAGACTAAAACACCCACAATGAGATGGTGTCCACAAGCCCCGTGTGCAGGAACGCAGACGGTCTGCACACCAAAGCACCGCACCTCACCCCCCACCTCAGCCACGGGCAAGCAGCGGGCCCGGCCGCTGAGGCACGGGCACCCTCCGCACCCACCAGCCACAACCGCGCGCTCACCAGGACGGGGCTCAGCACCGCAGGAGAGAACTCCGGATGTGCCACGGGCAGTGGGGCAGAGGAGAGAGGGGACGTGGTGCCACCGATGCTCCCTGCTACGCTGGAGCTTCCCGCAGCCCATGATGGCACCTCTTCCCCTGAGGCACCGGGTTTTCCCGGGAGCCGGTGCAGGCTCTCCGTGCTGCGGGCTGAGCCCTTCTGCCCTGCGCGCTGCCCTCGGCGCTGGCAGGGCGTGGAGAGAGGGCAGCTGGGCTCGCTTCAGCTGCCTGTTCCCATATGATCACATTTTCTATGTGTGAATTTTTTTTGCCTTTCCAGTGACTACTTAAGATCCCCCAAACTCATATTGACATCGTCCCTTTGAGCTTTGGGGGTTTGTCTCACACAGTAGCACCTTCACCTTAAAACACATTGTCTTGCAAGCTCTCTATTTATACCTGTGTTTTACACACACATACACACACAATGCTGGGCTTTGGGACACTTCTGTGGCATGTCCCCATGACAGACATTCGATAAACCAGTCATTTCTTTACCCAGTACAGTTCCCAGCTTCTCACTGATTATGCACTCAAATGAGATCTAAGGTTATTTGTCTCATTTTTAATTTTGAACGAACAACCGCAAATCCCAGGAGCAGGGTTTCAGATAAGGCGTACAATGGAAAGGTGAAGTTGAGGACATGCGCCATGACATACAAAGGGGCCCGGTCTGGAATAAGCTAAGCTCAAACTAGCTGAAGGCCCTAACAGCAACTCAGGTGTTCTTTCAGCATTAAGTAGATTGTTATTTTTTTCAAAGAAATTCAGCTGCTGCATTAGGCACTCTTGCCCAGTTGAGCAAAGTGATAAAAGCAAGCAGCAAAACTGTAATGCTCCAGATGAAAGCCTAGTGTTTGGCTTGGTACTTAGTTCATAACTCACGTAAGGTTTCTATGCTGTCTACAAATTGCAGGACAGGATGAACAGAGATAGGCCTATTAAATGATTCTAGCTTTTGTGTTGTTTTTTTTTTTAAATCAGTGATCACGGGGTTTCGCAATAGATTTCCAAAAGGCCCTTTTGCCGTGGTTCACAGGCTGTCCTGTGCCTGCAGAGAAAGAGCAGAGGAGGAGGGTGACGTGGTGGTTTGCCCATCTCCCTCAGGCCTCTCCGGAGGTGGCACGAGTTGTGGATGAGTAACCGTGTCTGCAGGCACTCCTGAAGGACGATGGATGCAGCTGCCGAGCTGTCACTCCCCACGTCTGCTGTCAGTGCTTTCAGCCCACAGCAGACTTCTCCCACCCAGAGCAGAGAGGAGCTGCTGGACACTCCCCACTGCGCCGGCAGAACGTGGGGCTGCTCTTGTGGCGGGCGCCGAGGGAGCAGGGCCAGCCCTGGGGAAGGGGCTGATGCCTCCAGCCTGCTCTGTGGACACTCCTGTTCAACCAGAATCGAACCAGAGCGTGTCTGGGAGCGTGCAAAGGGAGCACGTCCTCAGCCTGGCGGAGCAAGTCCTGCAGAGGGGCTTACACCCACAGCAGGTACCACAGACGTCTGGGATGGCTCCTCTCTTAAGCATCATCGGGGCCACATCCTAGGCCACAATTTAAAAAAAAAAAAAAGGATATAGGATACAAATGTAGGAGAAGGTGCTGGTGCTCCAGGCAGGTGGCTGGCACTCCACAGTGAGTACTCAGCTCTTCCCGTTGCAGGGGCAGCTGCGGGGCCTGTGGTCCTTCCAGGGCTTGGAGTCTGACTTGTCGGCTCTCGTTCTTGAAGCTGGAGAAGAAACAGAGGGGAAAAAAAGCCTTTCATAAACTGCTGGAAACAATGGTCTGTGAGCATTTTCTTTAACAAAACATCTGCACCATTTCCAGCACTTGCAAGCAAAGCAAAATCTAAGGTCTATGGCATTTCAATACTCACAGGAAAGGCAATGTTTTAAAAACCTGTCTAAACCCTTTCATTTGCATCTTCCTTCATGTGTGCCTAAAGCATGGCCAGTGCCCTGCTCACTCTGAGTAAAAGCAAATTCCACAGTTTATTAATTCTGTTTACTATGGTGTGTTACTCCCAAGGAAACCCCCTCCTCAGTAGGAGTAAAACAGGAAAATGTCACCCTAAACCAGAAGTCAAACCCAATATTAAAAGAGCCAAGTCAGGTCTGGGGATGGGTTTGTTTCCCCCACACTTGGGCTGGCTCCAGCACAGCACAGTCTGTCAGCTCACCTCCTCCATCACCCAGGCAGCCCAGAAAGGCAACGCTGACCCTGCACAGCCCGAGATCGCGCTGCGTAGCCCGGCTAACAGGGCAAGGAGGCTGGTGCCCACCCGACCACAGCCACTTCCACATGGGAGACAACTGGGGAGGAGATGCAAAGAGAAGCCCCTTGCTTGCACCGGCCTCCCCTGAGGTGGGGGCTGATGGTTTACTTGCAGCAGAGCAGCTGGGAGGGCACCGGGACGGTACACCCTGCAGCTGCAGCTCCCCTGAGCTTCAAGCAGCACCTCACCAGACATGGGGATTAGCATAATAAACCACCTTGGGAAGCAACACCGAGACAGGCTGTGCTCCCGCCCGAACAAAACTGCCTGTGCAACATGAGCGCTTCCCGCTCGGGACCCAGGTAAACAGAGCACACGTGGCCGCTGCAGCCTTTCACCTACTAAACTCTGTTTACATATTTCACTCCTCGCTTTTTCCCCCCCGCTGCAAACCAATGCCTTTGTGTGTGTGCAGGTACTGCATTTGGCAGGGCCATATGGCGTTTTCCTGACATATATTTGAGGCCAGATACATAATTGTACTGCTGAGAGATTTAAGATGAGAAAACCTTTCCAGGACATTTAAGCTGTATAAATAATCATAACAAAAGGCCTTTATAAATCCGTATGTTTAGTTCTGACAAGCTCCTTGCTGCTCTACTCAGTACAAAATATGGACAGACTGTGACTTAAGAACTTCCTCAGTAAACAAAACAGCAAATGAGTAAGATAAATGGATATGTGTAGAAAAACAAATGCTTCTTAAAATTCCACTTAAACACATTTTTATTTTATGGCAGCAAGTAAGGAGTACTCAGAAATTATTTTAACAGGGAAAAGGTCTTGCCCCGATGTACTAAAATAAACAAAGAATTATGGCTGAGATTTTCAAATCTGCCTAAGGGATTCAAGTCTCCAACTAAACCAAACAAAGTGAGCATCTAAATCCTTTAAGCAGCCTTGAAAATCCTCATATGCATGTGCACAGCACCGTGCATATGAAAGTATATAGAATTGCATGAGTAAAAGACTTAATATTTCTTTCACCAAAGCAAATATTTCAAGGGATTCTGAGTATATAAATACATAAAAATGAACTCCAGTAAGCTGTGGTATTTGAAAGAGTGCTCAGTTGGTCTGTCATATGATCTAATCAATACTCACTGTTTATTTAACAAGAGTAAATTTGTCCCAAAAGTTTCTAAAGCCTCGAGCTCTCTAACACCCAGTGCCTGCAGGATTGTTTAAGGGCATTCACCCCAAGGTGCCAAATAACCCTCCAGTAACCAGACTCACACACCATTTGAGTTTGGGCTGGCCAGACCCCGTGCTATTAATAGTCATCCCAAAGAGGGGAGAGGGGTCTGTGCATGTAGGACCACACATAGGTCGGCTCCTAAAAAACGTGGCTTTGCTGTATCATCTGTGTCATCCTAACTTGGATCCATAAAGCTTTCTTCAGCCTGGATTGCTATGCTGTGTTTCTTTAGTTTAACAGATGCTTTCCAGACACAGTATTATTTTACATGTATGTACGTTAGTGTCTCAGCTTTGCCTTCCATAGGTATGCTGACCAGGATGGCATATCACTGGTTTCACTACGAGTGCAAGCATTTGCAACACCTCTAGTTGCTCTTATATGAAATCTGAGCCTTTAATTCGCTACACGTAAGGAAACAGATCCAAACTGGGACAGACTGACCATGTGTGACAACGCAGCTCACATAGGGCAGAAAATACTGGGGTGGAGGAGAAAGGGGTGTCACACCAGCTTTAGGAGTTCCCAGGACTTCTCCAGAAGCGAGAAGTCCTGGGAATCTGAAGTCCTTTGCCTGACCAAGGAGCAGGCAAAGATTTCTGGAGAATTGTTACGGATGTTACCTGCTCCAGAGAACTATACATTGCAGCTTATAACGTACACGGTCTCATGAGGTTGACCTGGATTTGAGGTTAACATCAAAGCTTCCTGAGGACAAAGGAAGCCAAAGGGCTTCCACCTTCCTCCTTTTGTCTGTACTCATGTTCCAGCACTGGTCCCAGCCATGGCTCACTGATCGTGACCAGGATCCATAAAGATGGCATCCACCACCCGTACATCCAGGTTCGGGCAGTGGAAGGCTGAAAACACAAGCAGAATAAAAGTGTGGAAAATGTGACCCACCTTATCTAACAAAGCCTTTTGTGGGCACAAGAACCCCCAACCCTCACTCGCTGCTTTCTCTTCCACCCACACTCACATGGATGGTGGGAATGTCCTTTTTTGGAAGGGCTCTGAAGACACTTCCTGGTAAGCGCATGATCCTGATTGCGCAGAGCAGGATGTAGCTGTTTTCTGATAGTTAAAACTGTTCCGGCTGCAAAACAAACACATGTACACACACAGACGTTACAACAATGTTTCTTTTACAACTGGTCCCATCAAATAAATGAAGATGGTCTTCAGGAGTCCTTCTCAAAACCAACAACTGGATTGTCCTGGTTTCAGCTGGGATAGAGTTAATTTTCTTCCTAGTAGTTGGTGTAGTTCTGTGTTTTGGATTTAGTATGAGAATAATGTTGATAACACACTGATGTTTTAGTTGTTGTCAAGTAGTGTTTACATAGTCAAGGACTCTTCAGCTTCCCATACTCTGCCAGGTGCACAAGAAGCTGGGAGGGAGCACAGCCAGGACAGCTGGCCCAACTGACCAAAGGGATATTCCATACCATATGATGTCATGCTCAGCATATAAAGCTGGGGGAAGAAGGAAAGGGGGACGCTTGGAGTGATGGCGTTTGCCTTCCGAAGTAACTGTTATGCATGATGGAGCCCTACTTTCCTGGAGATGGCTAAACACCTGCCTGCCGATGGGAAGTAGTGAACGAATTCCTTGTTTTGCTTTGCTTGCGTGTGCAGCTTTTGCTTTACCTATTAAACTGTCTTTATCTCAACCCATGTTTTCTCACTCTTCTGATTTTCTCCCCCATCCCACTGAGGGGGAGTGAACGAGCGCCTGCGTGGGGCTTTGATGCTGGCTGGGGTTAAACCACAACATGGATGCAAGTCGCCTTCTGGTAGAGATCTCTTTCACATTCCACCTTTCAGTCCTTGCTCAAAACAGGGATCAACAACTGCAGAATCACACCCTCTTTCTTTCTGCCTAATATCTGCATTTTCAGTCCCTAAACAGAGGCAGATGAAATAGTATTTTACAAGAATCGTTTTGTCCTGCCACTACTGCAAACCAGACAGTTACTTTTCAACAGCACCCATGAAAAGGCTTCATGGAAGTTCATGCTGAAAATGAACGTGTCAGTCAAGCTTCAGCCATTCCTCTTGGTGTAGAAACAGAGCTTATCTGCAAAACCCACCTCAAGTTAACTCAGCAACAGGAAAATAATAGAAAAATGTGGAAAGTGGAAGAAAAAAGCATTTCAAAAAACCAAACATTACTGGAAGTAGTGAGAAATGAATGTTAATTCGTTCCTGGGAGAATGGAGCTAGTTATATACGCAAGCCTTCTCCTGACTTTTTAAAAATTATTTTTAAATACAAGCTACACTTCTGAATCAGCTCTGAAAACTGCAGGGATCACAAAGCCTTTGACCCCAGTCTTACAGCTGCACCCAGAGACAGATCCACAGGCCTAAGAAGTGATTTACGGTGGACAAGTACATTTCTAAAAAGCCAACAGAACAGAGCCACTGCCCCTCAGCAGAGGAAACCTCCAAGAAACAGTGACAGTCAGCTGCCATGTTGCATACCACAGCGAGGGGGAATGAGGCAAAATAGAAGCTTCTTACACAGGATAGAGGCAACCAAGCTGTTCCCTGGGGCAGCTGCTCTGGGAAAGCCTGGCTGCCTACAGGGTCTGAAACTATCCTCTGCGTGCCCCATCTCAATAGCTACAGTATCCCTTCTTCTCCACTTCCTTTGTGCCCTTGCAAGATCCTCTGGCTTCCTCAACTTCTCCTAAATTTGAGTCCCCATCACAGTATCTCCTCTCTCCCCACAGTTTTTACCCAAGCCTCTTGGTAGCAAAGGGCAGTCTGCGCTGTGTCCGAGTTGCAGCCACGCACGTGAAGGCCTGCGTGCCAAGCAGCCAGCAAACAGGCAGGCCTGAGCTCGCTTGGTCCCCCCCTCCACAAAACTCTCCTGTGCCCAGCTGATGGTTCTCATTGGCCTTGTAGGCACTCATGATGGGATCCACCTCAACTCACTCCACCTGCTTTGTCGATTCACCCACCTGTGGTAGCTGCCCAGGCTCCCACCATCAGCATGAGAGATGGAGTCAACAGAGCACAGAGTGCAATTCATCCCACATCAGGGAAAAATGAAACATGCCTGAACCCTGTTGTTTATATTTACTAGCATGCCACTGACTATAAAAAGAGCTACACAAACAGACGCTTGTGTTATAAACACCTAATCTTGGATGAACTCCACCCATAGTGACTCTAGGTAACATTTATATTCACTTTGCTATTTGAACCCAAGAACAATCTTGGGTCCAGGGTCAAACAGTGCAAACTGACTCACCTCCCAGCTGCTCACAAGGGTCCTCTGGAGCAGATGATTTGTACCTGCGGAAAAGATGAGTGGGAGCATGCCAGTGCACTTCCCACCTCCCCAGGCCTCCTCAGCCTCCTGTGCCAGCACACTCACTAGCACCGGCCACACTCCATGGCACTCTGTGGCTGTTTTGCAACAGACATGTGCCTACACATCTACAGCCTTCCAGGCATTGACCTCATCCACCATCCCTTCTTCCCCTCATGAAGAGGAGACTTTGGACCAGGGAGACAGCAGTCACAGGCGGGTTCAGATTGATGAGGTCTTTAAAAGGCTGCCTGCCAGCCCTTTAACTCCAGCACATCACTCACTGGGTCCCCATCTCAACGGAGCGGAGAATTGCCACCACCCTTTGGAGGCTGGCAATCACTGCAGAGTCATGGGTACCATAATCAGCTACACAGGCTCAGTCTGCATTGCCAGATCCCATCAGTAAAGCATGCCCTGTCTACTATGGACAAGCCAGTGCCCTCTTCTTCTAGAAGAGCTTCCATGAGGTCAGGGTGCCACCCTGCATGTCATCTCAAACAGGACCCACACAGTCCCTCTCCTTGTTACTGTGGCTCCTGCACAGTGAATGTCTGCGGGACCAAGGTGCCCTGTGTCTCCAAGAGACGAGCTGCGGGACAGAGGTGACCCTCTCCAACAGTGAGCTGCAAGACCAAAGTGCATATCTCCCATGGGGAGCTGTGGGAATGAGGTGTGTGTCCCCAAAATTGAGGTGTAAGAGCAAAGTGAGCCACACAGAGGAGAATTCAGGGAGCGGCGAGATCCCAGCAGGTGGTTGGGACGGGCTGCATGTTGCATAACCCGCACAATCTCCAGCTAAACCGTGCCACAGGAATCTGCAAGGTTCAGAGGTTTGGCACACCTGATGAAAATCTTTGGGCAAGTTTTTCTGGTCATGAGGGCAACCCCATTGACGGAAACCCCAACTCCCAGTGGTCTCTGACAGAGCCAACATGATCTCTGCACATTGTGCATTTGGAGAGCAAACAGCCCCTCTGCAGCCCCTCGCGTGGATCTGAGATCACAGTGGAGATACTTGCACTGAGCAGCACCAAAGCTGGCTTTCACATAGGCTCTTGCTTTAAAAATTCAATCCTCATACTGCTGCTGAGAGACTACCTGAGCCACAAAGCTGTGACTCTTATGACGTCTTTTTAAATGAAACACAAGGCCTTGATCTCCATAGGTCCCTCAAGTGTGTCCTCTACCTTTAGTTCCTGTGACATCTTAAGAAAAAAAAAAATTAAATCAATTACTAATAGCGAGTAGATTGCTTAACAGCATGCCAGCTGTGTGTTTTGTACCATGATGCCAAGGGCGTGGTATGTGAGCCAGGCATTTGGCAAGAGACAGCAGCGGGCTATGGGAGAGCTCAAGGCCTGCTGACACATACAGGAGGAGTGTATTGGGTGCAGGGAGCCGAACTGGATGCACTTTGGTCTGTATTGTATGTAAGACATGCTACCTGCATTTTCCTATCCAGAAACTATTTGTTTGCTTGAATATAAACTAACAGGTATGCAGTGGGGGTGGGATCAAGTGTTAGCATCAACAAATTAACACTGCAGGAGCTACTAACATCTCTATCTCATCTGTCATATGGGGCTGAAACTAGGCAATAGTTCAAAAATTATTAAAGGTAGGTAGGTTTAAAGAAAAGATGGATCTTCGTTCATATGACTTCTATCAAAATACCATAATGGGAGGTGTAGAAATGCTGTTACCTTGTGTCAGGAGGAAAGGCAAAGCTGTCCCTGCTGACTTCTATACCGTATTGATATGTCACATGAGATGCCCTGGCCACACCACCATCTCATCTCCTTCACACCTCCAGGATTTAGCCCATCAGAGGAACTCTTGAAATGCAGCAGCCATTAAGTCACTGTGTAACAAGTGAATTCTGTTTTGGCATGAAAAAGCACACAAATGTGTTTCTAATGCTTCCATCGGAAAAACATGTGTCTGATTGTAGCAGGTGGTTTTGTTAGATACACAAGCTCATTCTACAATGCCTAAAGGCTGTCTCCTTCTCATCTTACTGGCTGACAGTTCAGCTTCTAAGTATTTGATTTTGTTAGCAGAAATTCAAGTTGATCAGCTAGGTTTTATACTAAATAGTTAAATAAATCATGACACCGGGAAAACTCTGAAAATAATAAATACACCATTAAAAGTGGTGGAACGCACAGACCCATATGTCATCCTTGCAAGCAGAAAAGGTTCTCAGTTGTGTTTTCTGGTATTTTCCAAGCTCTGTCTGCAAATCAACAATGCCACTTTGCCATACTCTTCCACAGCTCTCCAAAGGTATCCATGTTCTTGTGAAACGGCATGTCTCCAAATCACGTGTAGGACCCAACAATGTTGCCTTTTCCTGGAGGTATCAACAAAACCAGCATCGCACAAGTGACAAGACCGTGCAAGATACTAAACAAAAATAAACACATGGTCACACCATGTGAAGTGAAATAGGAAGCATGATCTACATGGAAAGAATCAACAAATCATTCCAATATTAACTCCTGATTTCCACTATAGAGCATTCCCAGGATTTCTTGGACCAAGACATGCAGCGAGTATGCAACTCAGCTGGTTTGAGCTGACCAGGCACCCATTCTAGCTGCCCTTCCAAAAAGATAGATGGTACGCAGGGCTGTAGCCGGTACTGTCGTCCTGTCCAGTATCCTGAGAAGAAACACAGTTCTTTTGACAACCACAGGACCTGAGGAAAGTTCTGGCTGGTGTACAACCTGATCCTGCACTGAAGGAATTGAATATAAAACCTCTCACAATCTTTAATGGATACGGAAGCAATCATTTACTCATCTAAGTTCTTTCTGCTCTAAAATAACCATCTATCCCACAGTTTTCTGTGAAACAGGTATATGTCTAACATCAGAGGTTAAAAATACCCCTTGATGTCCCATCACAGGAAGTGGAAGATGGCTCTTGCTTATTAGTATGTAGAAGCCAAGAGTTTAGAATAAAGGAGTAACTTAAAACACCTTCTTAATTCCACATGCCAAAGCTGAGATAACCTACAGATAACAGAGCTGTATTTCGTAAGAGCAGGGTGAAATTCAGGAGAATGGCGTTTCACCTGAGTTAGCCTCAGTCCCTGGTCTGCTGGACAGGACTGCAGTTATACAGCTGGCCAGTGATTTACCACCCGTGTTGCCAATTCTCTTCCCTAATTTATCTTCCCAATCCCATGACAATTTAGCTTTCCACATCAGAAGAATATCATCTGCAGGCTGGATAAGTGGTTTTCTGGGAAATTTAAACTTAAGATATAGTGTAATAGGCATACCTAAATAACCCACAAGTGTTTAAAAGTCAAAATCCTAAACAACTTCCCAACGAAAAACCCAGGCATGTCTGTTTTCTCCTGGGCGGCATAAAACCACATCCCCAGCTTCTCTGGGAAACTCAATGGAAAATACAAATACATGTGAACTGACAGTGATACTTTGGCTGCTTACGGCGATTGCCAGAGAAAATCAGTCTCATTGAAAGCTTCTCTCTTGCCAAAAAGAAGTTTCCCTTACCTGTACTAGGCTTCATTAGGGGTGTTTGAGGTTTTTTTTCCCCTCGCCAGGCTGTCTCTTATGGCAGCAGTGCAAACATCAGCGCTGCTAACAGCCTCTGAAGCCTTCCATTGAACAGCACTGAGCAGGCATGGCAGGACTGGAACTGTGGTGACTCAGGAACAGCCACAAATGCTCTGGAGAAAAAGGGCCACGAGCAATACTGTGTAAAATGCACGTACACAGAAACTGGGGTTAGTATCGTGTAGGGCTGGGGAGGAACATGGCATTGCCAGCCAAACAGGACTTGCTCCATCTGGCAATCAGACTGGTAAAGCAAACTGCAACCCATAAACTGAAGTCTTAATGACAAGTGAGTTCTGGTTTTCACCTGCTATTCTAATAAGCAATTGCAGAACCAGGACAAAGCAGGTTTTTCCTAAGGTTGGGATGTGTGAGGAAAATGGGGTATGAAGAAGAAGGGAAAAGAACTTAGAGGAGAGAAAAAACGAGACAAGCTGCCTTATTGTCAATTATATTCTCCATCTCCCCAGTTATCTGATATGTAAAGCTCTGCAACTGCTGTCTGTAGCAGCAGAGACACTTTTCCAATTATTAATAAATGAACGCAAGCGGTAGTAGGCATGCCAGAGAAAAGAGAACAGCTCCACACCACACAACCCTCTCTTGCCCTGAACTCGCCATCTGCTGCCTCTGGCCCTCCTTCCGCCCCCTCCCCATTCTCGGTTTGCTCCCTTCCTTCCGTCCTTCCTCTCCTGTTCCCTGGCTGCCACTTTCCTGCCATTTCAGAGCTGCCTTTCCCTGGCCACCTCCTCACCCTCAGCTGCTTTCAGACACCCACCGCATTGCTCTGCATATGAAAATGAACTGTCACATTTTCCAGCCTCTGAAGCAAAGATTATTTTTAGGAGAGGTGGTTTTGACAGTTCTGCCCTGCAGTTCACAGGCAGAGCACAGGGCAGGCTATGTCAGTGCAGGGGGAGAAAAGGAGGAATACAGCAGTTCAACACACATGCAGGGCTCCTGGCCGTGCACTCGAAGGGACTGAAGGTCTGTGGGGGGACACGAAGCTCCTGTGGGGTATGGGAGTCAAGGAGCAGTTAAGTCTCCCCACTTCGAGGGCTGCCCTTTCCCAAGCCAAGGCCAGCTGCTGGCAATGCTGCCACAGGAGACGCCACTGAGATGACAGTCGAGCCTGGCTGTGGAGGACAGACACAGTGAAGCCTCTCTCCACCCTGCCACACAAAGTCCCTCATCTGCATCCCTGTCACCCTCAGGCCACCAGGCAGTCTCTTACAGAGTCCATACTCCCTGCCAAGTACCACAATCAACACCCAGACCTCATCTGAAGATCTGACCCTGAAGAAGGGAAAGTATAACAGGATTTTGACCTACCAGTCGAGCCCCAGCCATTCTACGCACTTTGACTGCAGCTGGGTCAGTGTGTGATGTGAAACCTGGGGGGCCAGAAGGTCCTGTGGCACCAGAAGACAAGCACTGGCATGGTGGGAACAAAACCCAGGGGTGAGAGGAGACACTAACACAGGAGGAGGGAGAATGAGCAGGAGGTTTCCCAAGGGACCAGAAGAGCAGACTGATGAGAAGAGCAGCTGCAGAGGGTTGCTCTGGAAATTGAAGTTGAAACGAGCTTGTTAAAAGAAGCAAAGAAAGATGGCAGCTGGGGAGGCAGAGCTGGGAGCATCCCGGGATGGAGTGGCTGGTGGTGTTGGTGCAGATAGGGAGGATTCAGAAATGGCTGAGGAGGTGGCAGGGTAAGATTGGCCATAGGTGGTGCGGAGCAGGCTCTGGCTGGCGCACTGGGAATGGCCACAGGGAGAGGCTTTCATGGAGCGAAAGCAGCCCAGATGTCATGGGAAGGAAGGTACATTAAGAAGTATTAAGCATTAAGAAGCAGGGGGTGCGCTAAGAGCATGAGATCGGCAACAGGGAAAGGCAAGCTGTGAGGGCTAGTGGAGAATTACCGCTGGAAGGGGTGCTGCAAGCAGCAAGGGCGGTCCTGCAGGACCCACAGCAACAAAGGCAAAGAGCCAAGCGGTCTTATCGGGAAGCCAAAGCGAGTATGGACAAGGAGGTAAACCAAGGACAGGAGGGGAGAGAAATAAGAGCGGGAAAAGAACAAAGCAGAACAGGCCACCTGAAGCAGGAGCTGATACTGCAAGTCAGCCCTTCGTTGTCTTCTCATAGTTATACCATAGCAGAGCCCAGAAGTACCTGTCAGTGTTGGGTTGCATCCTACTTCATGTTGCATAAACTGAGAGAGATGGCCAAGACTTCAAAGCATTTACAACAGTCTTGCTCTGTGTCCCCTGAAAGCTACCCTTATGACAAATTTAAAGCTCAAACATCGCTATACCAATTTCTTCATCTTTCCATTTTATGTGAAAATAATTCTGTTTTCTCCAAAGAGGCAGTTTATGTCTTCTAGAAAATTACTGCAGAATCACCTTAGCTTCCACAAATAGTCCAGCACATACCTCCAACATCTTGCCATAGCAAGCAAACTAAAAATGGTAACAGTATTTCATGTTACGGGCTGTGAGTTCATGTTGGCAACTGGATTTTTGACACTGAAGTTCTCACTATATCAGTAAAACTTCTGCGTATATGCATCACATACATGTAAGGGTGAAAGAAGTGACAAAGATCTGCCTAATTTTCTGCTGATGTACAGGCAGAAGCTATTAGTTCTGTGAGTGAATTTATCATGTAGATTAAACTGTAATGCTTGTGCAATTTTTACAGATTTAGTTTTAGGGGCAATAATATGCTTCAAAAGATATTTCAAACTGTTTTAAATAAAAACAATTACAATCACAAAAAACATGACAGAACCTGCCATAAACAGAAAACACAGAATTTCACCAAGAACTATTGCGTTAGTTTCGCGACCTTTATTTCAGCCGGAGCGGATGCAGACAGATGCACTTAAGAGCCAAGAAGTCTTTCCCCAGCTGCGTGACGGTAGCACCTTTTGGCAAAGGAGAGCATGTTCCGGGAGTCAAGCAACCACTTCAGCAACATTTTTTCCTGTTGATTTCAGTGGGAAACACACAGTAAACACACTTTCTCTTGTTAAGACACCCAGAGATGTGGAATCCAGTGGAGTAATTTGTAAACAACTGTTTGCTACTACTAGTGAAAAGGATTTGCATCATCCTGAAGTGAATTCTCTTTTGGGAATTCCCTTTAGATAAGGCAGTCAAGCCAATCAGTTTCCCTGCAGGCACAGCAGGGATCTTATAAAACCTGGCCAAAAGGCAAGCAGATACTCAGGTTACGGAACAGAAACAGAGGATGGGAGACGCAGATTTCCCCGTCAGGCAGCACGTTTTCTCCGACGTGACAATCGTGGAAGCTGTAGGAGTGAGGAGAAGGGGATCCCCCCCGGCAGCCTGGTGCAGGGGGGTACAGCAGGAGAGCTCATCCCACCGGATGTGTATGGGGTACCAGAGTGAAGCCAAATAACAGAAATTCCAGCTGTACAGTGCATCAGTGGAAATGCTGCAATTAAAGCAATACCAAAAGAAAAAGTGTCTTCCTGAGAATAAAATTACCATTCTTCTGTCTTTGAACTAGTTAAGAATTGTTTTAAATTATATTTTACTCTGTGCTCATGTTTTGCAATTATTATATCCTCATTCTTCCTTCAGGCTGAAGAAACTGCTCGTTTGCTATTCCTGCAGCGTTTTTTTTCACTTTCAGACATAATTAAACATTCTGGGAAGTTTCCAGGCAAATCACAGGAGGACATAACCTGCTGTCAGACCCCTCCTGTCAATTGGGATCGGTTGACAAGGGGAAGAATAATTAAGCAGAATGAAAGAATACCGGACGACGACACCATTGAAAAGGGGAAAGGCAGGGAGACGTATCTTAGAAGAAGGGAAAAAAAAAATAGAAAAATACTCTGAACGAACGAGGCCAGACTGCCTAAGAGGAGGGGATATCTCTGAAGTGAAGCTGAATAAATAGGAGAAATGGAACTAAACCATAACGAAACATCAACAGTATTTCTAGAGCAGAAGAGCACCCTAGCACAAGCAGCACTCAAGAGCTGCAGTCTGGCTCGGGATCCCGCTCCTCAGGTTCCGACACACAGAACCACCTTTTCTGCTTTTATTAAAATTTTCTAACAGGGAAAAGAATCCGCCCTAAACCCTGCATCGAGCAGAATACATCAAACAGCTCTCGCCCCCCTGGAGCGCTGCAGACTGCAGTGTAACGTAATTAGCTGTGACCCAGCTAATTGGCAGCTGTTACCCAAGCTGGCCGGACGGCAGCTGCCGGGAAGCAGGTCGAGGGAGCCCAACGGGGCCGCGGGCAGCGCGGCTCGCTCAGGCTCGCTGGTTTACAGCCGGACACCGCCGAGCCGCACCGCTCTCCGGCCTGCGTAGCCGACATGCCCGCAGGCCCCGCGGGGCTGGGGTTTCCCTCGGAGCTCCCGGCCGCGCTGGGGAGCAGGCCGGGGCCCTGCCCAGCCTTCGCGGGACGCCCCGGGCGGCAGCAGCCTGCTAACCTGGGGTGATCCCGACGCGTGGCAGCAACCCACCCCCCCGCCGCGCAGACGCGGCTGCGTAGGCCTCCACCCGGCCCAAGTTCGCCGTGCCGCCAGGACACATCCGCGGGTACCCAGGCGCGCCCAGCCACGGTGTTTCCTCCGGGGGCAGGGCCCAGAAAGGCCTGAGGAAGCGGGAGCGGCCGGTCCGCCCTCCTCTCCCCCGGCCCGCGGCCCCGCTTCACCTCAGCCTGAGGGAGCGGGCGGATGGGCGGGGGCCGCGCCGCGGAGGCTGCTCCCCCGCCCCCCCCGCAGCCGCGTGACCTCATGCGCGAGGAAGCGCCGGGCCGCCCCCGCCGCTCCCACCCGGAGGCGGGGGGAGGGAAGGGGGAGGGGGCGGCACTGACTCAGCCGGCGGCGGGGACTTACCGTGGGCCGCGCACACGCCGCGCTGACACACTGGCCACGCCGCGGGGCAGCCGCCGATCACGCGCGGACCCGGGCGCCCATTGGTTGCCGCCTCACACACCTTTGCCGGCGATTGGCGGCGGGCGGCCGGGAGCCCCGCCTCCCCCCCCGCGCGCGGGGCCGGGGGAGCCACCACCTGAATGGGGAGCGGCGAACAAAAAGAGGAAAATAAAGGCAGCGGGCGGAGAGCGGCAGCGGCGCGGGCCCCGGGCAGCCTCGGCTCCTGCCACCGGTGAGTGACCGGCCCCGCCCCGCCCGGCGGGACTGCGGGCCCGGGGTGGAGCAGGCGGCCAGGGCACCCCCGGGGGTGCGTGGGGCGGTGGGGGACGGGGTGCCCCGAGGTGGGGCGGCAGGCACGCAGACCCCGTGCATGGCGCGGCGGCGGGATCCCGAAGGGACGCGCGGGGGCGGCCGGCGGTGCGGGCGAGAGGAGGGACGGCGGGCAGTGGGGCGGAAGGGAGATCGAACTGAGGTGGCGGCCGGAGGGGGTGAGCCGCGGCGAGGGGACGGCGGCTGCTGGGAAGGAGCGGGGGAGCCCCCAGGGGGCCGGCGGACGAAGAAAGCCGCGGGAGGGAGAGGAGCTGCCGGGAACCTGTCGGCACCGCCGGGCCGGCGACGTGCAGCCTGTGTGCGTGCGTGCCCAGGCGCGGCCAGGGCGGGGGAGCGGCAGGCTCCGCGGCTGCGTCTGCCAGGCGGCGGCGCGGGAGAGGAGGGAGCCAGGGGGACCCGGCGCGGCGCGGTCAGGCGGCGGTGGGCGGTGTGGGGACTGGGAAGCGGGCCGGTGCTGCGGGGAAGAGCCAGCCGTAGCCGCCCCCGCCGGGCGCTGGCGGAGCCGAGCCGCGGGCCCGCTCCCCGCGGGGACGCCGCTTCGCTTCCCTTCCCCCACGGCGGGAGGCGCCGGGTGTGGCGGCGCTGATCCTCACCCGGCCCCCGCCCGCGGCGAGGCGAGGCGCGGCCAGGTGGCGCGGCTCCCC
>VZTQ01005945.1:94218-140374 GCA_013400755.1 Pelecanoides urinatrix
CCAGGTGGCGCGGCTCCCCGGCCCGGCTTTCCCCCGCCCCGCGTGGCCCCGGGGAGGCGGGGCGGGGCGCGGCCCTGCGCGCGGCGGCTGTGGCGGGCTGCCTTCCTGCCGGCTGAGGGCGGGGGCGGCCGCGCGGAGAACTGGGTGAAAGGTCGGCTCGCGGCAGCGCCCGCGCCGCCGAGCAGGCGCTGATCACGCTTTGTTCACATGCCTCCGCCCTGGGCCGCGCCTCGATCGGCGCCGGCCAATGGGCGCCGGCGCGGCGCGGCGCGAGGAGCCAATAGGGGAGGGCGGCGGCGGTGCGCGCGGGGGCGGGCGGCGGGGTGCGCTGAGGTGAGGGTGGCGCGCGCCCAACGGCCGGGGGCGAGGCCCCGCCCCCTCAGCCCGCCGCTGTGGGGGCTGTTAGTGACAGCCGGGGCTGGTCTCCCGCCCTCGCCGCCCAGGGGTGGCCAGGCCTCCTTAAAAAGGTGCCTGTTACCCGTGACTGGAGACGCGGCTTTTCCACCCACACCATCTCATCGGGGCGGGAGGGAGTGGAATTCGCCAGCAGTGGTGGGCACCATCCCTCAGAAGTCGAAAGTTGTGTTAGGGATAATGGTGGAACACAGAGCTTAGGAAGCTTTCTGCGTGGGTTGGTTCCGTGTGGTGACTGGCCAGATAGTGAATATACATGTATTTCAGTTCTCCAAGACGGTGATTTTCCTTGCATGCATGTGTGTGCAAGAGAAACCTTTTGAGTATTTTCTAGAACATTTTTGGTAGCTAACACATTTTGAAGAAAATGTGCATCAGTCCCAATATGGCCCTTTCGCATGTGTCAAAATAAGCACAGTACTAAGGGCTGTGTTTAAAGAAAAAATGGAAGGAGGGGGAGGAAGTTTTGGGTTTTTTGGGGTGAAGATTTTTGTTAAGCTTTCAGACACAACACTTGCAATATGGAATGACTTAAAATGTTGCTTAAGATTTGGGGGGAGTTCTTTTGTCTCAGGAAAATACATTATCTTCACCAGATGTCCAGATGTCCCCACTAACAACTTCATAATAATATTATATAAATAAGAAAGAGGGCAGGAAAATACAGGCATACCCCACACACATGACCAAGTGTATTTATCTTGCACAAGTTGCTTTGTTTGGTTTCTACATTGTTTGTTTTTTACGATGCCTTCTTATAAGTCACTGCAAAATATTCAAACTTAGCATCAGGTTTAAAGTCTCCTTTTTTCCTCTAACCGAAACAGGAGGAAGAAATGGAGATGATGACTGAGAAACAGAGAGATAGTAGGTATTTCTGGAACCATACTCCTGAAAAAAGCGATTATGAGGCTGTAGAAGCCCTTATTTCTATGAGTTGCAACTGGAAATCAGACTTCAAAAAACATGCGGAAATGAGACCTATAACTCCAGCATCTGATATGTCAGAAGAGAGTGACGAGACTTTGCTTCCTGGAGCAGCTGACTTTAATGCGATACCAACATTTGTAAGTTTTTGAACTTGTATGTGTGTGTGCTTGTTTTTAATATTCGGTGTGGCGATGTGTTGGTAACGCACCCCCCTCCCTGTGTCTGTCTCCCCGCACAGTGCCTGACCCCCCCCTACAGCCCTTCTGACCTGGAGATGTCACAGGTGGTCCATCCCAGGGCACCGGTGCCTGCTGCAGCCCTCAGCAAGTCGCTGGCCGAGGCTGCCAAGCCTCCTCTGGCCGCACCTTGGAGAGAGGCGGAGAGGCCTCCAGCAGCCGGGCCTCTGAAGGCTCGAGCAACGAGTGTTATCCGCCACACAGCTGATGCCCAGCTTTGTAACCGCAAAACCTGCCCGGTGAGAACAGCCAGTGTGCTGAAATACCAGGACAGTGTTTCGAGGGAAACAAACGGTAAACAAAATGCCGAAGCAGAACATGCGCTG
Source organism: Pelecanoides urinatrix (assembly GCA_013400755.1). Classification (NCBI taxonomy): domain Eukaryota; kingdom Metazoa; phylum Chordata; class Aves; order Procellariiformes; family Procellariidae; genus Pelecanoides; species Pelecanoides urinatrix. Next base: position 96,125 of record VZTQ01005945.1, read on the forward strand.
TGTTCCGTCATGGCGCCGAGCAGAGCCAGTGATGAGTCGGTGGCAAAAGGAAAAACCGCAGCAGCAGCTGTCAGTCCGGCACCCTTGACAAGGCCCTCGGTGAGCAGACATCAGCCTGCCCCTGGGTTGGTGCAGCAGCCGACAGGGGTGGCCCCGCCGTGCCCTGCCCAAGGCAGTGGAGCCCCCCCCGTGCCAGTGATTTGCCAGATGGTCCCGCTGCCCACAAACAACAACGTTGTGACGGCCGTAGTGCCCAACACCACACCGAGCCAGCAGCCTGCTCTCTGTCAGCCCATGGTCTTCATGGGCACCCAAGTTCCCAAAGGTGCTGTTATGTTTGTTGTCCCCCAGCCAGTTGTGCAGAGCACAAAGGCTCCCATTATTAGTCCAAACGGCACGAGACTCTCTCCCATTGCCCCTGCTCCTGGCTTCGCACCTTCTGCAGCAAAAAACACTCCTCCCATTGATTCTTCAAGAATAAGAAGTCACATTTGCAGCTACCCAGGATGCGGGAAAACATACTTCAAGAGCTCCCATTTGAAGGCTCATGTCAGAACACACACAGGTTGGTCACTGTTGCTAGATATTAAAAATTAATGTAGAAAATTACGCATATATGCACAACTTGTTAAGGTTCTAGTGATTACCGGATTTGCTCATGGAACAAATTGCAGGGCAGCAATGAAATGCTTTTTTTGCCAGCATGCATTATAACACTGCCTAATCTCTGACAGGAAATCTCCCGGAGGGGAAGTTGACTCAGCAGTTTGTTTGTGCTGGCCTTGCTTCACGTCAGAAGGCGTTCAGTAATGCTTCTTAACGAGTGTGGAAGCAAGGCCTTGCCCAATGTAGAGTATGCTTTTCCAGAGTTAAAGACACCTTATTAGGCTTCTCCACGAGAATGCCTTTGTCAGAAGTGGGTAAAACCTAAAGAGATTCTTTTATGAAAGAATGTAAGGATCCACTCCAGACTATTCCTACCTTGGTTATTTTAGACTAACTTCTCCACGCCTCAGGTCTTAATCGCAGTAGCAAGACGACTCGCGTGTATTTTCACATGGGCTCACAGTGCACTTCCAGAGCTCTGTTACATAAAGTATTATTGCAGGTTGCGTTTCAGAGGGCAGGTTTTGCTAAGTTGTCGTAATCTGCAGTTCATGTGGAGCTGAGAGTTAAAATTAGCTGTCTTAAGATGTAAAGAGCATCTCAAACTATTTAGTTCCAGAGAGTTAACTCTTTGTACTACTTAGCCTTGGCGATAGTGAGTCTGCATATTTAAATATTGGTAAATAAACAATTTTTCACATTTCTTCTATATAAAAATAATTAATATTTATGTTGATTTTTGGCTCAACCGTCACAATAGAAACTTTTCTTTAAAAAATCCTGCCAGTCAAGGCAGTAGTGTTTGTTGCTCAGTCAGTACTCATGGGGTTTTTTCCATGTGATTTTTTTCTTTCAGGAGAAAAGCCGTTTAGTTGTAGTTGGAAAGGCTGTGAGAGAAGGTTTGCACGGTCTGATGAACTGTCTCGCCATCGCAGAACGCACACTGGGGAGAAGAAGTTTGCCTGCCCGATGTGTGAGCGGCGGTTCATGAGGAGCGACCATTTAACGAAGCATGCGCGTCGCCACTTGTCAGCTAAGAAGTTACCAAACTGGCAAATGGAAGTGAGCAAGTTAAATGATATTTCCGTGCCGCCAACATCTGCGACCACGCAGTGAAAGGACTTGTTCTGAAGGTGGTGGAATTAACTGTTGTCGCTGGGATACACCAGCTAAAGAAAGGCTTTTGCTCCCGGTCTGCGGTTCTCCCGCGCCGGCTGCTGATGGCAGTGCAGCAGAGAGGCAAAGGCAGCCTGTGCTCAGTCACAAAAAATGTGGCTGGGAGAACCGGTGGCTGACTGGAATAGCGGGTGTCTTTTGCACTGGTAAGGAGAGAGAGAAAGGGAAGGTTCTAGAGCGGAGCAGCACATGTTGTGCCAGTTCTGAATTTTGCAGATTATTCATACATACTCTAGATCAGCCACGTGTAAGTGTTACTGAAGGTTTGCTGCTGACGCTTGAGACCAACTCCGATTTTAACTTTCGGTTGTCAGTCTTCAGTACAACACAGACTAGGAAGGCCGCAGTGTATGGGCACAGGCTTGAAAGCCCAGAACGCACCTGTGTAAGATAATCTAAATTGGTTTTCCTACTTCTGCCACCTTTTCTTGGTAGGAACCTTTTCCTCCTATCCATTCTCCAGCCCAGTCATGAGCAATGATTTGGTGCCAAACTCCTGGAGATTTTAGACCTATCCTCCTGTGCGGGGTGTTCAACGCACCAAGCTTTATACTGCTGTCCAGGGGAGCTTGGAATGGGTGTGAAGGGGCACCACGCAGGCAGTTGGAGGGTAGGAGCGTTTCTGAATCCTCATTAGTTTTGTAGTATTTTCGCAGCTTCTTTGGCAAGCTTTGTGATTATTACAATTGGTTGTACCTGGGCATCATATGATGCTTCTGCTTTTGTGTTGCTTAATGGTTACCTTTATGCCTTCTCACAGTTCCGTACCGCTGCGTTTTCCATAAAGGGATACAGTGCACTTTTAAGAGAAACGTTGTAACTGCAAACTACTCGGGTTGATTAAGGAAGAAAACTAAGAACCTTAGGCTTCTTGATCGTGTTATTCTTTGAAAGATGGTTTATACTAAAAATGAAATGGATATATTATGTATTGTATTAAATTAGAAAGTTGTGATTCGAAAAGTAAAAGGAGGCAGTAAAGACACCGGCCTAGAATTTAAACTGTAGCTTTTGTGACAAATAATGCATCAACTTCCACTATTTCTATTTTATCATACTATGTTGAGGACACATATCAGAAAGTGAACAGTTTGAAAATAGTGTATTAGATACGCTTTTTGTGACTACTTTAAAGATTTGCACATTTCTTATGTTGTACTTTATACTTTGTTTACAATAAAACCAATTTTCTTTAATATAGACCTCTCTTTTCTTTCTCTGTAGCAGAACTTATCCCTTTGCAAGGAAAATAACCTCAAAACAAAGTATAGTGTCCATCAATATGTGTCCTGACCAATGAAATGCTGTCTCTTAAACTTTGATTTTTTTTTTTTAAGCTCTATGAAGCCAAGAGGAGTGGAATTTCAAGTCTGCACTTATTACTCTGAGTCGCTGGTTTTTTTTTTCCCTCCCCACTCTTCATCCCCTCTCCTTTTCTCCAGGTACACAAAAATAAACGTGCTTATGTGGGCCATTACAACACTGTGACAAATATTTCCTTTTTCTTGGTGATGGAACCGCGCTGTCTTCCCCGGGATGGAACCCGGCCCCTGTTTCTGATGGCCAGGCCGTCAGGTGGAAGTGGGACCAGATCCCTGCGTGTCATTGCCCCGGGCGATGCAGCGCCGGTAGGGAGATGTGCACTCACTGTCGCTGTTCTCCTGCCCCCTCAGGCTCCGTCCTTGGAGCTGTCTCCTGCAGGAGACTCCCACAGGGAAGAGGGCGGGGAGGTGGGATCTTACCCCCTCCGGGCAGCGGGTGGGCTGCACGGTTTCTCTGCCTCCTGCTGCCTCTGCCTGCAGGCAGGGGAGGGCCCCTGGGTGCTGTTCATGGGGGCACTTCTGCCTCCTGCTCTGCCCGGCCTGCGGGGAGCCCCAGGTTTCACAATCGCGTGGCTGCTGACTCACTGCCCTGCCCTGCAGGTGTTTGGGGCAGGGGCACTCCTTACCTTATCCTGTTTGGTGCAGTGCCCTGCGTAGCAAAACAGTGAGTCACTGCCCTTTCTTCTTGTTCCAGGGGGAATATGGCATCGTAGCCCAGTGCAAAAGAGATGCTTCTCCAGGAGCCCGAGTCCACTCCGCCATCTTGCTTCAAGGTATTTTAAGCTTCATGGGCGTAAGATAAAATATTTTAACAGCAGTGTTAAAATATTTTAACACATCTGCAACTAGCCACTGGGCTAGGAAGCTGGGTCCCCTCTCCAGCTCTGGTACACTGAACAGTTTTGTGCCGTGGCCCCGCATAAGAAGGGCGTAAAGAAAGTGCCACCCCCATCGTTACGCTGCACGGCCGTGGCTCTCCTCGGCAGTGCATGCAGTGAGCTTTGAAATCCCTCGAGCTCAGCAGGGAGCTGAACTTAGATCTGACTTTCCAGGCGCATGCTCTCATGGTGCCACGCAATAAAAAGGGAAGAAAGGGAGTTTCCGCGCCATGGCCATCTCTGCTGCCTGTGTTTCCCAAAGAAAATGAGCTGCTGGTGCTTTTTGTGTGTCATTCAGCTCTGGAGGTGTGTGTGTGACATGCCTTGAGAGCACCCGCTGGTGGCACCGCTGGGGAGGCTGCAGAGGAAAGCCTGTTTCTGGCATTGCTGTGAGCTAAGTAAAATACAATTTCTCACTCTAAATACAGAATTTACAGTAAGAAGTGCACTTCTGGCTGGTTCCAGCCAAAGGCAGAGCCGTAATTATGAATTTACCTCACATGCCATTTTTTAAAGCTTAACCATGGAAGCCAACTGGAAATTAAACCAGCCATTTCAGGGTTTAATCCAAGTCTAACCTGAAAAATGTAGTTGAAAGGACATTATTAGACACCTTTTCAATGCTGACTTTATTATGCAATAGAATTTGGTTGCATAGTAGGAAACTTAATTTTTATGAATTTTCTACAGATTCCTGTGAATAATTAGGGTTTCCTTACTCCTCTGTGTAAACCAGAAACACATCTCGTATTTTGTCCTCCTGTTTGGGTTTAATGATGAAGCCAAACAGAAACACAAACCAAAACGTTCTCAGCAAACCCCCCCGATTAGTACTCGGATGCCAACGCTGGCGGGTGCTGGCTGCGGTGGGGCTGCCAGGGCAGCCGCTGCTGTTGTTTGCTGTGGAGACACCTAGCTCTGGGGAGCCGATCCGAAGAGATCCAGGAGATCAGCATATATTCTTGGAAGCAGATTTCAGAAGTATCTATAAACCCTTCATCTTGCTGCATAGCACTAATCTCCAAAGTGATGTGCACCCATAAAAATGGATGCCGCAGTGGTCACATCCATTATGTGAGTTGGAGCAAGAGACATTCCTTGTCCCAGTGGGCAGGGAAGAGCAGTTGGGGTCTCACAATGAGCTGTCCTGGGAAAGGAGGGAGCGAGCCACCGTGTCCAAAGCAATACATCCCCACACTTGGTATGCCTACCTTGCTGATGGGTGCTGGGGGAGACGGGGACCGTTTGGGGGACAGAGGGTGCCCGCCTGCCCTGGGTGTTGGGCAGGCAGCTCGCTCCTGCTGCAGGAGGAGCAGCAGGGCAGAGCAGGGCTGAGCAGGACGCACTGGGGGGCTCGGGCTCTGGTTATCCCACCCCCTAGCTAAATCAGCATGGGTAAGCAATACAGGACTGCGGTGCTGGGGCACCTTGCACGTGTGCTGAGTGTGCCTTTGACAGTGCTCAGGGGATTTTAAGCTCTTCAGAGAGGACAGAGAGAAGGCTGGAAAAAGCAAGCATTTTCCCTTGTGGTTTGGAGAAGAATAATTTCCATTACAGCAGGAGTATTTGTGGAAGGCTTAGATGCTCTACAAATGAACTAATATGTATTTTAAAAGAAGAGGAGTCCTGAACTGGGCAGCTTGTCTGGAGCCATGGACGGCTAAGATGAGAACCAGGGCAGCCTGTCTACCCGTCCTGCCTGCAGAGCTTGGCTTTCTGAAATTTTTGCTCCCAAGCTTCACCATCCAGTGGTGCTATTTAAAGACGACTGTAACCAACCGGTCCTGTGGTCCTGGCAGAGGGTCTGTACAGCCTCAGCGCCAGGGTGGGTGCCACAATGCAGACGTGGCACATGTCCGAGAGCTGAGAGGAAGGGCTTTATCGTCGGCTGGCCTGAGGCTTGCACACCGCATGCAGAGGCATCAGGTATTCCCCTGGCAGCTCCCCATTTTTACTGTAAATAGATGATTCATTTGTCTGCTTTGGCAACAAACTTAGATCGCCAAGGAAACACTTGCAAGCTGTCAGAAAAGTTAGAGCACAAAATCAGGTCGAGAAATGAATGAATGAATATGTGTATTACGGGCTCAAGCTCCCTGCCGTTCTGTACCACAGATTTTCTGCAGGAGAAGTCTTTGCTTCTCCTGAAGCATGTGGTCAGTGGGGGGTTAATATTCAGCTAGAAAAAATGTTTTTTGAATATGTCTTACAATGTAATTGAGCGTGTCGGACAGAGCTTCCATGTCTTTTCCAGGGATATTGTGATCTGGACCACTTTCTGTTGTCACCAAAAGAAAATGTGATACTTAAGCCATAAGAAAATGAGAGCAAAACGTGTCTTTAGCCATCTCATTATGTGCACAAGAAGACAGGGGCTAAATTTGCTAATGCACTTGCTGTGTTGTGGTATAAATCAGGTAATAATAATATAAAATGCATTAATTCAGAAGCTTTGTTAAGATACCACAGTTTTGATGAAACTTCATACTTACTTGTGTATTCTACTCTGAAAGTCAAAGTAATTGTTTGGTGAAAAAAATTCTGCTGTCACCACTACTTCAGCTACTCAGAAGGTTTCAGTCGGTATCCAGGTACTCGCACAGCAACAACTTCCCAAAAAATACGATGCAGCAGTCGTGGGGAATGCCCATGCACTAATAGCTGTGGCGAGGCACAAGCACACCCTGCCTCCGCTAAATATTCCCCAGGGCCTCTGCAAAACTTAAATGGCTTTGAATAGTTGAGGCATATAGCATCTTCTCTCTGCACAGCTCATCTCCTGTCCACTTCCAACACATGCAGGAGGAACTGACATTTGTCAAGTCTATTTTTTTTAAAACATTCACAAACTTCTCATTTTGTTAATGCCAGCTGGGCTGGATTCCATCCCATTTTCATTGTTTAATTGTGAGGGCTGGGATCTTCATAGTGATAGCTAGGGGACTGGCATGAGATACTGTGAACAGCAACCTCAGGCAGCTTAAACACTTCTGCTTGGGAAATAGAACTTTTTATGTTTAATTGCCTAGTAGGCAGCTGGAAAGTACAACCCCCACCTCCCCAAACTGAAAATAGAAAGAGAGTATCGCATGCAACCTGAGCAGAATTAAAGAAATATATATAGAGTACAGAGAGTACATTAATGGCCTAAAATGCAGGGTGGTCAAAACATTAATGAAACCCTCATCAAGCAAAAAATAAAGCAACTCCCCTGACCATGTGTCAACCGTAATGTAACATCACCGGTCATTAGAGTCACTAAGTAAAAAGATAGTTAGAAGCTGCAGCATTGCAAGAGAATGGAGCAGCCATCTTCAAACAAGCAATCAGCTTGATGAAAACATAATTCTTGATCAGCTGCAGTCAATATTCATCAGGTAACCTGACTAAGGGGGAGGGAGTGCAAAGGCAGAAGCGAGGGCTGGGTTAGCCAGAGAGATTTCCCTGTTTGCAGCTGCAGTGCCGAGCTCAGCACTGGCCGGAGGAGCGTAGCAGGGGTGGCCCTGAGAGCTCCTCCTGCCCCGGGGCTGTATGACCTGCAGGGCACTTGGGCATCCTGCCGCTGCTGGGTCTGATTGCTATGCAGATTTAGGGGGCAGTTGCCTTTAACGGTCTTGGTTGAGCATAAGCGGTTTTATTTCCTTTTCTTCTCCCCACCAACATTTACCTGCCTTCACGGTCCCACACAGGCACTCCGGGGCTCCCCAGAGCTGCCAGGCTCCCTGTGCTCCTGGGGAGGAGAGAACCTGTTCCTGCCTGCAAATGGAGGGCTGCATGCTGCCCTCCAGGAGAGGGGCTCCCCTGCGCTGCGGGGTGGGTTACGAGAAGCTCCCAGTGCTGGGAATTAGGCCACGTGCTTCCCACCAGCACCACAGCCCTTCCACCTGGCAAGTGACTGTCACCCTGTCACCCCATCACCCCGGTTTCCGCAGCCCAGAGCAGAGCTTAGGAAATGGGAAACCATTTCCCACTGCGTGGGAGCCTTTGCTGGAGGCACTGGAGCAGCTTGAACCCCACGTTGGAGCTGTGCCACTGCCTGGCCGCATCCGTCTGAAATTTGGGTCTTTTCTTCGCATGAAGCCTGGGAGAGCTTAGTGTCTCTGGGACCTCACCTCCTTGCTTGGCTGCAGCCAAGGTGACCCACTAACTTCCCACGCTGCCGAAAAAGCTGGCGGCTGCTCAGGAGGGTGGTGTGATCACCTCCATCTCCTTTCGCTAGGAAATCACGCTGGCAAAAGTCTTGCCATTTTCTGAAATGAAGGGGGAAACTGTGGCATCTGTGTGAAGTTCTCAATGCAGTACATGGGTCAAAAATACTCATTGCTGAACTAAGAAGGAGAAAGAAATTGTTACTGTCTGGAAGTACCCAGAGGGAAGCAGAGCGGGTGGAAAGGACGAGTTAGCTGGCCTAGATAGCATCGCTTGTGTTTTGCACCAATTCATCTTAATAATAACCCTCCAAGCCATGGGACAGCAGGAATTATTTCAGGTCTTTCCATAGGAAAATATCCTAAGTGGTTAGTTGCTGATCTGCAGCTGGGGGGATTTCCGCCCCCCCCCCCCATTTATGCAAGAGACTTTTCAATTCCCTATTTAAATGAAGCAACAAGTATGATGAGTCGATGATGAGTCACCAGGCCAGGAAAAAAGCTGCAGGAAGGCTGGACTATTAATAAAATGTAAAAGAAAGAAAGGAAATATATTCTAGATGCAGATAGATCTGGAAGGTGACTCCAACTTCTTTTGTGGAATCATGTATTCCCAGGCGCCAGACAGCAAGCCTCCCAGGAAGGAGGGGGGAAGCGCTGGCGGGGCGTACGTGCTTTTTCGGAAAGGATTCTTTGACATTGCATGGAGCAGCACACGCCACAGAGCCTGCTGGCCACTCGCCCCTGGCGCGGGGGAGCTTTGCAGCCCTCCTCTGAGGGGCACGGCCATGCAGCCACGGTCCCCCTCATTTATTGCCTTTGCACCAGCTCTGCATGCCGAGCGGGAGGTAAGGCAGCCCCAGCTCTCTGCCGCCGCGGCACGAGTGTTGCTTGCATGTACTGAGACAGCTCGCCACGAGTAAGGTCAGGTACCGCCGTGTGAGTCACTGCCGGCAGCGGCGCGGATGTGGGGCTCTGCCGGGAGTGGCTGGAGGGGCTTCCTGCGCCGCGGCCGCTTGCTCTCTGCCAGCTCCGCTGCCGGGAGATACTGGGCCGTGAGCAGGAAACCTCTCTGTGGTTCAGCCTCTCTGCTCTCTGCTCATCCGGCTCACACCACCAGACCACGAGGTGGGATGCAGGGGTGCCACCGGGAAACAAAAACCAAAGCTATTTGGCAATAATTGTGAAGCCTTGGCATGGCTGGCAAGGGCATTACTGAGTGTGCAAACTGGCCTAGGTGACCTCAATATGGAGATACTGTTGCCCAATACTGGGCTTGGGCAGCAGAAAGCAACAGAAGCTTCACCTCTGCCAAACACTGCCAGAGCTGTCTCCAAGAGCAGCAGAGGATCACGCATCTCCCTGGGTTTTGACAGTTAAATTTTGGATAATTGTAGCTGCTCTGGGAAGCGGTTGGGTGGAGGCGGAGGGAAGGACCCATTGCCAAGACAAAACGGCACCTGAGGTCTTGAAAGTCTCAGCTGCAAAACACAATCAATGTCTGTTGGATGGGGTTAGACCATGCCAGTACCTGAAGCTTTTGAAGCAGAGGGGTCTGCAGACGGGTCATTCGGGTGGCCAACACAGCTTTGCCCTCACTTCCCTGTCCTGTGCTCACATCATCCCTACTTCTGACACTAGGTTAAAATCCAAAAGCCTGTCATGAAACCATGTCACAGCATGGTTAAACAAGCGCTTGAACAGGACACACGAACTGGAAGGTGATGAGCTTACTTTATCGCTTTAGACACTGATTATGTGCTGGTGGCTTGATTCAGTGTTCACAGTTGTCATCCAAGACAATTGATGCTGATGTTCAGCACATGTCCCAGTTGTGGGATATCTGCATACCTAATGAGATTTAACATGTTTAGGAGTTTATTTAGGCTCTGGTTTCATAAAGCACTGGATCAGGGGAAGAAGGAGGATGGATCTCTAGTGTTTAAGTGATAATGTCTCGTGATTAAGCGTACACCAGGTGAAAAAATGGTCAGTACTATTTTGCCCTTTTCAGGCTTTGAATAGACAGCAGTTCAACGAGTGAATAGTGTGAGCTGGGTGACAGCTCCTCAACTAGTGCATCTTTAAAGAAATCACCCAAATCAGTGTGTTTCTGGGGGGAAATCAAAGTGATGCTCCCTTGAGGAAAGCTAGTTTTGTTTGCTAAAATTAAGAGTTGTCTGTCTTTGTCACCCACAGCCTTTAAGGAAAAAAAGGGGGCACTCAATTTCTATGTGCTTAAAATATTGTTGGTGTTAGTAGGTAACAAGAAAAGAAAAGCTTTCCTGCAAGGGCATTTCAATGGCTTTTACCACCACCACCATCAATGGAAACTTTGCAACGAAGTATTAACAGATTTAGTTTTGCAACACTGCTGCTGGGGAGGAGAATTTCTCAGGAGTGTAACGTGGTGCTGTCTTGGCTTCATCACATTGTATCTAAGAAATACAGGCCCTGCCTCCTGAAAGCTTTAAGCCTATGTTGAAAGCCATTTCAACACTAAAGCAAATTTTTACTTGTCCTCAAAGGTGGTGTGTTCTGGGATCACTTAAATAAAAATAATCCTTGCAATAAGGAATCGATCAGCTTTATTTCTGTGCATTGCTAATGTTGCTGGTTGGCTTAAATAGTCTATAAACTGTTTCTTTTGCTTGAGTAGTGCCGTTGCGGTACGCAGCCTGCGATGGCTGGGAGCCCTTGGGAAGGCACAGCTTTCTTCCACAGAGTCTTCGCGTGGCTTGCTGGGTCTGGCATCTTCAAACTGGGTTTCGGAAGTTATGACATTCACTGCTTCACTTTGATGCCAGGCAGGACAGCCTGTGGTGAAGTCTGCAATTTGGAGACAAAGCTCGGTCTTGGTATCTGACAGGCGATGATTTAGAGTTTCTTTCTTCTGAACTCTCACCTGCCTGTCTTGAGCTCTGAGTCTTTGGTATTTTGTTACTCTGGAAAGCTTCAGTTCTTTCAGTGAGACCCCACCTGCAGTACTGCCTCCAGNGTATTGACCGCTGCGCTAGACTTGCTTGGCAGAGCATTGCATTTTTGGAGGAGTGTCAGTAGGGCCGACACTGGTTCAAGGGCGTGGGGCAGTTTTCACTTCCCCCCCTTCTTCCTCTCTCTGCTGGGTGTTGACCGCCTGGGGAGGAGGGAGCAGCGCTTTGTCCCCCCCAGGCCGAGCAGAGGGACAGGGCCACCCCCTCACCCACCGGCGCTGGGAGCCACAGCCAAGGCACGGCCTTGCCACTAATTAGTGTAATTAATACCCATGTAACAGAAACTCTTTACAACCCTGAGCACTGATTGCAATGCAATTTCAGTGCTGGGTTTGAAGCCACAGGACTTTCTCTTAATGTCACCAAAGTCAAATAAAATGTCACTATTAATTAACTCCTTTGCCTTTTGGCCTGTTTTTCCCTGATACTTTTTGTTTACATGCTGATACTCTCAGCAGTTTTCCTCACTGCTGCCTATTTCTTTCTCTCTTTAACGTTAATCAAGCAAATTTAATTCCCCATCCTCTCTACAGTCACTTTGCCACTGTTTTAATTTGTCCCCAGCCTTGCGGGCACGCTGCACAAGAGGGAGCGGGATGCTTTGGTACGCTGGTTTGGATTTTAAAGTTTTGACAAACACTGATATTTCCCATGGCAATAACCTCCATGCGATACAGCACCCAGCACAAACCTTGCTCTTGCAGAAACAAATGTAGCTCTACAGTGTTGGCTGCTTTCTAAGCAGATGTTCAATTGCAGATGAGATATGAAATGGGGTCCTGGGCCCTGAGCGGGGTGGGGGGAGCCCTGGGGGTGTGCTGGATGCAACAAAATTAATCACTAAAATTTAATGGATGTGACCTGAAACTGCAAAAAGAAGAGTTTGTAGCTTTTGCTAGGACAGTAGTTGGTGCAAAACCTCCTCCAGAAAGTCTCCCTTGCTCTGCCATCCTTCTGGGTCCCACCAGGCAGCGGGCACCCCCACCTCCCAAAATGCATGCCAGCAGGTTTCCAATCTGGGTGCTCGCTGCCTGAGACATCGATGCATTAAACTGAACACTGTCTGAAGGAGAGATTTTCAAGGCAGCGCAGGACGTGCCAGCATGGGAGCCGGCTGGGCACTGCGTGTGGAGGCAGGCTCGCCTGGCTGCCGTCCGGCTCTCCGGCGTTGTTTGCCTCCTGGCTTGCTGGGCTTGGAAATTCAACCATGCCATGCTGTTTTCATTATGGTCCAATTTCTAAGGAGATCTTGGTAAACCCTCCTGGTCCTAAGGCAGAAAATTAAATCCCTTTTAGTCTTCTCCCCCCCACAGCTTCCTTCAGACAAAACGTAGCGTTTGCTTAAGCTGTGCCTTCTTGTACTACCGGCACACCAGAGCCAGGGCTGGCCAAGCCAGCCTGTATTTCAGTGTTTCAGAGAAAAACATATAGTAGTATCCCCCCCTGCCTTTTTTTTTTTTTTAAAGAATGTCCAAAATAGTTTATTCCTAGTATTTCATTCCAAACAAGCGCTTACACAGCTGAGAGGTGCTTGAAAGGGACAGCTTTTCTACATGACGGTGTAGGACACATCAAATGTCTTCTAAGGCCTCACAAACCTGCCGTTGGGGGCATAGCCTCAGGCAATTTGCTATTTTTAATGCAAGGTTAAAAGAGACCATGCTTGTGTTAACCCCTGCTATGAATGTGGGGATCGGAGCCTGAACTCTCTGCCCTGGCAGGTGCCGATGAGTTCACGGCCGCAGCTGTGCCCTCCCTGCTGGCAGCAGTAACGTGGGGCGGCAGATCCTGGGTGCCCTCGCTCCCTTCTGGGCCTTGTGCCCAGCGTGGCCCCCAGGCTTGGGTCAGGCAGCAGGCCGTGGGGACTGCCGAGGGCCGTGCAACAGGAAAGGCCTCCTGGAAAGAGGCAGCAGCCAGGGAAAGGGTGTTGCAGAAGGACCGCTTCAACACAGTGTCCCGTCAGGCAACACCTCTGGCGTGCGGGGTGGGTGCGGGGTGGCGGTTCATGCCCTTGATTTCATAATGACCCCCCCGGGCAGCTCAGCAGCTGCTCCGGCCACTGCCGTGCAGCGAGAGGGGTTCCACGAGGAGCAGGTCCACAGGGAGGTGCTGGGGCTGGGGAGGCTGCGTGGGTGCCGGGGGACTAATCGTGGCGCAGGGGGGTTGTGGCCCCGGACAGGGCGGCTGGAGGAAGGTGGGAGTGTGAGGCGAGCGGGCAGGGATTGCGAAGGGGAGAGCTGGTCCCTGAGGAGTGCAGGGTACGTGGTAGGAGGGGATGTCTCCAGGCATGCTGATATTTCGAAGTGGTGCCTCACGGGGTTTGAAACTGTGGTTCCCTAGAATTATGCAAAGCATAAAAACTGTAGAATTGATGAATTTAGCTGTAACTCTCTTTCCCTCTCTAATTATGGCATTTTTAATGAGATTCATGCAAAAAAAAAAGCCCAAATAATGTTTTCCTTTTGTTGTTTTCTTCCTCTGCTCTACTTCAGTGTGTTGGCATTCCCTACACATTCCTCTAGTTGACTCAGACCCCTGGGAGAGAGAGCCCGAGAGGGACGGGATGGGGCGAGAGCTGCGCCGTCTCCAGCTTGGCAGCACTGAGGTCTCAGCTGCTGTGCCGTCCACGTTCAGCAGAGGCGAAGGCCAGCGCTGTGATGCAGGACTGCAGTTCAGTGCCATCCCCTTTCTGTCCATCACGCACTCTGGAAAGGAGTGTAGGGAAGAATTGTTGTTCAGAGATTGTTTTTCTTGTAGCTGCTCTTCCTTTTTCCCCTTTCAGAGTTATGAAATCAAGGGCATGAACTCTTCCAGCAGGGATCTAAGACCTTTTGACAGGAACATCTGCATGTCCTTGGCATAGGGAGTGATGGGGAAGAAGGGCTGAAGATGCCTGTCAAGAAGGAAGCAGAGAACAGCAAAGGCAGGAGAAGCAGCTTTGCTTCTGCTGCTGTTGAGCTGGGAAAGCTGCTGCCTCAGGCTTCTCTAACATCACCTGCAACCTCCTGCCTCCCAGCTTTCAGGCAGGTCCTGCTGAACCCGCAGCTGGGAGTTGCATCTTGGCAATACCCTTGATTTCCTGACCCCCCCCAGGTAATCCCAGTTTGTTGTTTCCCCACCACCACCAGGTGATCCTAAAAGCAAGCAAAAAGGGGCTGAGAGGGGCTTTTATAACACCCAGCATCTGTGCGAAACAGGTAGTAGGCTGTGCTGCCAAGGCTTTGCTCCCCATCCTTGCTGCAACTGCCTCGCTGCGTGTTAGTCCCCACGAGCCGCTGTGGTGAGACAAAACAGCGTTTGTCACGTCTTGCTGAGAAAGGGCCTCCCCGCAGCACTCAGGCCTCCTCCTGCAGCTCTGAGCGCCGTGCCGGGATGCGAGGCAGCCTCCCTCCTCCCCTTCGGTTTGCCACGTGACGGTCCGTTTTGCAATTCAGAAAAAAATTACAGAAAAACTGCTTGTATTAATTTTTATTTTGGCATTAGAAAGGCAAATTGCTGTTCTCAGCAGATCTGATTAAATTCTGAGTGGTTCCTGTGCTGATGGCAGTACTTAAGGTAACTCAGTGGCAAGCCAAAAAAATACTGCTTCGCTGAGAAATTTTTCACTCCCTGTAGCTGCTCTGAGAATATCTTCCTTTTAAAAAACAAAACAAAACAAAACCTTTTCTGAATACGAATATACTGATTTGAAAACAAAGCCATAAACTATGAACTCACCCATCCTTAGACCTTGGTGTCTGGGACACGGCCATGGTATTTTGGAAAGAAGGCCACTCCGTTTCATGAAGTGGGTTTTTCATTAGTCAAAACTGACAAAAAGCCTCCGGCCTGATTCTTATCATTCTCCTGGAGTTTCCAAGGGCATTTAGGGGATCGTAAATACAAGAAGATCCTTTAGGAAAGTTTGTAACAGAAGTTTTTAGGCTATGGTTGACCCCCCAAAGTCATGAAGACCGCTGATAATTACATGGATGCCTGAATTTATGGAGTTAATTCTCTAATAAAGTCTGTGCTAGTAAAAGATGAAAAGGCAGACCCTCACACACTCCGACACTACTGATTTCCCTGCCATTGCACTGCTGGAACAAATTTAAGCCAGCACACGAGCAGGAGGTTCCCGGCAGCAGGAGGGTTGTTCAGCGAGCGGTGCAGCCTCTGGGGGAGGTGGGTACCTCCAGGGCAATCCAGAACCCAGCACAAGGCTGCACCTCTCTCAGTGTACAAGCCAGGTCACCCCACTTGCTGTTTGCAGCTGCTGACGCTGAGCCTGGGGATGGTGAGGCACTGGAGCAGGTTGCCCGGAGAAGCTGGGGATGCCCCCCGCCCTGGAAGCGTTCAAGGACAGGTTGGATGGGGCTTTGAGCAACCTGATCTAGTGGAAGGTATCCTATCCCTGCCCTGGTTGGAACTAGATGATCTTTAAGGTCCCTTCCAACCCAAACCATTCTATCATTCTATGATTCTATGATGTCTTCAGCAGGAACTGGTGCGAGGACAGGTTGACCCCAGTGTTGGGTTTGGGATTTGAGATGGCTGGGCTGGATCAGCATCGAGCAGCATGGGGGGACAGCTGCAGCCTGCCCAGGGACAGAGCCTGGAAGTTTCTCCATGCACGCCCGGACCCCAGCCCATGGACTGCATTGCCCAGGTAAATGCCGGAGCCACTGGAGAGGCAGCGAGGGAGATGTGCTTGTTCTCCTGTTCACTGCACACCTGGAAAGGCCAGCTCTGGAGGGTGGGAGTGAGCCTGACTCAGCACCCATGACAGCCTCCTGATGACAACTCTGCATCTGGTGTAGATGCTCCTAAACGGCAAACACAGGAGGGATCCTCGCCCCAAGGCTGCAGTCAGGAGCACTTTGTTCATTCCCTGCTGCAGGGCTTTACTTGCCCAGCTCTGCCCTTCCTGCCATGGAGAGGGATTGCTCTAGGCTTGCCCGCTGCCGGCTATTGCCGGTGGGCTTTCCTGAGAAAGGTGAGCTGCAAAGCTGGTCCCTTTGGGGCAGAACAAGGCCTAAGACCAAACCTGCAACCTCCTCTCTGTGTGTTAATTAGGGCATTGCTGCAGAAAAAGCCCTACCAGCACCTACAGCAGAGCTTTGGAGAGAAGATTACTTTAGCTGACTGTGGTCAATGTTCAGCAAAGTCTGGCTGAAGCAGCCTCTCCGGGAATTTCAGCCCTGTCCCAGCCAACTTCAGATCATGGGAGAGCTGAGCTGGGAGCAGAGCATCACAAACTAAGGAGCTTCCTAGCAAACACTGGAGTTTGTGATGAAGCTCCTGGTGAATATGGTGCTCCCTGACATGGGGATGCTCACAGCGTGCTGAAGGAGCATTTCTGCGCATAAAGGACAGCCCACGTTCAGCCTGCTGCGAAATCTGGCTCTCTTCAATGCAGAAATTGGAGCCAGGTGGAGCAGTGGTCCAGGCAAAGGACAATTATTTTTTTCATTTTAGGCCCACAGACTAAGTAGAAAATTATCTTGTGCTGCAGATGTTTTTGTATGCTCCTTCTCTACAAATACACCTGCAACCAAAATCTGAGCTGCAGCTTCTCTATGCCAAGAGTAATCCACAAACAGCACCTGCTGCCCCTCTGTACCAGCAGTGAATGCCCTAAAATAAACAAGAAAAAAATAGGGGAAGAGAAAAAGAAGCAGCTTGATCAGAGGGAATGTCAGCTGATAAAGAAATCCAATTGCTAATGTAAGTTTTACAACCCCTGAGAACTTCAGCCAAAAATTAAGCAATTCCCTTGCTTCGCTCTGGTGCCAAATGACTTTCAATCTGCACCACCTATATTAGCTCATATGAAACTCTCCTTCTACTGCTTTGTTGATAGAAGAATTTTAAAGCCCAACTATCTTGGTGTTTTAAATTTCAATGACTGTGGCATTCACTGGTGTGGTTGGCAGAAAGCACGAGCCTATGCAGCTTCCTTTTGTTCTTTTTTTTTCTTTATTTGGATATTTTATTATTTCTTTGCCCAGTCAGTGACACCGGTGATGATCACCTTTATTTCAGATAAAATGTGCGTGTCATAAAAGCTATTGGAGAGCCTGCTGACAGGCTGAGTCGCTTCTCCTCTTGGGTCCTCTGTGTCCTACCTGCCACAACCTGGTGTCACCACCCCAGTGGGAGGTGACATGAGTCAAGGCTTCCTGGTCAGGAGTAACCAGCCTTATGTGGTCAGCATGGATGGATTTGTAATCATGTGCCTTTGGTCCTCGGCACTTAACGGAGTTAAAATGTCTTGCTGCAGCTGATGTGAAAGTCGGTGTGGCCCACTACGTCCCGCTGGAGACACTTCTAGCTGGCTTTGGCTCTTCTGAATGGTGCTGGGCACATCTTCGCAAGCATTTATGTGCCTTTCATAAACGTCATATAGGAACAAGAGAGCAGGTAGGGTATGTGCAAAAGGATATACCAGCACTTCCTATAAAAATGCTAATGCTGCTTCAGGCCTCTTGAGGGTGTTCAGTGACGTGCAATAAATTACTTTTATATGGCTTTGTGAGCAGTTATGAATTTAACACTGTTTTCAAGGAGCAAGAAGTGTCTCTATAATCACGGTCAAGGAGATGGAATAAAAACCATTCCAGCCAGCAAGCATAAAAATATCTGGCCTTTACCTTTTGAGTCTTCCTAATAATGTTTGAAATCCAGTTAAACCTCTATACCCAGGAGAAAACTAGCACAAATAATGTCAGAGAGATTGATGCTAATGCTAGGCAAGAGAGAGAGCCTCTGTCTCTTCAAACACATTTAGTTACCCTTCCTTCTGTAATAATCAAAGGAATATTCTAAAAATGTTAGATTATTAGAGGTAAGCCCATTTCCCTACTTGTTATTTGTGATATTCTGCTCCAGTGTAATGAACGTAAGTGATGAGCTGCTGTTTCTGCCAGATCTCATGGGTTTACCCACTCAAAGCATTGGAAGCAAACTGCTTTTCATTTGTAAATTGGGCGTGGAAGAGGTCAATGGGTAGAAAGCTGTTAATAGGTCAGAAAGAATAAGCTGAGGTCTAGAAAGCTACATGAATTTAAGTCAAAAGCCTGAGTCTCCCTGAGGTGGAACAAAGCAGATGGGAAGGAAAGGTGGTGTTCCTCTTCCGAGCCACCCCCACGGCAGGATGAATCAAGTCAGGTCTCTGGGGTGTCGTCAGGAGACAATCCTGTGCAGATCCCGAGCCTCAGATTTACATCCCCCCAAAACACGGGTGCCCAGGACTGACTCAGTATTACTGGAAGAAAAGAGCTCAAGGACCTGAATTCGAGTCCTAGAGAAACCAGAGGCTTTTGCAGGGGGGCTACAAGATGTGTTGAGGTGATTTAGGAATTAAGAATGGATTAAACTTTTTTGTGTGGAGATATCTGTTGTGCAAGAAGGTAAGCATTGAACTAGTAATTTTGTTTATTTCCCATTTGAAAGACAAAAATTCCCTTACAGAAAATGAACTGTGCTGGGATTTGAGTTACTGCTGTCACCAGCGGGGATGGATGGGAGCTCCTTCCCTCGCCCTGCGGCGGGGCTGCCCCGGGGTGGATGTACGCTCAGGAGGAGCTAATGAGCCTTTCAGACTAGCAGGCACCATCGGGTCATCTAGTTGGATACACTATGCTTTAGGCCATTACATCTCAGCTGGTTATTCTTAAACTGAGCTAAATCTTGTGCTTGACTGGTGTTTGGTGAGAGGCGTCCGCTACTGCCATGACACATCATCAGCAGGGGGAAAGCCCACCAAAGCGGTTGGTAGCATTTTCCAGTCATTGTCCGCCTTTGCATCGCTCTTTGGTCTGGCTTCGGGCCACTGCCTTTTCTACCAGGGACTGAAGAGGCCCCTGGGACCCGTTTTTACCCTTGGGCTGGCCAAAACTGTGGGATCTTGCCATGCTGCAGTGAGGAGAGATTGCCGAAGGAGTGAAGGGTTTTTGGTGCAGCCTGGGTTTGTTTACAGATATATCCCAAAGCCTGTGCCTCTCCCTGTTTTGGGGGCAGGCTATTTGTGCAGTCCTTGCTGGGATCTCTCTGCACACTCTCTGTTTGCACTGCTCCAAAGTCAGCTCTCCTCCTAATGTTCTTGCTTTAAATTTGTCCCTTAGTCTGATTCCTTATGAAGTTGTTTGGAACCTCTACTCTTTACTCCTTTAGTATTTTACTCATGGTTTTTCTTCTTCAGATGAAATATAGATTTGAGCACTCTCTGTACCACACCATGCTGCGTCTCAGACAAATAACATGAAACAATTAAGTACCAAATGTGGTCCTCGGGCAGTCTGAGGATGCATCATCTCCCAACACAAGGACTTCAGTGTCCTCAAACCCGTGTTTGGCTTTTCTATGGGAATTTTGATCTGAAACTGTTTTTTTTTTCTGACACAGTTGGTCAACCTTGTTTGGTCATTAACACATCCCCAAAGAGATGGTCAGAAAAATGGAAAGGTCCCAGTGCCGTCCTGTGTTTGTGCATAGCCGGGTGTCACGGTCCCTCATCCTGGGTGACTCCAGCTGATGGGGACTTGGCACGGTGCAGACCCAGGGTGCTACTTGGCATGGAGCAGGGGCCACAATAATCTGGCTGCAAACGAGGTGCAGTTTTTGTTTCAGGGCCACCAGCACCCTGGGAACAGGTCGTCACCGATAAACTCCTTTCACGTAGGCTGTTAGAGAGGAAGTTTTGGTTGTGCTGCCTGCAGAGCTGCCTGCTGCTAACCGACACAGCGACAGGCAATGCATCCCTCTGCTCCGCGGCTCTGCAGTCCTCCATGAGTTCATTTTTAAATCTCTTTTAAACCAGATTTTACCTTGCATGTACATCTTACCAGAGTGAGCCTCTGGCTGAAGCCAAGCTCTGCTACATTGGCTTTCCTGCTCCCTGGCAGCGCGTGGCACCGAGGGCACAGGGCCAGGGCTGAGCAGCAGGAGCGCAGTCCTGGCAAGCGAGCCATGGGTATATGTTTTCTCCCAGACCTCCCACATAGCTCAAGGGTTTAGGCAAAATGAAGTAGGTGTGACAAAACCTCTGGCTGCATCCCATACACGGCGCTCCGTGTGCTGTCGTTCCCAGAAGCGCGTGTTTGCGTCGGGGATTACATTGGCTTCTGGCTCGGTCCTCTCCGTTTGCTGTTGGGGTGATGGACCACCTTGTTAAGGATTTGCCTGTGGTTTGGAAAATCCCCCCCAAACACGGGGGGCACATTTGCCCTTGCTAGCTCCTCTGTGCAAGGGCTCTGGGCGTGCGCGGTGGGGTTGAGGTGGTTTATCCCGCCCCCCCAGCAGGCTGCAGGCACCCCGGGAGGGGAGGCTAAGCGGACTCCCGGTGTGGCACCTGACCTCACAGCCGCGCGAAGCAGGTATCTGTGGGGCAGAAACTTGCTTCTCATCACTGACGTCCCTGGGTGGGCCAACGCTGAAAGAGCTTGGCAACACTGAGGGTGCAAAACCTGGAAGGTGCTGGACGGGCATCCCTGCGCTGTCCCTGCCTGGGAGCCAGGAGGACGAGTGCCAGTTTCCAGGAGCTCCTGTGAAGGCAGGGCTCAAGCCGCAGGCAGCAGGACCCCTGCCTCCCGGGCCCCGGGGCAGCCGGTACAAAGCTCCTTCAGGAGCCAGTGGGATGCCCAGCCCCAGGGGCCTCAGTCTGGCCAGTGTTTACTGTGGTATTTACTGCTTCTCCCCTGGTGTGTGCAGTCATCCTCTGCCACGTGGTGGCTTGCTTGACCTGTTTTCCGGGGAAAGTAAGAAGCACACATAAATGGTTGAATACTACAGTCCAGGCATTGCTCCTACTCCTTTAGTAGCTGCTCTGTGGACTAAACAGCGAGTGCTTTCTCCAGTTTCCTTTGCTCCTTTAATCTAATGCAAAGTGTTGTTCTTTATACACACTTTGCATATCCTTCCTGGAGGAAACCCACCATATTATTATGAAATCCATTTCACCACGTTTAAAATGTCATCGTGCTAACCAGGCACCCAATCTAGACTGGAATTTATGTGGGCCAGTCCCTTGGGCTATTTTTAAATATTGGGGTCAGGGTCACATCACACTGGTGCATTAACATCCATAAATCTCTGCGACTGTCAGCCCTGGATTTCGAGCTAAGTGCCTGGCTCTCTAGGCACACCGAGCAGCCAAGGGGGGATGGGGACCTGGTCGGGGAAGGTGCGTTTTTGACACTTTCCCCAAGACGGTAGAGTTTTCCACATGCTTTGCTATTCATTGCACCACCTGAGAGCACGGTGAAGGAGTTTCCATCCTGAGCTGTGAGGATCTGAGCATGCTTCTGACTGTGCCGTGGCCAAAACACCTGGCTCAGCCCCACAGTCCCAGTGGCAGCCTGGAACACTGGGTCCCACAGGGCTGGAGCACTTTGCCCGGTGTGACGCTGCCCGTCGCCGGGCTGTGAGCACCCTGGCAAGTTCTCCCGGTCTCTCTGTCTGACATTACTTTTGGCTCAAATTCTCCTCGAAATGCTTATCAGGCCACAGCCACGTGCTCTGGGTGGTGTTCCCAATTCTGTGCCTGCAGGCACACAAAGACGTGGTGGCTGGTGACCCCCCAGATGACAACCCCGGGGCAGCGCTGGGACACAAGGGGATGGGGCAAGCGCCATCACCACCCGGTCGCTTGCTCTGGCTGCTGCGGGCATCTCTCGGCTCAGTCCACATCGGGACCCAGACCTCAGCGGGAATGGGATTGTTTTCTCTTTTGATATGTTTTAAAAAGTGCCGTGTCGTGCAACCATGAGGCAAAGCCCTGGCAGCTCTCCCTTTTGCAGGCTTTTCTGCACATGCAGGCATAGATGCACCCAACCAAACAAACAAAAGAAGCTGCATTTTATTTTTCTGGCAAGTTAAAATCTGTTCTAGTGAGGTGCAGGGGATTATGATTTTACCCATAATTTGATTTGTGGCTTGCAGTTTTTTAAATTATAGAATTATTTTAACTTATAGGTCTTTACAGACTACATGCAATATCCCAAGTTAGGGGCCAGAACGAGGGACCAAAGAGCCAAGAGACCTTCTATTGTTTGTAATTAATGTTGAAAACAAGGACAGTTACATGGGGATGATTTCACACCACCTACAAATAAGAGAGCAATCGAGAGAATAACCTCAAAGACGGACAAGTTTTGTGCAACTAGACTGGGATTTTAGCCCTAGCAAAAGGCTCCACCTTTCAAGAGAAGAAGAAAACCCCACACATCACTTGCCAAAAGAAAGGACCGACCTACAGCAATTGAAGTGGAGGAGGACAAATGGGATGGCAGGGGGAATTAGAAGACAGCCGGAGACAGAAAAATAACATTTTATTCAAGTGACCAGGGAAGGGACCCACAGGGTAAGAGGGGGAGCAAGGGCCAGTGCCTCATGCTCGTGGAGGTGGCAGCTTCTTGACGGTCACACCGAGCGCGCTGGAAGGATCAGCTTACTCCTAACCTAAATCCAGTGCAGGATTATTAATGAGGTGACAAGTGCAGAGTCCAGGATGACAACACACCCACCAAGTCTTTGGTATACAGAGGCACGCTTGGAGCCGTGGGTCCTGCTCTGTCTTCTAAACTCTCAGTGCTTTCTCCAGGGGAGATGGCAGAAAACAGGCTTGGAAAGTTTACCTAAGAGACTGAGGTGCCACACGGCTTAGCAGGGACAATGGTTAAATTTAACTTTAGGCACAAATAAAATGGATGGATGAAGTTTCTCGCCTTGTGTGGAGGCTGCAGCGGTGCCAGCCCCACATGGCTGGCGTAATCCCAACAGCCGTGCCGCGCCGCTGCCCGGAGGACGAGGAACAGAGGCGTAAGAGCGGGGCTGGCCCCTGCGACGGGCAACAGCTTGCTCTTTTGCAGAAACAGCCCTCCCGCGCTGGTGCTGCCTGCAGAGAGCGGGAGCTGGGGCAGTGCCGGTGCTCTCGGGAGCAGCAGCACACCGGCATGCTGGGAGAGGAAAGCTGGGATCGCTTTGCACCTTCCCACTGAGGTACCACTCTCCCCGGTAGAGAAATAACATTTCAACACGAGCTAAGCCTACAGAGCACTGCCTGGCTGTAGGAAAACCCCTAGAAACCCATGACCGAAGAGATGCCTTGAGTTAGCATCCTCAGATAACCTCCTGTTACAAATTCCTAGGGCTCTGGCTATTTATAAATGCCACGATAAGGCTAGAGTTCAAGAATGCACTGACGTTTATAACTACAGAGCCAAGTTGCCCTCTCAGCCATCTTCCTCATGCCAGAGAACTCAGAGAGGGTATTTGCTATACGAGGATGGTCAAAATTGGCCCCCAAAATAATTTGGTGCAACGGTATGGTGAAAAATAGATTAACTCCTGGAAATCCCTATTCAGGCTAATAGCTGCAGTAGGGCTGGGCTGCTGAAGCAAATGAAACTCACCTTATCCAGGAGCTGTACTCAGGGGGTAAGAGCTGCAGGATCGAAGGTCAATACAATCTGGCGCAGAAACCTAACACGATGGTAGACTGTCACGAGGGCTCCTGCACACCCAGGATCCCAAACCGCAGCTCTAACTCTTGCCCTCCTCTTCGTTTGCTATTAACACTGCAATCAAAATGCCAGCTGCAGCGCAAGCCAGCCTTATTGCTTTGTACCACCACCTTCACCGGGTTTGCGCTTAAAAAAAGAGTTACACGGTGGTAAATTAAAAAAAAAATAAATCTGCCACCTAGTGGCAAAGGAATTTGTTTTAGGGAGATGCTGACGTGAGCATGTCTGACTGTGTTAATAGTAGTTTTCCAAAGGTATTTTCACTTAGCAAACTCTCATCTAAGTGGTATTTGGAGGGTACAGATTTTGAGAACGCTTTGAGGTATGTTCCAAGGTATTTACAGCACGTAGGTATTCACAAAACTAAGTGACTATTTGAGTGATTTGCTTCTGTTATGGAAAAGGTACTAAAGATGCTCCTACCAGCCCAGACTAGCATTTCACGGGATATAAAATAAATTAGGAATTTTATTCAGCATGCCCCCTAAGACGTGCCTCCCAGCCTGAAAGTCCTCTTTGAATTTAAACGCTAGGAGTCCTAATCAGTAGGAAAAAATGGCTATTTGTGGCTCATTTCTGTAAGAAAAAATACAAACCAAGCTGTTTTTTCCTAAACCTTCCTTTAATAACTAACTGAAGTGTGCTTCCCTCTGGATGTTTCTTCACATCGCCTGGGCTGCCACCCCATCCTTCTCGGCGTCTGCAGCATGAGGAGGAGCAGCACAGGAGGAGCCTGCAAAGGGGGGACGGGACCCCTCCAGTGAGCTGTATGGCTGAGAGCGGAATGGCCACCCAGCTGGAGAACCTCGTGCAATGCAGCATCAGGGCGATACAGAGACTTTTCCATCCTGGGAAGGCAGGAAAAGAGCCAACACTGTGTTTCTACCTCCGTACGCTGTATTGGTGGGGTGGCGAGGGAATTACTGCAGCCAGTCCTGGTGGCCACCTTTGCCGAGGGCACCGAGAACTTGAAAAAGGGGGCAAGAATGAGCTAAAAATATTGAAGAGTTGGACACCAGTCTCACAATGAGAAACTCCAGAATTTCAAGATTGAAAAGTGACTTGCTTACAACGTAGAAGTTCATAGCTGCTACTGAGTTACCACAATTCAGCTTCTGAGGGCTTTTGTCATCTGGCAGAGAACAAAAAGTGAACTGATAATGCCAGGCAATCTCATGTTAGTAACAAGGCATGACATTTAATTACAAGGAAATTAGCCATTGGATCAAAATACAAAGAAAGGTGATGGAGTATGTCTCCTGAATTCTTCAAAAAAGACTAGATACATTCCTGGAAGTTAGACTTTGGGCAGTTTATTTGTGGTATAAGATAACATAAGAGGAGATTAGGCCAGATGATCTGACAGTGTCTTCTGGTCTTGAAATCTGGGAATGAAGTCATATCTGTCAATAAAGTCTTGCTGCTCAGGAATGTGATTTGGTGTTAGGAGCCTAATTTAGTGTGAAGAACAAGTGTGAAGAACATGTGTTAAAGGGTAAGCAATAAGGATAACAGCAGCCTATGATTGCTGCGGTACTTGATATATTCTGCAAGTCTGAAGCCACAGGTAGACGGGAGGTGTTGAAATATGTTTCTTTTCTGCACGCCTAGACACCTTCTGTAGAAACAGTTACAAAGTGAGAAGACTGTATCCCAAAGGGGTTTCAGTTTTATTACTTGGAGCGTTGCTTCATAAGAAGATGGTCTTCTCCGGGGGTCTGTAGCATCCCCAGTCCCCGTCCCTGCTGCCTGCTCTCACAGCAGGCTCCCTTGCAGCCTCCTGGCTGAGGTACGGCTTATTGCTAAAGGTCCTCAAACAACATCGGCAGAATCGGGCTACCTGGGCGTAGGTGGCCTTTCAATACATAAAGCGGGCTTATAAGAAAGATGGAGGGGGACTTTTTACGAAGACAGGACAAGGAGTTTTAAACTGCAAGAGGATTTAGATTGGTGTCGTGGTTTAACGCTAGCTGGCAACTGAGCACCAGACAGCCGGTCACTCACTCCCCCCTCGCTGGGATGGGGGAGAGAACTGGGAGAGTAAAAGTGAGAAAACTTGTGAGTTGAGATAAGAACAGTTTAATAACTGAAATAAAATAATGTAAAATAGTAGTAGTAGTAGTAGTAGTAGTAGTAGTAGTAGTAATAATAATAACAATAATAATAATAATAATAATAATAATAATAATAATAATAATAATAAAATAATTAAAAAATAAAAATAAAAATAATATACAAAGCAACTGATGCACAATGCAATTGCCCAGCCAGTGGTGATGCCCAGCCAGTCCCCGAGCAGCAGTCACTCCTCCCGGCCAGCTTTCCCCTAATTTATGTACTGAGCATGATGTAATATGGTATGGAATATCCCTTTGGCCAGTGTGGTTCAGCTGTCCTGGCTGTGCCCCCTCCCAACTTCTTGTGCATCTGGCAGAGTATGGGAAACTGAAAAGTCCTTGACCAGCGTAAGCGCCACTTAGCAACAACTAAAACATCTGTGTGTTATCAACATTATTCTCATACTAAATCCAAAACACAGAACTACACCAGCTACTAGGAAGAAAATTAACTCTATCCCAGCTGAAACCAGGACAATTGGGCATAAGGAAGAAATAATTTATGATGACGGTGGGGAACCGGAACAGATTGCCCAGAGAAGTCATGAATGCCCCCTCCCTGGAAGTGTTCAAGGTCAGGTTGGTCGGGGCTCTGAGCAACCTGATCTAAAGAAAGATGTCCCTGCCCACAGCAAGGGGGTAGGACTAGATGATCGTTAGAAGTCCCTTCCAACCAAACCATTCCATGGTTGTATGGTTCTATACCGACGCAGCTACACACCAAGCCCATAAAGCTTAAAATTTGTTATCAGGTGGTTTTTAAGCGCTAGCTAGATTCTGAAAACATGCCAGAAACAGCTCATTTCTTGCACCAAAGTTAAATTACCTATCTGGTTACAGCCAAACCAAACTGATCTTCAGCCACTTGCTGGGACGTTTGACTGAAGGAGCTGTTTCATGGTGCTGGTGATTTTGGGGAGATGCTTGCAGTGAGCTGGCCTAAGGGGCTGTGCTCATTTGACAGGAGGCCAAGGTGCTGCTGGCTTCCCCAGCCCTGTCCAAATGGCATCAAATCAACACAGAAGGCTGCTCTGAGCCTTTTGAATGCATGGACAGGGACAGTTTTGCTCCTTGCTGCTGCGTGTCTCCATTTGGGAGGAGAGGAGCAGGGGCAGCGGAGCTGGGGTCTCCCCCAGCCGTGGTGCTCCCAGCCGCTGACTCGCTGCTTTGTAACCCGTCCCTTCTGACCACCTTCATAGATGAATGTAAATTGTGAAAGCAGAGCTGGCTGTTTGCAGGCTGAAAAGAAAGGATTGTCTTTGTTTTCTTTAGGAGTGTTTCCCCCCATGGGGGTCCCGTGGGGGCTGGGGTCTCCCTGTGTGACAGCAGACAACTGCATTTCTCAGCCAGGCTGATGGCAGGGGACGTCACCCCACTTCGGAGGGGTTTCAAGCAGGCATCACACCTGCGCGGTGCCAGCCTGTGGGCTGCCCACCCTCCTGCTGACAGGTTAGTTAACGCCAGAGGTTCATTTCTGCACCAGCACAACCTCAAGCATCAGGTCCCCTGCCAGGAAAATCTGCCGCAGGGGAGTGCACCACAAAAAGAGGTGGTAACCTTCCTTCCCCCAGCCCCAGGGGCTCATGAAGCCTGAACCAGGTGGTGCTGGCTGGAGAGATGGCTTGCTCAGGCGGCTCACAAATGCAGGCATCAAGTATATTGTCTTGTTATGTGCCTTTCTGCAGCGAAAGCTAACGCCGCTTCCCGCAGGAGTGCGTGCCCAAGTGCTGAGGTCAGGGCAGCAAATGCCATCCCCCTGCAAGGCTGTCCCTTGGTGTCACCCCCATCCCGCTGATCCTGCTGGTCCCTGTGCTTAGGGAGAGCGAGGGCTGCAGTTGTCTAAGGTCCCACTTTGGACGTTAAATTTTTTGTTCATATCCCCTTGAAGAAATTATATCGACAATTCTCTCCCTCTTGCAACATGAGAAATGTTTTCTTATTAATTTGGAGCTGTCGATTCTCTCCTGGGCTACAGCAGGAAATGCTTTAGTCACCCGCTCCTCTGCTGGTACGTGCTCTGCCCTAGTCCCAATGTCTTCCAAGGAAAAGCTCTCTGTCCTTCAACTATGGCTCTTCCCAGCCGGGCAGCCTCTGCAAGAACCAAGCCAAGGGGACAAACGGCACAGCTCAGTTTTTTGGGAGGAGGCTTCTCCCCTCAAGGTGTTTATTATCAAGGTTTTCTTCCTAGAAATATCCTACTAGCTCAAATGGAAGTGGTGGGATTGAGGGATGTGTCCTTATAGAAGTGTGACTGATCTTAAATGGTGCCTTTCAGCCTTTAAAATCCATGAGATTGTACGCAACAGCAACACCCGCCCTGAACCACGCTACCTCCAGCCGTGCCTTCGGTACCCAGCAAGTGACCGCCGCCAAGTATGCCCCAAACCATCTTTGCATTTTCCTGCTGGTATCCCCCGTTTTGCCATCGAACCCCTTCAAAATGAGCCTCACACACATCTGCTCGAAGTGCTGTCTTTTATTTCAGAAGAGGAGCTGCTGGTGCATATTGGCAGGACAGACCTAAAGCTGGTGGGGAGCAGGGATGCGGCAGAGGAACGGCTGTGCCCGGCTGCTGCTCCCTACTGCGGCTCAGCGGCTCAGCAGACAAGGGTAGCACTTGTGTGCCGTTTCGATCTCCATGACACTATTGGGTCCCAGTGAGTAGGTCACCTCGTCCTCGCTCACCCCCGGCGGCAGGCTGATTTCCCTCGTGATGTTTCTGTAGTTGTACTCCTTCCCTCTTGCGGTGGTGTGCTCCTCCTCGTGCTCCGCTGACACCTTCACCTTCCCATCTTCCACCGTCACAGTGACTTCCTCGGGGTCAAAACCCTTCATGTCCATCAAAGCCAAAAGCTTGTGATCATGGGAAGAGTTCAACATCCTGTCAAGTCTTCTTTGCATGCTGGAAAAAAAGAAGAGGCCAGCCTTTCAGTCCAACTCACAGAGGAATGGACGACCTTAAGGACAAGAGAAGTAAATAGGAAACTATTGGATCCATCTTCATGCACAGCACTTGGGGCGGTGTCTGCACCATCAGAAGGAGCTCCCACCTGCATGCCACAGCAGTCAGGAGTATTTCAGTGTCCCCTCTTGGGATGGGGCAATTGTGGAGCTGAAAAGTTCTTTCACCTAAACACAGAGAAGCCAGTGCTCCTCTTTCACATGTACATACACCCATGAAGCCATGTGTATCCATCTTATGCCTTGTCCTACATTTTAAATGGATAGTTACAATAGATCACATTTTCCAGTTAGGAGTTTTGTTTAAAGCAATCAGTGGATAGGAGACGCATCTGGCAAAAAAAATCCAAAATGCTCCTGCAGAGCTGGCTGGAGGCTCACTGAGCCATTAAAATGATTTCTAATACTGTCAAACAGCGACTCTGCTCAACCAGAAGGCTGGCTCTTATTCAAACCATTTGTACAGTAGACAATGGAAGGGTCACCTCAGTTATAATAGCTAAATTGGACACAAGGCACCAAATTAAAAAGATAATGGGTGTGATGGAAGAGGAAATAGGGCAAGCAATGAGGGAACAGGCACGACCACTAAGGTGAGAAATCCCTAACGAGTGGTTTGTTACAAGGTATACCCATTTCAGCAATTCTACTTAAAGCCTGCAATGATTCAACCTGGTGTGCTGATTTTGGGATATGTTTTCTGTGCTCTGTGAGAGCCGCCTCTTCCACCTGCCTCTTTGGTCTTTTTGTATTGCTGGTCAGAGAGAATAAATGTGCTGAGAAGAGTTGGTCCTTCACAGCATTTTTTGTGGGAAGGGGATGGCTGAATTCCCCAGAGCGATGGGCTGAAATCCTGCTGTGGTGTGGTTTCAGGTGGCAGTGATATGGACTTATGTTCAAACCAGCAAGTTGTCCCGAGTGTGGCAGGGCCGGGGAGCCTGGCACTCAGGGAGAGCATGCCTTGGCATCCCACGGCCCATCCTGAGACCCCCCAGCTTCCAGTCAGACTGAATTTCCTTTCCTTCACTGGGATTTTGGTGTGCAAGGATTCTGCAAGGGGATGCTGCACCCGCCCAGCTCTGGTACCCAAAGCACTGATGAAAATCTGGACACCGACACGAGTCCTGTAACGCCTGGGACCTGAAATCTGCTACTTGACAGCCCTGTGTGAGCTGCAGCTACCGGGCAAGTTTACAGTAACCTCACAGCAACTTTTGGTTTTGCTGAAGTCAGTGTAAAATTAACCCGGGGTCAGGCTTTTTTCCTTTTTCCTCTAACTTTATTGCACCCAGTAGGTAATGCACACGGCAGAGTGTGGGATGGTGCTGCTTGATGGGTAACAAAAATGTCACATTTTTAATTGTCAAGATGAAGGTCTCATCATCTCCAGAGGCAACACAAGAGAACTAACTCAAACAGAAGCTTGAGTTTGGGGAGAAAATACCAATGCCACAAATGCAGCAAGAGACTCCCACCGCTGCTGATGACCAAGGGACTTCTTAGCCCTTCTGGTCTCTCAATATGTGGTTGTGCCTTAACCCAAATGGTAAGGTTTTATCATTCAATAACTCTCTTCCTATAGGGCTACCTTTGGGTTTTATCTCTACTAGAGTCAATCTTGAACTCCATTAACAAAATAAAATCATCACACCAGTGGTCAAAATGGAGATGTAGAAATCCTGAGATTTATTCCTCCTACTGCACGAGGTGGGGAAACACGGACACATGTCTGTGGTGCATCAGCGCTGCACCCCCCCGACATGCAGGCACGTTTTGGCTATTGATGAAGATAATTATGTGTTTTTAACAGACTTAAACTAAATTTATATTGAAGATGGACTTTGTTCCACAGCTGAACAGCTTGGATCTTCTTGTGTACTTTACTTTAGATGCAGTTTGCAAGATGGTTAATGTCACAATGCCACGGTCCAAACGCCTTCTGGCGCAGGCGCTGCCTGCATGGCTCCTCTCGGGCTGCCGGGCTGAACAAGCTGTGCCTTCCTGTTCCCCTTTCAACTAATTTCTCCAAAAATGGCTTTCTTTCCTGTCCTGCTTATCTGTTTCCACCTTTGCTCCTGATACTGATGACAAACCTCCCTTCATCCTGCCTTAAAGGATGCTGATGCCCACAGAAAGCAAGCAAATATCTGTTACCTGCCCAGTTTTCGCTCCGCGTCCAGCCTTGCGGTGAGGGCCCTTCTCGCCCAGCGGCGCAGGCGGGGCTGGCACAGGCAGCAGGGGCGCAGGGCCAGGCTGCACAGGCAGGACGCAGGCAGCTCCTCGCAGAGGTACCGCAGGTGCAGGTCCAGCAGCCTCATGTCCCTCTGCACCTCTCTCTCCGCCTGCCTCAAATCCTGCTCGGTGTCTTCCAAAAGGCGATTGAGCAACGACATGGTCACACTGCAAAGCACATCAGGGCATGAGCGCGGCTGTGGCAGCCTGCACTCACGGAGGGGGAAAAATTGCCTCAAGAGTTTTGTCTGGAGGTGAGCATGTGAGCGGAGCCGCAGGTACTCTTGCAGCCTTCCAGCGGGTACCTTATGACATCATGGGCCTGCTGACACGTCACAGCTCCACAGTCGCCATGGGAAGCGCAGCCCGGGTCCATGCACAACTGCCCCCCCCCACACCGCTGCAGCTCCCACCCGCGGACCAGGGGAGCCCGTGGCAGGGGGACACGTCGGGAGGCTTGGGGCATGGCAGGGGTATGGGTGCAATGGCCGGGCAGCAGAGCCGCGGGCCGTCAGGAGCACGACTTGGGTGCGGCTTCATGCACAACATCGCTTCAGCACGGCTGCCCACGCTATGCCCCTCTCCTGCTCTGGCACACCAGCGCAGAGGGAACGCAAGCCGCCCCTCTCCACTCCCAGGCAGAAATCCCCGTGGACAAAGCCCAGGTCTCCACTCAACCTTTTAAGTGTGGTCTCCTCTTGAAACTTGTGGGGATTCCTATTCCCAGGTCCTGACCACCACTGCCTTGGGAGAAGGGAAACGTGATGCACCCAGCAGCGGGCTGCTGCCAGCCTGCTGCAAAACTGCAGCCCCCTGCAGCCTTCCCCTCCTCGCTGCTTTGCTGCTGTTTACCACAGCCTGAAAGAAAATATGTAAATTAAGGAGAGCTGCAATTGCTCTTTGTTTTTTCCTCCTTTTGCAAGTGCTTTGCACAAGGCGTTGGATGTGTGATGCCTACATACATTTTTCGCTGACAGCCAGCATGGCGTTAGGCGAAGGCTACCAGAAGCCTTGGCCTGAACACGCATCAAGCTGGTCTGTGGGGTGCTGGCACCCCCGGGAGCACCACCGGCCCCCCAGTGAGTGCCAGGGAAAGGTGAGGTGCTCACGGCAACTCCCACACAGCTTCTCCCCGGCGGAGCACCCCACCTTCCCGTCCTGCCGGCTCTCTTCTCCCAGGGTTTTCTCTAGTGACTACAAGTTTCAGATGTGACTTCAAACCCTCTGCTCCCATCAGGAACTTCTCCCTCTGCCTGCTAGCTCTCTGCCCGTTTTTTTAATGGGAAAGACATGGCAAATGGTTAAAAATGTGCAGAAATGGGAGGTTCTCTTTACATCCCTTACTGACAGCTGCAGTTAAGGTACTTTTGGGAACACTTTGAGAACATGCACCTTCAAAAATATTTATGTTGTGCTCTCACACCATATTAAGCAAACAAGGTGCTAGGAAAAGCAGACCCAGGTATTTGCTTCCCCCCCTTACAGATGTTACTCCGCGGTTTTTACCTGCCCATGCATCAGAACGAGGTGCTGCCTTGGCAAGAGTGGGTGGCATGAGGATTTCGGGTGATGGAAGACAGCAAAAAGGATGCTGCATCCCGCAATTATTTTACAGAGAAGGAGAGAGGGCACATGTGCGCACTCAGGGCACTGCTGCAAGCACTTATCTGAGCTGACAGTTTTACCTTCGCAGATCCTGTGTGTGCTGGGATCCTGTGTGTCCTGTGTGTGCCTGCTGGCTCAGTGAGCTTGGGCAGGCGTGCCGCAGTCATCAGCTCCTGCCTTGAGGACTTCTGAAGCCATCACATCCTGTCAAGCTGTTGCATCAGTTTTTCTTGAGAATGGCCCACATGGGTTTCAGTGTCAGCGATGCTCGTGGCACGGATGGATTTGCCTGGCTCCCTGAAAGGCACCTGTGATGTACTTTAATCACAAGCAGCATTGACACCAAAACTTCCTGGGTCTAATACTGCTAGAAAAGCCAAGAGAAGACTACAGGAGTGGGGAGTGCTTCATGCTTTGGGGAAATCTGGTCTTTAAGGGCTTGCAGTGGATCGAGTATCAGTGGGAATGCATAGTCCCTGTGTATTTACGAGAGCAGGAGAAGACCCCTCGGGAGGTTGTTAGCTGCTGGTGCCTGCTCGTACCTTCCCATGGAGGAAGCGCCTTCAATTATTAGCTGTATCCAAAAGCCCAAGTAGCCCCTGACAAGAAAATATCCCCTGCAGCCTCCAAGGAGGCAAAGCCGCCCTGGCCCCGGGGGCTGCTCCCGCGGGGCTGCCTGCAACCGCCGGGAGGGAGCCGGGCCTGCCGGCAGCCGAGCAGGGAGTGCGAAAGGGGGACCCCAGGAACCACAAAGGGGAGCAGGTCACATCTCAGGTTGGACAAAAATACGTGAGGCTTCCTGTTGGACATTGCTCACATTCAAACATTGGTGTATCATATGCAAGAATAAATTAAAACATTCTAATAACTTTATATACCTAATTGCATTTATATATACCAGCAATGAAAAACCTTTGTTAAAAGCCAAATGCTTAATACATACTTACAAAGCAAAACTTCTTAACCCCCAATTCCCAGCAATGATACTCGCCATCAGCTTCCATCCCATCATCTCTGATAAGTGCTGTAGCCCAAGACATGAACCATATTCCCTCAGACTGGCCTGTTGACACAAAATCTAATCCCAGCCTCAACAGCACCTCGTCTCTCAGGCATCTGCAAACTGGTGAGCTGGATGATGTGTTCTTTTCCCAAAGCGAAATATGAGTTTGGCTTTTCAATAAATCAAAAGAGCCTGCTTATTTTATATTGAATGGTAGTTTCATCCAGGAGAAAAAAAAATGGCTTTATGCTTTATTACTCATAAAAGGCATCACTTTTTCGGTCTGAAGACAAATCTTTTATTTAAAAGCTGAATTCAAAGGCTCCCAACGTGGGAAGGGTCCCTCCTGTATGAAGTCTGTATACCTTTCTGACGGCAGCATTTTGTCTTTAAAACCCTGACACTCTCTAGTCTCTTCGGCTCCACATGAAAGACTCTTTCAGGATGTCTCTCTTGCATGGTGAGAGTCTGAATCCTTTATTTCACAGAGGAAATTTTGTTCACCAAGTCCTGTCTGAAGAGATGAGATCTGGAGCAGATCACTCGAACCGAGCATCGAGCTTAACATTCCTGTCAGAGTCCTGGGGGTACGGACCGCAGGAGCCATTACAAAGCAAAGACGCCGAACACAAGGGTGTGTGTCAAAATAAAATTTCTGCAGGAAAAGCAACACCTTGAAAACTATTTGAAGTTAAATCTCCCTGGCACGTGAAATCAGGGGGTCTGAGGATTCACCACACGCCCCGCAGGAGGGCGGGGAGGCTCTGCAGGCGGGAGTGCCCTTGGGGTGCTGCCTCCTTTGGGTTGCATTTTTATGCCAGGGGATGTGAGCTTTTCCCCACAGGCAGGCTCACCCAGGGAGTTTGTTCCCACACCTGGAGAGCATCAGCACAGCCCGCGACCTCCAGCACCACGCAGAGGGACCTGCATGCAAAATAAACTCGGAGGGCATCACCGCACATCCTGCGTGGGATAAGTAGGTGTCTGTGGACACAAACCAGCCAAGCAGAGATTTGCTGAGCTGCTGGTCTCCTCCTCTGAACCCTCTCCCATCCCACCACCACAGCCTGAAGCGCGGAGTGCAGCACTGCTCCTGGCGTGCAGTGGCCCTGCTTCGGGAACAGCTTTTCCTTGTCTTACCATGTCCCAAAACCTCCCAGGAAATCCTGCAGTAGGATGAAACACTGTGTCAGCGAGTGCCCTCTGTGGAATCAATCAACCCAGGGGTAGCAACACTGGTTTACAAAGACTTCCCAAAACACCTGTGCGCAGAGCTGCTCACCCCTGAGGGCACTGTTACACCAACTGCCTATCTTCACTTATATTTTCAATCAGTGTTTAAAAATCATAAAAACCTGACTGCAGGCAGGACATTTTTTTAATGCTCTGAAAACTGGGCTGTAGTTTTTAAACCAAAAGGAAATACACAGCTCTGAAAGTCATTTGTAGCCTTGTTTCCCTTTACTGCAGCAGCTAAGCAAGAATTGTATGCTGGCAGTGTGCTTTTTTCATGCCTCTATTGCTGTTTTTAGTTAAAACACCCCCACTTTAAATCTTTGGTCTTCCGCATTGAAAGGAAATCATTCACTTTGCACTTATAAGGGATGGATGGGTGGCTAGACCAGACAACTTAATAGTTATTTTTCATCTTATGTTTTATGATCTTTCTAGAAAGATCTACATAAGGATGATAATCCTTACCGTGGCTTCCTAGGGGTTGAGCAGAAGTGTGCACCTGCTTTGGCTGTGACAAGTGACTCTCTTGATCGTATGTACTTAAAAAAGGTTTTGAAAGGCGGCTGCTGCCTCTTTCTAGCATTTAGCACTGTTTGCAGATTACAGCAGCTGAGTATTACAAATTTAGTTTCAGCATTCTCAGTCGTACGTGATCATTTCCAGTACTGTCCCCATAGAGTTTACTGTCTGTGGATGTCATTTTTAGGAAAGGGACCTCAAAAGCATTCAGAGGAGAAAGACTGATCTGGCTCTCTTGGCAAACGATGGCAGTGGATGGGTTGCCTGGTATCTCTTTCCAGGCTTTCACTCCGTTTAGGGGCTGGTGTTACAGACAAACCCGTGGTCTTAATGGGTCAAAGGAGTCAGATCCCACCTCAGCCTGGTACATAAAAACCAGCAAATGTTAGCAATAAAAATCCCTGAATTACTGATGTCACCTGCTCCCACTACAGTGAGAGAAACAGGGGACAGGTTGGGAAGCAAGCGACCTGCCCAGGTGGGTAAACCATAAAGATAAGGTTTGTCAGCAACTACCCTTTTGGGGGGGAATGTGTGACTCGATATTGATACCACAACAGCAGCAGATTGGATGGAGCAAGCTTCTTCCTTACAGATGCCAAGCCAACGGTCTGGAACCCTGTGATGAATGGAGATGTTAGCGAGTCCTTCTGAGCCCAGGCTTGACATATCTCAACAGGCTGGAGAGAGGTACATAGATGACCCATAAACTGACTTCAGTTTTTGGCTAAACACCCCAAACCATTCAGAATGTGAGTCTTGCCTCCGTCTACCTTCTCTTCCCAGCCTTCTGTCATGGTCTTGCTTCTCTCTGAAAAGATTGAGGTGTAGCTGCCATCTTCTGCAACGTCACCGTGAGTAGGTGACTGGTGAGGCAGCTAAGGATATCTTAAACAACTTAGTGCTCAGTCAAAATCCCCCAGCCCTGAAAAACCTGCTAAGCCCACACATCGGGCTTGTCATTGAGTGGGCATCAGCTCGCAGGGCCACGGGGTCTTCCATAAGCCTCTGGGGTGACAATGGGCTATGGGCTACTCCACTCACCACAGTGTTGGTCGCGCTAAAAAGAGCCCACATGGTGCATTGTGAGAGAGACGGTGGCCAAGGACTCCATCGGGGGGGTTTCACCTCTTTCAACGGAGCAGGGCTAAAGGCAGGTGAAGGATGAAGGTCCCACTCCTCAGCTTCTTCCAGCCTACCCATGGGCTGGGGTGAGGGCAGTCCCTCAGCTGTGTGCTACCACCACATATCACCAGGCAAGGACAACACGCAAGCTCTCTCTGCCACGGCTGTGAGGTCGACCCCCTGCAGGCAGGTACCGTGTCTTAAGGCATCACCCTAAACAGGTAAAGAGACTTTCTGAGGCTGCTGGGTCTCCACCAGAGACCTGCATCTGCTCCTGCAGAGCAACAAGGGAGACTCAAGGCATCTCCAGCTTAAGAGAATGAAGAGTATTGCAGGGGGAGCTGCTAAGAAGGCATCTCTTCAGCAAAGCTGGCATGAGAAATCACCAGCCTTTGCCTTTCACTCCCTTATCAGAGGAGGATCAGTGTGGGAGGGCACCTCTTCCAGACAGCACCACGCTGGACCACCTCCAGCTGCTCCACATACGGAGCTGGTGAGCTGTGACGGTGGCACAGGAACCAGACAAGTAAATGGAAAGTGGGGCCACACCAGTGTGAAACAGCTTCTCCAAAATGCCTGCTACTTTTTCAGCAATTTCTGAAAATACACAACTATGTAATAAAGGGCTGGGCTCCTGACTCATGAGGAGCCATTTAATTTACAGAAGCAGCTTGCTCCTGAGGCAAGTTAATCTGCCGTGCGTTAAACAAGCATTTCTTGATGGGCTGCTTCCCACAGCCAAAGCCACGTCCACTCCTCCCCTTCCTCCCCAACTCCCCAGCATTGACGTGCTGTCCTAGGCTTGACCAGCCCCAGATGCAAGTGGGCTGAATGGCCGAGCCGGGGCGTGAGAATCACGCTGAGAAACGTCACCCACCATGAGTAATGCCACCGGTGCCTCTGGGACGTATCAGGAAGAGCTTTGTGCTGCAGGAAGGTGAGCTGCTCTGTAATTATTTCCTGTGAGCTGCGGGAGAGCTTGCCTGCCCTTCTGGGCATGGATGGGTAATTATGGGCAGACACTGGAGGAGTAACCAACCACATGCAGGTGACTTGGCCAACGTCACCACTGCGGAGCTAGTGACTTCTCAGGCATGGGGAGTGGCACCCACGTTTATGTGGGTCTGCCTAGCTGGCCCTGCTTGAAAGGGGCACCAAACATGGCTGAGAAGGTATGTGGATGGATGGGAATTGCTTTGAGCACAGGTCAACACCACCTTGAAGGTGTGCTGTCTGCCATTTCAAGAACCAGCTCAGCTCCATTTCTCTAGGGGAAGGAGGGACTTCTGCCACACAGTGTGTTACTCCAGCTGCTGGTGGGGTAGTCCCAGTACTCCCTCTAGCAAAGAGGGTCTTCTAGTGGTTCTCCTTCACTGCAAGTCACTCGGTGCTGTAAATGCAATGTGCGAGTTGCTGGCATCATGCAGATACGTGGATGCTGCATGTTCCTGGGACATGAAGAATTACCAGGGTAAAACCACTGTTGTGTGATGCAGGTGTCCGCTTAATCAGGTCCCTGCACAGTGAAGTCAAGATGAATTTTGACTTCTGCTAAGATCAGGCAATGAAACATATTTGGGGCTGTCAAGGAAGTGAGTCCGCTATCAAGACTAACTTGCAAATGCTGTTTTGAAATTGTTTTTTCTTATCAGTGGAATGGACATCCTCCTCCTTCGAGTCTGCTGCAGTCTCAGGGAGGTTGTGCAGTCAGATCTAACCCGGTGTGAGGAGGAGGAGGATGAAGGAGTGCATATACCACAGCATCCATCTCTGCTCTGCCCCTTGTCAGTCTCATAGATGATTGTCTTGAACTCACTCCCACGGTGACCTTAAAGGCAACAACATCCCAACACAGCTAAGTCAAACACAGTATAGGTTCTTTGGCTCTTTGTTTCTGAGCCCTTTAGTGTCCCTGGTTGTCAAGATCTTCCTGACACCCATGAAGCTGAGAACCTTTCTCTTAAAATGCAAAAGCAGAGTGGAGGAATGGAAACTGGGAGATGTCCTTTAGCTCACAGCTTAGTGCCAAGTGTGACTGCCTCTCCCTGTCCTCAGCGCGGAGCCAGGGACCCCCCAACGCAGAGTCCACCTTGTCAGGGGAGTCTGTGGAGATGGACTTTAAGATACTCCAAATAACATGAAACTTACAAAAAAACAAACAAACAAACCCCAACCTCAAACCCCCCAAACCCCAAAATCTAACCCTAAGGGCTGGAAGCACTGCTGCCTTCATTGCCCTTCCAAATATAATGCCTGATTAGCCCATTCTTTCAAAGCCTCTCTTGGCCTCTTTTGAGCAAGAACAGATCAAGTACAGCAAGTACCGATCAATTCAGAGTTTGCTGAATACATTTTCAGACCTAGCAGCTTTTGACAGTGTCTGACACACTGATTTACAGATATCAGCCAGAATCTCTTAACACCCCAACCCCGTTATTAAGTGTCGTGCAAGGATATCGCTTTAAGTCCAGTCTGGACTAACCCTCGTATAGAAAGCCAGACGTTGTTTAACTGAGAGTGCAATTGCATGCAGAGCACTGCAGCCACACACTGAAATCAGGTAACCATGTGCTCAAATGGATAATAATGATCATTTCCCCTTCTCCTAATTTCCATATGGAACGGAAGTAATTAGCCATGTAACTGTGCACCTATGTGTCCAGCCAAGTATTGCTGAAAGCCTTGGAGCAGACCCAGGGCGTCAGGCTCCAGCTCAGCCTCCTGCTCTTTGCAGTGGCATTGACTTCCCATACAAACCTGTCAAATTAAGTCCTGGAGATGGTATTTCTGGATTCCCAACACACTGTTTATGTAAATGAGACAATCCTTTGATATTCTCTTGGTTCTACCGACACATTTAACACACTCTAACCTTCATGGGAAAAGATATTCATGTTATATCAATAACTGCTTTTTACATCTTTCCTCAAGGAATTCTTTCCCCACTTGAAACTCATAATGGAGCCACTGAGTTCCTTCAATTCAAATTTAAATGATTCATTGAATATTTTACACTGACTCACTTCTCACTCTGCTGCTCAGACACACTGACGCTTAGTCAACTTTAAAAGGGTTTTCTTTTCCTTGTTTTCCTAGTGCTGTCCTAAGGTGTCTTCCTTTCAAATAATGTTTCCCGCATCATCCCGGGCTCTCCTCCACTTCTGCTCTCCCACTGGCACATAGTGGTGAGGAACCTGAGAGCAGGGACATGCTTTCTTACACCTAAATGAATAAATATTCTTCTTCCTAACAAGGTCTGGTCTAAACAGGTTGCATGGAAGAAAATGAGTGTTACCCTTCCCTTTTATAGCAAACCAGTTAATTAATTGCTGACCTGCTCATGGTATTATTCACTCTAGCTCTGCATGTTTGAATACAATTAAAGCAGTGACAGGTCTTTCCCCAGCACATTTCAGGACACCACAGTATCCAGCATCATTGCTAAAGATGCTTTATCCCACGTGTACACAGGATCTTGACTGAAACACCCTGCAGCACCACACCTTGGAGAGCAAAAGCCCGTGGCATGCCTGTCATGGCGTGTCAGTTGTGCTCATTCACTAAGCTTACTCTTTCTAGAGCCTTTTCTAACCCCAAAATGTCCCAACATCTCCCCACTAGCTCTGGATTTCTGCCTGCTCACTGCTCCTCTCATGCGACGGCCTCTGCAATAGCCTGGCTGTGCCGCCCCTGCCATTGCTCCGGCGCTGCTGGGGCGGTGCAGACGGTGCAGCTGCGTGCCATCATGCAGGTTTGGAGGGGGTGATGCTATGGAAGAGCTCCTCTCTCCCTCCATCAAGCCAGTCCAGTCTTCCCAAAGGTAGTATCTGAAAGCTGCTGCAATGCCTAAAGAGAACAGCCTGATGATAAATTGG
This sequence comes from Pelecanoides urinatrix, assembly GCA_013400755.1. Lineage (NCBI taxonomy): Eukaryota > Metazoa > Chordata > Aves > Procellariiformes > Procellariidae > Pelecanoides > Pelecanoides urinatrix. The sequence continues at coordinate 136,424 of VZTQ01005945.1, forward strand.
AAGTTCTTCTCTCTGTCACAACCAGAGTAATTTCCAGGCACCCACATCACCTTTCCATAGCACAAACAGGGGGACTGCAGTAGTCTTCAGGCTCTAAAGCTGCTCTGAAAATCCCCTTGCTTCAGCTTTTGTTTTCAGCCAACATTACTGTATTCCTACTGCTCCCATTTTGTTCAAATAGCTCAGCAAACGACGAGTCCGGCACCCAGAAGAGATGTAAACTGTGGAGCAGCTGAAGACGGTCGCTATCTGTGCTTTCCGGCTCTCAGGTGAATGAATGAGAGAGGTGGGTATTACCCAGCAGCGCACGACTCCCATCTGAAAACAACTGCCAAGAGCCATTGGTGCCTGCGCAGTTTAGTACTTAGTGTATTTGCTGGTCTTGTTCTTCCATTTTAGGTATCTTGTCTACCTAAACGTAAATAAAGAATAAAATTTTATTTGCTATAAAAAAGTGCATTTTACGTCATTAGTTAATAGTTTGACATCCGCTTCTCTTCAGGACAGTCCTCTACAAATGAAACTCAGTTTTGCTGCAGGAGTAGAAATCAATGTGCTAGTGCAATGAAGAGAGAACTCTTTTAATGAGAACTCTTTTATTTCTACAACATCCATCTTCACTTCAACAGAAAATAGTTTGTATGTGCCAAGGCCACCTTTTGTTTTCTCCTCTGCAGAATGAAGGCCTACCCGCTCATCAGAGATGTGCCAAGGTTACTCGAACGCTGGTGAAGACCTCTGCGTTTCCATCAGTGTGCTTAAGAAAGTACTCCCCCAAAAGACGGTCTTGGCAATTGGTGCTGCCGCCTTGGAAGACAACCCTGAGCAGGATGCAAATGAGAAGTCCCTTTGTGGCAGGCACGCTGGACTGGCTGCAGCATCACTGAGCGCAGGAGGGGACTTGCCTGTCAGCAGGGATCACTGAGCTTCTTGAGGCTTATGCAAAGATGCTTAGAGCTGCGTGAGTCTCAGAAGTCACGTTTTCTTGGGAATGTTGATTATTTCCAATCTCTTTTCATTCTGAATTGGAACATAATAGAAATATCAAAACCAAGTCCTTTGTTTAGATGCTGGTGTTTTGATATTTTATGGGCTTCATATCAAGTTGAAAAAGATTTAGACTGCTTGATAATTCTGTCATATCTCAGTGAAATCAGTGATTATGTGAAACATTTCTACTCTCATCTGTTCTGCTAGGAAGAAAAAAAGTTTTAGTGAGAAATGAGTTACCAAATAAATCTATACCACTCACCAACATTGGCTGGACACTCCGGACTACTAAAGATGTCTTTCTCTGGCGGTCAGTTCTCACCACCAGCCTCCCATCATTTCTGTGACAGCTTCTCTCTGCACAGATGGAAAAAGGCATGGGCTCTGGCGATGACAAGAAAACCCCAACCCTAATTTTGCCTTCCTTCTCTCAAGCTTTTCTTCCCTGTTTAAAGAAGGATGAGCAGTTCTTGTTTGCAACGAGGATCTCCCCAGCAAGGTGCAGCAATAGCAGTGGCCCAGAAGGACAAGCTGCGCAGCTGTACAGGTCCTACCTCAGGACATTAAGCACGGGCCACCTTTAGCAGTGGTGAAACGGGAGCTGTGTCAGCCTTACTTTCTCCATTGAGTCTGTCCCAGGGCCTCAGAGATTTTATCTACAGTGTCCTCAAAGCAGATGTAAATAACCTGGTGGTTAAAACTGAAGAGCTTCTGATAGCTTGTTTCTGCAGCACCAGCAACAGTGGTGAGCGTAAGGAAAGGCAGGTTTAGGGCCGGTCACGGGGATCTGAACCTCTACCTGGAAATACCTCTAGGCGTCAGGTACATCCTGATGTGCCACTCTACGAGAGGCACTTTCACCACTTAAAGTATTGTGAAATACGAAGTTCCTCAATTTATGGATTTTTCTTTCATTCTATTTTTTTCTCTTTTCCATGGCTGGCTTCCAGTTTGGGGAACACCTGGACACAAAAACTGAATCAACCCCAAATGACGACAGTTCTGAAGCCACAAGTAAACTTCTCCAGGCTATGTGAAGCCGTAGTGTCTCTTACCAAAGGGGGCTGGAGCTTCAGAGCAGGGATGGTAGCACAGGTAAACATGTCACTGAACTGCAGCTGCTTGCGGAGGAGGAAGACCGCAAGATAACTCTGTGAAGTGTTGTTACCCAAGATCTGTTTGAATCGATTTTCATCCTCTGTGGGTAATTATCAAATTAAATGGTTTAAGAATGAACATTGGTAAAATTTTTCTTTGAGAGGAAAAAAATTTACCCTTGGAGCTTGGTGTCATCTCCCAAGAAAGCTGTGAAGTATCTCTTACGATGTAGGAACAGTAATTTGATTTTATTATAAAACAGACTGGAAAAATGCACAAATCGGACTGACAAGCACTTCCAGTCAGCGGTGATTACAAAAACCCCAGCTCACAGCATGAGCCCTCTCTAACCACATCCAGGGAGTTGTATATGTGAAAGGGATCAAAGACCAGACAAAACTATTCTTATCATCTTCATTTTACATGAATCCTGAATCCCTCCATACACCATGGCGTAAAATTTCAATTCTTTCCCTCCTCCTTTGGCAGCACTGTTAGGGCGTGAGACAGGGTCAGACAGTAATTTCTCGTATTACTGAGGAGTTTAAAATTAAGCCTGTGCTTTGATGAACTGTAATGATCACACCCTATTTCAGAAGCATTGATCTCTGTGATGGCCCACACATGTCAGGTAGGGTGGGAAATGCTCTGCACCTCCCAGGCTCAGGTCTGTGAGGGCTGCTGCTTTGGAAGAGGCAATTACCTATGCACATGGAGGTTGTGGTGATGAGCAAGGGCTAGGTCTGCTCTGGCGCCCTGCCCCTAACAGTCCTGTCTGTGCTGGATGCTTTGGAGAAGACCCTTTCTCATTTCCAGCTGGAGTTACGGTGCTGCCGCAGCGTGTCCTGACGTGAGGAGTCCAATGGACACCAGTGGGTTGTGTGGGGCTATGCCTGCCACGTGCAGCAGCTGCTATGCTGCTGGCTTGGTGTTACTACCGTCACCTTTTCCTTTGTGTCACACCTGCCTTTGAACTTGCCTTTCCTGTTTCTCCTCACTACTCAGAAGCTCTGCATCTGAGCAGGACCTGCCCGCGTACTGCTCTGCTCTGCACCGGCGTGAGGCACGTGGCCGCGGTGAACGCAGGGATCCAACAGGTGACACCTGAACATCTGTGCTTGAGGAGATGATTCAGGGGAGGAGCACATCCTTGCTTCAGGGCAACTGTGTCTACCAAAGGGGCAGGGTGAATGGCTGCAAGAGGTGACTGCTTCGGCCGTCCGACACCAAGCGGGACCTCCGAGTTGCCCAGCGCCGATCCGGGGCGGCACTGCCTTCAGAGCGGGGACAGGCAGACAGCTCCCCGGCTGCAGTCAGCAAGCACCTTGATGGGGTTCACTCACTTCACTTCAAACCTCTACAGCAAACACATATACTCCCCTCTAAATTTCCTCTGCAGCCAGGGGAGGAGAGAGGTGCTCGCAGGGCACAGTTAATCCCACCAGCAGCTGTACAGCTGAGTCCATCGGGTCCCCGTTTCTCCCCACTGGCTGTAAAGAAGGTGCAGGGAACTAGCTCAGGTGTGGGCATCACCACTGTAAGAGCAGGTGAGGTGGGTGCTGCTTTCCGAGTCCCAAAGTGTGGGAACCGAGAGTCTTTGGATGTAACCTTACTCCAGTAACACCACTGGAAATGCTTTCTATGCATGTATGCAGTCCTTTCTGAAATGCAGAAAACCTGCTCTGAACCAGGAAAGCTCCAGTTGTTGCTATAACTCCAGCAGAGTTTTCCTGCTCCAGAAACTATATTGGAAGAAAAGGCTTTTCGTTAAATTAACAACTGAGTTTCTGCCATAACAGAACGTTTCGGAGCCCTTCCTCCCACAGCATCACATGAGGACACAGCTAACAAACACTGCTAGAC